>ML787086.1:751037-782927 GCA_009831015.1 Picea engelmannii
ATGAGTCATCTCCAAATGCAACATTGCCACCCTTTCTCTTCAAGCTGATGAATTTGTCTTGATCCCCGGTCATGTGTGAAGAACATCCATTGTCTATGTACCATTCATCTTCTTCTTTACATTCTTCAGTGGTCAATGCTATTCAACAATCTTCATTGTTTGGAATTTCTTTCCTTCTCCATACTGTGGTTGGTATAGGGACATCTTCATTCATATATCTGCAATCACATGCTTTGTGACCAAGATAATTGCATTTGTAGCATACAATATTTTTGTCCATCAACGGGTAAAATGAATTATAAATTATGTTGACAAATCCACGATTATTTCCATATCTTTTGTTTACACCATTCATGCTTCTTGTGTATTTTTTCCTTTCATTGATTCTGCAATTAATTGCCTTATGTCCAAATTTTTTGCAAGTATAACAATGACCAAGAAATAAATTTTGATACCTGGGAGTAAGTGACCCTCTTTGTGATGTAGTCCATCTGGGTTCATGATCTACTCTTCTGTAGTTTCCTTCATACTGATTGAAGCTTCTTTGATTCCTGAAGGTAGGAGGTCTTCTTGGATATTCATCTCTTTTGTAATCATTCCTTCTTTCTGGTATCCTGGTCCACTTCTCATCAACTATCTGTGTAGCTCTTTCTTCAACCTTCTTGTTGGTATTTGCATCTTCTTTGTATGAATTTTCACCCATGCATCCAAGATGTGTTAATTATTTTGGCACTTGAGAGTTTCTTAAGCTCTTCCTCAATGAGACAACTTCTTGTTCAAGTTTTTCACAATCTTCTTCTTTCTTTATCATTTGGGCCTTCTTTACTTCTCTATTCTTCTTGCTTCTTCGAGTAGAGTTTTCAAGGAAATGGTTTCTTCTCTTAGTTTATGAAAGTCTTCTAATTGTTTCTTTAAGCTTACAACTATTTTTTCATAACTACCCAATTCACTTTTTAGTTTTCTACGCGTGTCTTTGAGCTTTCTATTTCAATATCAAGATGCTTCAATTTTTTAAGATTCTCATCTTATGTTGAATCATTTCTACTTCATGATTTTCTTCTTCTTCATTGTCATTTCTTTCAATCCTTGGATGAGGACATTCAAATTCAACATGTCCTACTCCTTCACAATTAAAGAAAAAGAACTGACCTCTATTTTCTTCTTTGAAATTTGAGATGATGTAATCTTCTTCAACTTCTTCTTCTTATTCTACTTCTTCCCTTGCATAAAGGTCTTGTAGCTTGTCCCAAATATCTTTTGCTCATCCACACGATCCCACCTTGGATTTCACTGAATCTATCAATCCATCCAAGATGGTATCTATTGCCAGTTTGTTGTTCCTTTTTGCTTCCTTCTGAGCTGCAATCTTTGGTTTCTTCAAAGCATTGTATTCTGAAGCAACTGAGAACCAAACATCTACCCCAAGAGCTTTCAAGTAAGTTTCCATTCTATTTTTCCAGTATTCAAAATTCCTTCCATCAAATGGTGTAATCCCATTTGGAATTTTGTCTTCCATTTCTGCATAGTATCTTCCTTCCAGTGGTTAAACTGTACTGAAGGTAACCCGCTCTGATACCAATTGTTGATACTGAGAGGGGGGTGAATCGGTATCAACTACAATTTAAAAACATTTTTCAACTTATAGTTAAACCATTCAATTATATCCAATGATCAATGAAAAATAGTATAAGAGTTACACCAATACACCACAATACACCATGCACAATAGATGAGAAATAATCAATAGTTTTTGTTCAAGGGAAGTACTGACTTCCAAAGGTAGCTAGAACTTCCAAATGTAAAGGGAGGGATAAAACTCCAAGAGGAAGATACAATCCTCCAATACCAAGAGAGATTTGAACTCTCCATCCTTTCCCCTTCCTTACACCCAAGAATATATGAGAGATAATAAATCTTTACATTAAATCATCACCATCAACCAATCATCACATACAACCTGATAATGCTTCCTGAGACTTCTTCAATTTATGCAATTCTTCAATTATTGGAGTACTCTGATCCTATAGATAATATTACTCAATGTATTCTTTGAAACTCCTCCAATTTTCACTCCTTGAATCCTCCCCAAAAGGAGGTTATAGAAAGAATGGTAGACTATATTCAATTCTGGTCTATTCAGAAGACCCAACTTTTACAACATGCCCTACGCTCAATATTTAACATCTGATTCTAAAAATAACACAAAAGAAACTACAACCCATACTCTTTATAATGGAAGTGGTCCCACTTTATTTGGATTCTATATGAAGAAGTTATGACTGTTTTACTCGGAACACCTGTTTATTGACTAGCTTCAGGACTGGTCACAAACCCTATCTTCTACAGAGTGTATCTCCATAATTACGGTGAATAAAGAGCTAAATTTTTTACCAGAGGTACCTTGATATGTCTTCTCAATACCATAGCGATTTCACCATATGAATTGTTCTATAAAAAAAGTTATAGCAAAAATGGTAAGATGACCTGAAAATAACATACCTTAGAACACATCACCAAAAGACTTCATCCTCCCTTGAAATATGGCCTTCTTTTCTTCTTATTTCCTCTGAAAATCGACTTGTATCAAATGAATGTATAATGATGTTTATTTATACCATTTATGTCACTTCCTTTTAACATTAGGGTCGACCTGACACTTTCTTATTTTGTAATTCTTTTCTTTAATTATCTTCAGGGCCTACATATACTTCCTTCTTCAATTCACTTTGTCATCTTCAAAAATTCATTTCTCCTCAACCATGAGGATCCAAGTGACATGCCACATACCACCGGAAACAACATGATGTATACTATCCATTCATGGGTGTTTTATATGCATGTGAATTGTCCTTCATGTCCAAATACCTTTATCAATATTGCGTTCCAAAACCCATGACTAGGGTTGACATCAATCACAACAACCAATATTCCAACAAAACCCCTATGGGGAAACTTCCACGGCCCCCAACACAGCCACTTGGAGCAGTTTATTAATGCAAAAAAAGATATTATAGAGAGATTTTACAACAGATTTTCTCATAATCGATCATTGACAAATGACCCCCCATGCTCTTTAAATAGAGATCATGGACCAATAGGGTGTTAAGCCACAGATCAATGGTCATTAATATTGAGCAGAGTATGAACCGTCGGATTCGGGAGCATATCGTGACCGTCAAATTTCCTATCTATAAATGCAAGTTAATGCATACTAAAGAAACAAACTAGGAAACACACTTTTACCTAACGACACATTAGACCAAGTAGATATTAACTAACTCCTAAGTGTCTAGATATCCTAACATCCCCCCTTAAGAACAACTTGGGATAGGATTGAAGGATTTACAATAGTGACACAATAGGAGAAGGAAGGACTCAGGAGGCATTAGAGCATATCCCCCCTGAATGACAACTTCCTGAACTCCTAACATAGATCGAAGTTTGGAAAACTTCACTTCTATAAGAGACTTTGTGAAAATGTTTGCAGCTTGATCTTCTATAGGACAAAAGAGCACTTTAATAACTTGATCATGAATGAGCTTTCTGATGAAGTGCATGTGTATCTCAATCTGTTTGCTACGCTGATGTTGAACTGGGTCTTTGGTGAGCTTGCTGGCACTCTGATTGTCGCACCAAATGATGGTCGGATGCTGCTACTGGAATACAAACTCTGAAAGGATCTGTCGAAGACACAAGGCTTCTTGACTTGCATTTACCACTGCTCAGTACTCTTCTTCTACTGAAGAAAGTGCAATAGCATGTTGTTTCTTACAGGCCCAAGTGACAGGTCCTGAACCAAGGATGAAAAATTAACCTGAGTAGACTTCTGATCATCAGGGTCATTGACTCAATCTAAATCAATGAAACCAACCAATAAAGGAGTCCCCTCTGAACTGTAATGTATCCTGAACTGAACTATACCATAGACATAGCGAAGTATCCTTTTATATTTTTTCCAATGGCTTTCATGGGGTGTTTGAATATACTGGGAAACAAGACCAACAACAAAGGAAAGATTGGGATGGTTATGAGTCAAGTATAAGAGGATACCAACTAAATGAAGGTAAGGGATGAAATCAATTTCGAGAGAAGTACAGGTGGAAGTAAGCTTGACTCCAGACTGGAAGGGAGAAGGGGCTACTTTACAATCATCCATGTGAAAGAGATGAAGAAGGTCACATGCATACTTAGACTAGGAAAGAAAAATTCCTTCATTAGTTTACAAAACTTGGAGTCCAAGGAAATAGTGAAAAAAGCCTAGGTCTTTCATCTCAAATTTCTTCTTAAGGCTGGTTTTCACATGGTTTAAAAGTTTTTAGTCACTACCAGTAAGGATAAGATCATCAACATAAAGGACAAGGATTATGAGATGGCTTCCTACTTTCTTGGTATAGACATTAGGATCAGAATGGCATCTAGAGAATCCAGTGGTAATAAGAAAGTTGTCCATTTTGGCATACCAAGCTCAAGGAGCTTGCTTGAGACCATAAAGATATTTCTTGAGGCGACAAACAAGGCTAGAGTCATTTTGGACATAGCCAGGAGGTTGTTCCATGTAGATTTCTTCTTGCAAATCTCCGTGCAAGAAGGCAGATTTAACATCCATCTGATGGACCTCCCATTTATGTGAGGCAACAAGGGAAAGAAAAAGGTGGATGGAATTCATTTTGGCTACAGGGGAAAAGGTTTCATTATAGTCAATTCCTTCAACTTGGGAAAATCCTTTGGCAACTAACCGAGCCTTGTGTCTTTCAACACTTCCATCTGATGCATACTTAGTTCTATAGACCCATTTACATCTAACAAGTTTTCTTCCTTTTGGAAGAGGTACAAGATCCCAAGTATCGTTTTCCATTAAAGAATGATACTCTTCATTTATTGGTGTATCCCAATCTAGATGACCTAAAGCTTCTACAACTGTGAACATGTTTGACGTTGATCTGAAGGATCACCAACAAGATCATCAGTTTCTTCTCGTGTTGAACGGACCCATCTAGGAAGCAGTGGAGTTGGTGTTGGTTCAGATTCAAAGGACTCATATGGAGGAGGGTGAGTAGGTGGAGGTGGATTTTCATCCTCACTGTCATCATCTAAAGAAGAAACCATATCAAAAGAAGGCACAAATGTCAAATATGGCTCACAGGCCGAAGAAGGCACAACTATCGAATTAGGCTCGCGGGCCAAAGAAGGCACACACGTCGAATTAGGCTCGCAGGCCAAGAGATTTTCATCAAATTTAACATCTATTCTAATAATAATTTCATTACAATGCGATTGAAGAAATCGATAACCTTTGACATCTTCAGAATAACCAAAAAATATACACTTCTCACTTTTAGGCTGCAATGTTTTCCTTTTCTCATCAGGAATGTGAGCCCATGCTATATTGCCAAATACACAGAAGTGACTGACATCTGGTTTAAGTTTAGTCCAAGCTTCCTCCAGTGTTATACTTTTAAGAGCCTTTGTGGGAGTGTGATTTACTATGTAATTTTCACAGTTGATGGCTTCCACCCAATACTTTAGACTTAATCCATTAGATTGGATCATACAATTAGCCATTTATTTTAATGTGCGTTTGTTTCTCTCAGCAACACCATTTTGTTGTGGTGTATATGGAACAATGTGTTGCATTTGGATTCCTTGTGTAGTGCAGTAACTTGTAAAATTATTGTTCACATATTAGCCTCCATTATCTGTTCTTAACCTTTGAATTTGATGTCCAAATTGTTTTTCTACAAGGGCCTTGTAGGCCAAATAATTGCCAAAAACTTCACTCTTAAGTTTTAAGAAGTAAACCCAAGTACGTATGGAAAAGTCATCAATGAAAGTTAAGAAATACTTGCACCCAGAAAAAAAAGGAGAAGAAAGTGGACCACAAAAATCACTGTGAACAAGCTGCAAAGGACCCGAGGCATGCCAAGAGGCACGTTTGTCAAAATTGTCCCGATGATGTTTGTTGAGAAAAAAACTGGCACAAACACCATCTCTACATGAAACAAGAGGAAGACCAGTCACCATCTGTTGATTACATAGTTGTTGCAATGAGCGATAGTTTAGATGACCAAACCGCTCATGCCATAGTTTTCTCAAGTCATCACTATGAGAAATAAAAACTGATAAAAAAGATGATGACCCAAAGTTGTCAAATTTGTACAACCTGGTAATATCATCAGCAATTCCATTTTCAAGAACATTCTTATGATCTTTTAGATCCTTGATTACAACTTGGTGAGGTGAAAACTCTACAGTTTTACCTTCACCTAAATGAGTGATTTGATATACTGATATAAGGTTACAAGAAAGACTTGGAACACATAATACATCATTGAAATGACAATTTTCTACTTGAACTTTTCCAAATCCTTCAACACTAAGAGATATATCATCACCAACAAATATTTTCTTGGTGTTACATTCATTTAGAGTGGAAAATATGGCTCTATCCTTTGTCATATGATAAGATGCTCCAGAATCAATAAGCCACTCATCAGAAGTAGAAGTAGAAGTAGAGTTTGTATTGAAGGAGAAACCAAAAGCAAAAAGTGCATGTCCATGAGAAGAAGAAGAAGTAGTAGAATCAATACTGATGTTGTGCTTCTTCATCACTGCTTCTAAATTTGTCATCTTCTTGAAACATTTGGACTCATCATGACCATCTTTATCACAAAAGTTGCAATGTCTATTAGAATTTTTACTTTTATATTTTTCTCATTTGTCACCATTAGGAGAGGAAGTTGTCTGAGTGGGTTTGGGACCCTTATGTTGCTTGTTTTTGTAGCGAGGATGTTTCTTCTTGGGATACTTGTGTTTATTTTCTGCTGGGCAACTAAGGCTTTGTTGGAGGTACCTACAGTGTTGATCACTCCAAGTTGTACAAGCTTATATTCCTCTCTAATCAAAGTAGCACAAAAGTACTCAAGAGTGGGTTTTTCATAAGCTTTCCCTAGAGCCTCTCTCATGTCATAAAAGGTAGATACAAACACAGAATATGCACTACCTAGCTTAGAAAGAATAAGATATATGTAATGCTCTTCCTCCATTTTTATCTTACATTCTTCACATAAAATTCTGAGTGTTTTAAACCTAGATAGATAGTCTCCAAGGCAAGAAAAATCACTTGGACTCAAGGTCAGTACTTGATTTTCTAACTTTTGTGCTCGAATAATATTAAGTTTACCAAACACAGATTCAATTTTTTCCCAAGCTTCTTCGGGGTCATCAATTTCTTGAAGGTGGTACCTTAAATTAGGAGAAATGGACATTATGATCACTCCACGTGCTTCGTCACTCCTATTAGTCCATTTTGATTTCTTATCATCATCAGTGGGTTCTTTTTCCTTTCCCAAGGTAATATGGTACAAGCCTTTACTTTTTAATAAATCTCCCATATGAGATTTCCATTGGAAGTAGTTGGTGCTGGTAAGAAAAAAATTACTTGTAGAAGACATATTAAATATGCAGATAATATAGATTTAAAATTTGAAATCAATGATCTGGATGGAAATATCTCGAAAATTTATGCAGTTTAAAAAAAAAATGACACTGAAAACGGACTTTGAATGTGAGAGTTATGCCCTTTTAAAAAAAAGGCATAAACGGTAACCAAATGACCGCGTGATAGTGTAAGTTGTTTTATGAAGTGACCCACTTTTATAAAGAGAAGTGGGGATCACTTTTACAATGAAGTTACTTTATAACAGAAACGTTGCATGCAAAATAAATACCTCTAAAAAAATATTAAAGCTACTTGTAATGATTCACTTTTATACTTGAAGTGAAATACACTTTACAATTATAGCATGAACTTTTTCAAAAAAAGTAACAAAAGAGAGACTTGAACTCAAGACCTCTTACTTAATAAGGAAAATTTTAACAAATGGTCTAGTAAAACATATTGTAATGTTTATAAGGAGGATTGAGGGTGTTGTTGTTGTTGTGGAAGATAGCCTTGGAGAGCATGCTAAAAAAAACTCTTTTCACACAAGAAAAAAATTCCGCTTCTCAATGACAACAAGGGTTAGATCTCGGTTAGCTTACCCGGAAGATGCACCTTTTCCTATCTATTTCTGATTTTCCGAGATCACACAAGACACATGGCAAAGAGAATATGCATATCTAAAAGAGTAGCAACCCAGAAATAAAAAATACAAAACCAAAATACTTCTCTACAAAAAATTTAAAAAATGTGTATTCAAACTTTATACCTTCATAACTTACTATAATGGATGTATATTGGGCAAAAGGAAACCTTTTTGAGTGAAAATAAAAGTGTTCATAACTGAAAAGAGTGCTCTAGAAGCAATGGAACAGTCCTCTCAGCCCATAAATGTATGAAAATGACAGAAAATGGAGATGAGGAAACTCGGATTCACGATCTCGATCTACAACAAGAGCGGGTCTTCAAACAGGCTTTGATACTATGTTCAATAACACATGTATTTCAACAGAGGACTAAAACCTTCAGTAACGAATCACATAACCAGATCAAATATCAAGACACCAATGTTTTCATATGATAAAACCCCTACGGGGAAACATCCACGGGCTCAGCCAACGCAACCACTTGGAGTAGTTTATTAATGCAAAGAAAGAGATTACAAAGAGATTTTCTCACAATCGATCATTGGCAAATGACCCTCCATGCTCTTTAAATAGATATCATGGACCAATTGGGTGTTAATCCATGGATCAATGGTTGTTAATATCGAGGAGAGTATGAACCGTCGGATCACTCTATGTCGGGAACATATCGTGACCGTCGGATTTCCTATCTACAAATGGAAACTAATGCATACTAAAGAAACACACTAGGAAACACACTTTTACCTAATGACACATTAGACCAAGTGGATCTTAACTAACTCCTAAGTGTCTAAATATCCTAACACCAGAGTGGAAATGTGAAGTAGTGAAAATCGATTTCATCACCAAGCTGCCCTAAACAGTGAAACAACATGACTCCATCATGGTGGTGGTGGATAAGCTTACTAAATATGCTCATTTTATCCCAGTGAAGCTAACTCATAAGGAAACTAACATTGATGATATTTACATGAGGGAAATTTCTAGGCCTCATGGTGTGTCTAAGGCAATTTTTTCTAAAAAAGATCCCAAGTTCACATCAAACTTTTGGAAATGAGTAATCAAAGGTTTTGGGTCAAATATGAACCTTAGCATAACATATCATCCAGAGTCAGATGGGGAAACAAAGAGGGTCAATCAGGTGATTGAAGATATGCTAAGGATGTATGTGATGGATAAACCATCCAAATGGGAGGATTATCTACACTTGGTTGAATTTTCCTATAATAATGGCTATCAAGAATATTTGAATATGAGCACATTTGAGGAATTATATGCAAGGAAGTGAAATATGCCAGTGAGTTGGGACAACCCAATAGACATAGCAGTGGTTGGGCTAGAGTTACTCGGAGAAATGGAAGAAAAAATGTTGAAGATAAAGAATAATTTAAAGGCTACCCAAGACAGGCATAAAAACAATGCAGATAAGGGCATAACTCATAGAGAGTTTAAGGTGGATGACCATGTGTTCTTAAAAGTGAAGGTCAAGATAAGTTCATTGAATTTTTGGAACTATGCAAAGTTGGTAGTGATATATTATGGACCCTTTGAAATCCTGGAAAGGATTGGTATTGTTGCATACATGATTGCATTATCTCATCCATGTCCATTCATAATGTATTACATGTGTCTTTGCTTAAAAACTATGTGCATGATGCTAATCATGTAACTGATTGGAATGTGATCCAAGTGGAGAAAGAAGGAGAAATATGAGTATAGTCGGTGTGCATATTGGATCGGAAATTGAAGCTTCCTTGAAATCAAACAATAAGGTCGGTAAAGGTCCAGTGGACTTGGTACATGCCTGAAGATGCAACATGGGAACATGAAGATGTCATGCAGGAAGAGCACCCACATATTTTTTAGGATTTTTGAAGATTTTGATTGTACATGTGTTTATAATGCACCGAGTACATTGCTTAAATAAGAGGGAGGGGAATGTAATACCCCTAGGATGAACCCAAATTGTAATATACATGTAGGCTAGTGATTCATAACGTTTTGGGCCAAAGTTTCTTTGTATTTGTATTTTGAGGCCAGAGTGCCTATGTGGTAATTAGGTTGGAAAGCCAGATGCTAAAAGTCTAGTGAGCCTATAATTTTAATATGCAATCACACTTGGATATTAATAAAATGCATCATTGTTATAGACCCACCAAACAAAAAGAGATGGGGGGATAGAACTCCACTAGAAAGGGAAAGGGGGGCTAAGAGTCAAGGAAGAGGGGCTAAGCCAAGGGGGATTAATCCCAAAGGAATATTATAATAATATTCCTAAAGTCTAAGTTGTGTATATAATTATATCCTTAGTTTCTAAAAGTGGGGGAACGTACCACAAGTGGAGCCCAAGTTAGTTCATAACATGACAAGTGTCAAGTTGGGAACATGCATATAAAAAGTGGGAAATTAGTACATTTTCTATAATACTTACCATCATTCTCTCATTATTGACGCCAACCTACCCCCCTACTGATCTCTCCTTCAGGGTTGGCATGACCTCCCAATCTAGGATCGTTCAAGTCATCAAGTCGAATGACTCGTCGAGCTCCTGACAGAACCGATTTCAACTTGACACGATCCTCTTTTCAATTCCTCGACACCCATGATGTGGCCCCTGCAGACCCTCTCCTTAGCACTCTCAACATATTACATATTACGTCAACGACCTTAGCTCTCGATGCTAGGCTCCTCCTTTGATGTGACCATGGACTGTGATCATGAGTCATCTCTTTTGACGACCCCACGCTTCGGGACTTTCATGATATGCTCTATACTCTTCTTGATCTCCAAATCAGTGAATGCTTTGGGACTAGATATACAGTCCTCATTCTTATCGCGATCAACGGCTATGATTGGATCGTGAGTTCAGACTTTGTGAGTCTTGTCTCCTCTCGAATCTGCTTCTTCTAACTTGTGAATCAGCTATGCGTTGATCCCTTTCCATGTACCCTTCTAGATCCAATGACCTAGATTGAAATCGCTCTTCGCGACTTCGTGAAGATCCTTTGTTTTCTCCCAACAAACCTTACAAAGCTCCTTCTCCCGAACTTCTTGATCTTCTGCCACCTGTCTCCTCCTTGAAAAAGGGTGACTTCTCTGTCTTTAGGATTTCACCAAGTCTTCAACCCCTTCTCACACTTAGCGCAATTTATACTTGCAAGACTTAGGTTGTTCTCGAAGGCTCCCTGCACTCCTTGCAGAAATATGTGCAATTTTCCTATGACTTTGCTTGGCTTGAAAACCCCCAAGGTTCCAAGTTCCTTTGCGAGCTCCTCATGCCCTTCTGGTAGTTTCTTTCTCTACTTCCTCCTGAACTTATAAGGTGAACTCTCAACACCTTAGGTGCACTCCTTGCACTTGGGTCAGTTATTCGATGGCTTCTCTCTTGCCTTATGGAAAATTTTAAGGAATCTTCTTTCCTTTGTCTATGCACTTCTTGCAAAGACTTCCTTCACCAGAATGTTCAACAATTATGGGATTATTCAACACCTTTCATTGTTTTTCTCTTGCAAATGCTCACGCAAGCTCGATGCCCTCCTGGCAGAGTATTCCACAGTATTCAATAACTCTGAACTATGCCTCTCTCCACACAGTCTTTATTTTCAAGGGACTTAAACACCTTGAAATTTCTCCCTAAGTCTGTAAATTAATCTAGTGTGCCCTCTTGAAAACTTCTCTTCTAACTCCACTGAGTTTAGATATGCACTCCTTGCATTGGCTTACAGAGTTTCCTCACTATGTCGTGCACTCCATGCACTTAGCCTAAATAACCAGACTTAAATTAACACACTCACGGATAGAAAATTGTATCTCTATCCCTGTAGATGATTTATAGCATCCATCTACAGTTCTAAAACATGTAAAAGACATTCATAACACAACATCCATTGAACATAAATGTAAAATAGGAAAAATTGTCATTTTCTATTAATGGTGAAATGCCAATTTACAATGGTGGAGTCTGAGCTACAACTGAGTCTTGACTCTCTGTGTTTCTAATAGTTACCACCTAACTTCCCAACCACCTAACTATCCAACCATCTAACCTTTACTTTTCTTACAATACAAAAATTTATACAAGAGGGGCTCCACAAGATTCCCTCGTAAGATAACTAATGGTGTCAAATCACCATCCCTAATGCTTATCGAAAGGCCAAATTACAATGTTGGTGATTTTGCTCCAAATAGGACGTGGATCTATTTTTTCATCAGCCTATTAATGGTGACCTTATCTCCATCTTGTGCGAAAGCACGATTTGGCTCTTCCATCTTGTCTTCAATTAATGACTGGATCATGCCTCTGGATTCTCGAGGCAAAAATGAGAGGGTGGCGCCTCTCCTTCCTTGAATGTGCACCATGCGTGTTGATTAGTTGGCACGTACTAAGATGGAGTGATTCTCCTGTTGAAGGAAAATCTCCATGCGGATAGGTAGATCTCCTCTTGAGAGATAGACTCTTAACTCTTAAGACAGAAGACGCTTAACGTGGACACTGACATCCTTTCAGATCTATACAAACTAATGCATGAGGAGGAAGGAGAAAAGGAGTACCTTTTATCGATGTTTTTCCCTGCACGCTCCGAGTTGAGCTCTAATCTTTTGCTCCTCAATGAGCCCTGTAGACAAACAATAGTACAACCACCTCCTACTCTATTGATATTAGCTATTAGCTTGAAATAGATCTATCTATCATAGACAAGTTCATGAGAGATTAAACACAAACTAGAAAGAAACAGGCCAAGCGTGTCATATTAATGAGAACAATGACAAAAGTAGCTTACAACTGTAGATGCGAATGTGACAGATTCATCAAGTCCCCTTTGTCTAACCCTTTCTCAAAAGATCCACAAACTGGATGACAACAACTTTACTAATTACTTTCCTCCAGTTCACTGTGTGTTTCCTATGAGATCATAAGTTTCATGTTTCCAATTCTTTCTTCTTTCCACCATGATAGAGCCTGTTTATATAGGTTTAGAGAGGCTTAACCTCTTGAGGTATCTTTAGGGTAAGTTGAGGATTTCCCTCCTTGAACCAAAGATCTTCTCCTAAGATCATGACTGAACCAGGAATTCGAATGCAACTGCCTTCCAAGATTGAAAGATCCTCCCCTTATTCTCCTGAACAGATCAACTACTGCCCAGATTAGAAAGTGCTCCCTCAAAAGGGGCATCAAGGTGCTATAGTGCTCCCTAGTAGGCTCAAGGGGGGCACCAACACTCTAAATATCTGTAGCACTCCTTTAGAGGGGTAGTTTGGTGTTATAACGCTCCCTAACACCTTATAGGGGAGCGCCAGCACTCCTAAGGGTGATGTAAGGGAGCGCTCCCTTCTAAAACTTTGGTTTGAAAGCTTCTTTCAGGTGGGAAGAGATATTTGACTTCAGTTAACCATCCCTCTTCCTCCAAATCAAGTGTTTGAGGCTTTTTAAGTGTCTCTTTAGTGTCTTCATCATGGAAGTATGCTTTTTTTGATACTTACGACACTTATGAGCAACATGCGACACTTATGAGCAACATGCGACACTTGCGAGTAACATGCGATACTTGCGACACTTGCCAAAGCGAGTAATGTTGATGTGTAATAGATTGCCCCCAAAAGTATGAAGTTAGAAGATGAGAATCGATAACTGAAATGATTTGTATACTTTCAAGCAAGGGTATAGATGCAGAGAACCTGACAAAATCTACACACAAACATCCAACAAATATTATGACATGTTTCAAACCCAAGGCAGGCATACCTATGCTTGGGTGATCAAGATTTGCAAGATATGGCCGCCATAAAATACACTACGGATCCATAATTGTATTGATAAAAAGGTACAACCATCGAGGATACAGTGTGGATATATACTCTGATGACCTGAACTGATCATAGCCACGAAGAATACACAGTGGATCTATGAAATGACAAGACATAGCCACGACCAATACAAAGTGGATCTATGTAACAGTATATGTATCATTGTTTAAGAGAAACTCCTTCGCAACCTGGGCAAAGTACATATCAAAGTGATCACTCAACCCAGGGTCTTCTTACCGATCTTGATGTAGTATGAATCTAACCATGTGAATAGATGTCCTGATGTCGAACATGGCAGAAGCCACTTGATTACCGGTCAATGATGTAAACCGTTAACAAGTGCGAGGGAGATCATCATTAATGTCAATGATTCCCAAGGTACCCTAGTACACTCCAACGAATGTGAATGGATGAGCTGGAGTTGAACATCCGTGGAATCATCTGATCAGAGGTCAATGGTGTAAACCCACTGTCGGATGTGAGGAGGCCTGCCATTGAGGCATGCAGGTCCCAAAGTACTAACTGGTTTCTAAGTCTAGTTCTTGGATAATGTGTTGAAGTCGACAGGAATAGGCTCATCGAAGGAGGGCCTTGATGTATCCCCCATCAATGACACGAAACGGACATAGAGATGTAATTGGTAGATCAAATGAACATGGACTAACATGGGTATTGAGACAAGATATTTGTGATCGCTGACTCTCGAGGCGAATACTTCCCTTGAACACTGAGGAACGACAGCAGAAACATGACATGGACCAAAACTTGATGATGCAGTGGATGCTGTGACTTACATCAGGTGACCCAAAGGAGTGAAAGAAACTCAAAGGATTGGCTTAGTGCAGAGGTTCAATGGATTATAATGCGTGCAAAAGACAAAGTGTCGTGTTCAAGGGTGACTCTAAGAATCACTTGGTAATGTTCTCAAAAGACTGCTTGGCTTTCTTTTTTCAAATTTTCCCCCATCTAGATAGATGAGTACCTCTTTTTAATTTAACGAGCTCGAGGAGGGTAACACATGCTCGATATAACTCACCTTCGGTAAGTTCCTCTTCCTTTGTTTAACGAACTGGAAGAAGTAAGGGTTCGGTCCCGTATGGGTCTGTCGATGTTTGTTTTAGCGAGTCCAAAGACATAAAACTCGAAGGTTTTTCATGATTATAGAGTCTGGAAAAACACTTAAAAGAGAACTCTCTCAGTTCCTTTTTCGTACAGTTAGTCTCACGAGGCCAAAAAAGAGATAAACTACCACTCGAAAGACACCCTTTCGAACCTTTTAACAAGCATGAAAGGAAGCAAGATCACTCGATGATATTTTCATATTTAGAGGGTATGAAAA
This sequence comes from Picea engelmannii, assembly GCA_009831015.1. Classification (NCBI taxonomy): domain Eukaryota; kingdom Viridiplantae; phylum Streptophyta; class Pinopsida; order Pinales; family Pinaceae; genus Picea; species Picea engelmannii. The sequence goes on from ML787086.1 coordinate 766,267, forward strand.
TATTTTAAAGATGACTCCAGGGGGTTCCTTTTTTGTGTTTCCATACGGGTCTGAAAAAGAGATAAAAATCTACCCGGTGCGTTCTTATATTCTCGAGCTTGAAAACGAAATAAGACTATGCTCATGAATGTGACAAGGTAAATAATCGATCAGAACTGCTTTGAAACCTGTAGTGTCAAAACTGCAATCCATAGGTTTAGTGAAGCCATTATATTATCAAAGAAACCCACAAATAACTATACCTTATAAAAAATGGAAATTTATAAATAGTAATATAATGAAAATTTCATTTACCATTTCATTTTGCATAAGGATTTGTAGCAGTGGAGATTCTCACTTTGGAGGTGGATCTTGTTTTGCTTGATACTGGAGCTACGGTTGACCGTTTCTCTCGCGGTTTGGACCAGGTAGATCTTCATCTCCCCTTCTTTCAATTACATGGTTCAATATTTGTTTCTATAGCAACATTTAAATTAAAAAATGAAGCCCTAGGTCGCTCCAAAAGAGATCAAATCGACCTCTCTTGAAAATGATGGGAAAGAGATATTCTTTTGCAAAAACGTGTTTAGAAGGTGATAGAAAATATGCCAACGCCTTGACACTTGGGTGGATGGGTCGTTTTTGTCAAAAAATCCATAAAAAACTAAAAAACATGCCCATGCAGCCATTATGAAAATTAGATTTATTTAAAAACGTTTTGTTCCTACATGATGATTGTTGAGGGATAAAAAGAGGGCGTGGTATTTTTCGAATAGTGTGGGAATTAGATTTCATGTTTTTAAATTGCTTAAGAAATTGCCGAAATTGTCGAAAAATTGAATAACGAAATTCTTTGTTTTTTTTTTTGTTTGTAGGTGATTTCGGCGACCATGATCGAGTGGAAAGAAAGAGAGCATGAGCTCGATGATTTGGATACTTTGCGGAGTCCTCATATGCGGGCCACGTTAAGATATTGTGGCCTTCTAAAATTCTTCAAGTTGCAGAAGATGAAGAAGGAAATCCTTCTACTTGAGTACATAATCAACTTATGGGATGTCGCAGAGCAAGGGTTCCAGATCGGGGCACATCTTCTAACCATTGAGTTGGAATACGTATATTTCTTGTCTGGCCTCTTGAAAAGAGGGGTTCCTATATCTTTTTCTGGATAGAGGGCATTTCCTGAGCAAGTGGGCGTGTATCTGGCACGTCATTGTGTCCTAGGAGCAATACTGGTGGGGGGTAGAATCTCAATCAAGGATATCAGAGAGTTACCCCTTCGGTCCATTTTGTTTGCATTCACGAGTGTGACGGGAAGCACTAGCGCACATCTTGCATCAAGATTACAGGTAGCTTATGGCGTACAGTGTTTGGAGCCAACACTATTCAACTGGAGAACAGGGTTCCTTCGGAATGTGAAGGAACAGATTTCACGATGAAGGATGGGGTAGAAATAGTTCAGATATGGTTCATTTTTAGTTTCATTCTTCTTAGAGCGCATCCCCTAGATGCAACCTCAGATTTCATTGGTGGTATAGCCAGTGGAAGAACCACGGATGGAATGGTGGACTAGTCTTTCTCCGAGACTAGTGGCAGAGTCAGAGTTTTGTTTCACCGGTGACTTCTTTGCTTGGCTGAGACGTCAGTATCTTTGGATAGAGGACTTCCCATACGCCGATGTGGAATTTAGCAGGAGCATGGATTTGATTCTACCAACAAAGGAATATTGGGATGCGTCAGGTGAGAGACTAAGCAACACCTTGTATAGTTTTTGTTTTAAGTTTTTTAATGTATATTTTTTTTTGGGTATGTGGAAGAGTTTTTAAATGGATGTATTGTTTTTTAACATGCAGATAAGGGAGAAGTGTGCCTGGTTGATATACCAGTACCGGGATGTCACGAGGGTGCTCCAGTTGCAGTGGATCTAGGGGCACTAGTGATAGGTCTTCGGTAGGTTGAAAGAAACCTTCAAGGCCTCACGATGGGCATTCCTCCTCTACGGAGGAGAGAAGTGCCTTTAAATCTATAGAGACACACTGTGGGGGTGCTAGAGAATGTTAATTCTCTGCTGAGATGCATAGTGCATGCAGTGATATGTTACTCTGAGTACAATGCAGTGCAGAGAGATTAGAGTCTCTCTAGTGATTGTATATTTTGTATGACTTGTCAGACAATGTTGTATGGGTGTAAAGACCCAAAATTTTGCTCTTCCAAATACTTTTTTGATGTAATCAAAACATTTTCAGTCACGCTATGTATATATATACAGTTCCGAGTTTTTACAGTGCCAAATGATTTGTACATGATGATTCCCTTAATGTGATGTGTTTTAATTTACATGTGATGTACAATTTGTTTTCCTTCATGAAACCTTATCTATGGGCAAGATACTGATCCATGATGTAATTAGCTAACGAATTTGAAACATTGTTAAGTTCTCTTGGAACATGTCTGTATTCGATGTAATCAAACATTCGTTCAAGGCGGCGAACTTGTAGGTGGAGACGTAGCAGGATAGGATTACGAATAGCGTAGATTCGATTGAGTTGATAGACCATAAGTTGGGAGTCTAGGTTAACAATGATACAAGAGATACCTAGGGAGGAGGCTTGGGTCAAAATTCCGATGACAGTGTGATATTCTGCCATGTTATTAGTTGTTGGTCCTAAGAAAATACCTCCTGAACTCACCACCTCGTCAAATTGGTAAATGACCCATGCTGCCAAAGCAATGTTCCAGGTGTGTCGACTAGTGTCATCCACAAACCCGACAAAGATAGGAAAGGAAGACGTCATATGTGCATGAAAACATAAGGAACATTCATGAGTGGCAAAGGTAAAGACTCGAGCATGCGAAAGAAATAGACACACCAAACTAAAATACAATAATGTACAAAGTACACATTCTAGGTGATCTAGGCATAGTACTTTTTAAGGTAAAGCCCGTTTTGGGGCTCTCCTAGGGAAATTCCATCATAATCGACTAATTCGTAGGCACCTCTATGTAGAACATGTTTTACAATGTAAGGGCCATGCCATAGAGGTTCTAACTTACCTGTCCCTATTTTGTCATGAGCTTGGTCATAGACGAGGACTAAGTCTCCTTCTGCAAAATTTCAAGGATGGACGGATTTGTCGTATTGATTTTTTATCCGTTTCTAATGTGCCTCATTAATGAGAGCGACATCGCGACGTGTTTCATCCAGTTTGGTTAGATATAAGAAACATTCTTCTTCGGCAGAAGTATGGGGTAGGAGTTCTACTTTAAGTTTCAGAGATGGAATCTCACAATCGATTGGTAAAATGGCTTCGATGCCATACACTAACTGGAAAGGAGTGAACCCAGTTGCGGTTTTCACGGAAGAACGGTAAGCCCAGAGAGCGAAAAAAAGTTGTAGATGCTAGGATGTCTTATTTTCCCCTACCATGCGTTGAATCATGGTTTTGAGGACCTTGTTGATGGCTTCAACTTGTCTGTTGGCCTGAGGATAGTATGGGGATGAGTTTTCATGGCGAAAACCCAACTTGACATGCAATTCACTCATCATCTGGTTCTTAAAGTGTGCACTGTGATCAGTGACAATGGCGCGTGGTACACCAAAATGAGTTATGATGTGGTTAAAAACAAATAGAGTTGCGGTACGACCATCGTTCAGGAAGGTAGGCATAGCCGCAGCCCATTTTGTAAAGTAGTCGACGGCGATGATTATATAACCATGCCCCCCAGCTGAGGTAGGCCTACATTGCATAAAATCGATACCCCACTTGGAAAAGGGGTCGATGGCGATAATGGGGTGCAACGTAGTAGGCTGGGTGCGTGCCTTGTTGTTAAAAACTTGGCAGGGTGGGCATTTTTTTACTGCCTCAATGCAATCTTTGAAAATTGAGGGCCAAAAATAGCCGGCACGTAGAATTTTTTGGGTTGTGGCCATCCCAGAAAGGTGACCGCCACAGGATCCAAGATGACAGTCATTCAGAATGCGTTCAGACTTTGCATGAATCAGACATCGTCGAAGGATAGTTTCAATACCACGGCGATATAAGGGGTCGTCGATGATAAGATAACAATGAGAATGGTGGCGAATACGTCGACGCTCTTCGCGGGAAATGTTAGGATGAAAGCATTGGGTTTGGAGGTAAAGGAGGATGTCTCTGTACCAAGGATTAGAGGTGTTGATGAGGAAGAGAGTTTCGTCAGGGAGAGAATCTCTAGGTTCGAGATCTTCATCAGCATGGGGGAGATTGCAGATAAGCTCCACAAACACCAGGGACTTTTTGGCTTTGGACTTCGCAAATTCAATATCGAATTCCTAAAGGATGACGATCCATTTATAGTATTTGCCCCCGAGCACTTGACGTGTCAAGACGTGGTACATGGGGTTTGAGTCCGCAATCGCAGTGGTGGTGCGTAGTAGGATGTAATGGAAAAATCTCTGAACAACGATGATGGCTGCCAAAGCCAGTTTATCTACATGTGAATATTGGAGTTCGGGTCCAGATAGACTCTTGCTTAGGTAATAGATCACATGTTCCTCACCGTTGGGGTCCTCCTGAACTAACATCATTGCAATAGTGGAAGTAGAGGCAGCTAAGTAAAGGATGTAGTCCTTTGTATAGTCTAGAGGATGCAACAAAGGTGTGTGGGTAAAGGCATGCTTGAGAGCATCAAATTACCATTGAGCAATGTCATCCCAGATGAAAGGGGTGTTTTTCTGCAACAATTGCATGAATCCTTTAGTTATCTCAGCGTAGTTACAAATGAAATGGCTAAGGAAGTTTGTTTTTCCTTGCAAACTTTGGAGTTGGGTCAAATTGGTAGGTGGGGGTAAGGCCAGAATAGCCTTAATATTTAAAGGATCCACCCGAATCCCGTCTTTGGAGACAATAAAACCAAGGAGTCGACCGGATTCAACAGCGAAAATACACTTATGGGGGTTCAAGCGGATATGGTAAAACTGACATCGAAGAAAAATAGCTCGTAAGTGATCAACGTGATCTGATTGATTTGATGAGTGGGCAGGTAAGTCATCGAGGTAAGGTTCTACAATATGCTTGATATCGTGGAAAGCATACGACATGGCCTGCTGGAAAATAGCACTAGCATTTTTTAGACCAAAAGGTAGCTTTCGATAGGTGAAAGTTCCCCATGGGAAGATAAAGGTGGTCTTATGTTGGTCAGCAAGTAAAATTTTGATCTAGGTATACTCAGAAAAACCATCCATGAAGGAGAAGATTACGCTCCCAGCGCAATTATCAATGATATGGTCGATGAAGGGCATAGGGTAGTTGTCCTTTGGACAAGCCTTATTGAGATCCCGATAGTCAACACAGACACAGATGGTCCCTTGTTTTTTGGCAACTGGAACAAGGTTGGAAACCCATTCTGTCAAAGGGATGAGATAGATAAAACCAGATTTTAAAAGTTTCTCAACTTCTGCTTTTATAGCTATGATTTTCTTAGGATGAACTAGGCATAGTTTCTATCGAACAGGTTTCACGCCTGGGTAAGTTTTGATTTCATGCACGACAATCGAGGGGTCGATTCCCAACATTTCTTCGTAGCTCCAAGCGAAGACATCATAGAATTATTTAAATAGAGTGGTGTAAGATACCACTTCTTCGGGTGTGCAATTAGCACCAAGGTTAATGTTTTCCACAATGCCTTCTTTGATTGAAATATCAATAACGATCGTAGTAGAGATATTACCCATAATCCCCTCAGAAAGAGTATCTTGTGTGAGGATGGGAGATTGTGGAGAATGGGTAACATCAGGAGGGAAGACAGAGTGTATGTCTTGGTGAATATCTTCCAGAGGCAGAAGAAAAGAGGATCGATGATGGTTATCATCCCAAGGTACATCGTCAATACTAAGCATATCCATTATAGATTCGTCGGAAGGGAAAATTCGGGAAATGTAATCGATTACAGACGATAGGGAATCCAATCATGACGACATCGAGTAGGAATCGGGTGCCAATAAATGGGGATTGTCTAGGGAGGGAGAGGCATATTGAATAGCTATGTATGTGGCCTCAACTGGGATAAGTGTCATGGTGTCACCTAGCACATTGAATTCCATAGGACTAGGTACAATCCAAGGGTCATATGATTCCAAAGATTGATACGGCATAGTCGAAATCATATTGACGGTGGCGATATGATTTGTGGTGGGTGGAAGTGGTGTAGGGAAAGTACCCATGAGGCTAGAATCTTTCAACAAGCCAACACCAATTCTTTCATACATAACTGGGTGGTCTCCCAAGAAAGGAATGTTGTTGGTGACAGGGGCACGAGCGTCGGGTGTACAGAAATCTAGTTGATCGATAGTGACAATTTTACCTTGATGGGGGAATTGAACACATCGGAACACCGATGAGGTGACGACAGTCATAGCGTAGAACCAACTTATTCCAAGTAGTAGGTTGTAATCAATGGGGGCGTCGACCACCTCAACATCAACAGTAACAGTAACAGTTTTTCCGCCCAACTGAACGGATAAGGATTGTAAAAGTCCGTGAGGATGAAAACCTCATCCATCGATAGTGCATAACATCATGGGGGATTTGTTAAGGGTAGGTGATTTTAAGCCTTTCCAACAAGCTAAAGACATGACACACGTAGAGGCTCCCTCATCCAAGATAGTTCGGTGGATTTGTTGATTGTGAACAACAACATCGATCTGAAAAGCTAGTTGGTGGGAGAGTCGAGGTTGATGATCATCCAAATTAAACGTGAGGCTATTAGATGACTTAGGATTGAAAGCGTTGATGGCAGCCAAGAGAATTCTACGTTGACTGGGACAGTGTTGTAGAACTTCCAGAGCAGACATAGCACACGGTGCTTGAGCCAAATATTCAATGATGTTGTAGTTTTGGGCAGCCCGTGAACTAGGATTAAAGGTAGATTTCTAGATAGTTCTCTTAGGAGGGCATAAGATGGTAATGGGTCCTGTGAGGAACCGTTAGTATTCTTCGGCTTATCAGGTTTAATTGGTGTGTCATATGTCGTAGTGTGAGTGGTCAAATTAATCCCGTTAAACATGTAAATGTGGGCAATTGTCGAGGCCTCATCATGGGATTGGTTGGAACTGCCCCCTGGAGTGGGGGTTTGAGCAACAAAAGATTGTTGTTGTGGAAAAGGCTAAGTAAGCACAGTGGGTTGTGAATTTCCCTTAAAGATCTTGGCCACTTCATCGCAATGTGGATAGTCTCGGGTGTAGTGATCATCACCACAAATGAGACATGGGAATTTTGATTTCCGTTGTGGTTGTTTTCCGGTAGCAGGGGTTTGAGGTTGATTTTTTGGTTGTTCATGGTTGTTGTTTTTCTTGGGTTTATTTATTGCTTTCTTCTTGCCCCCAGGTTGTTGTGAAGGGGTCGATTGGAATGCATTCACCTCAGAGACCTAAGTTTGAGGGGGGCTAGAAGAGGGTGTAGTTGGACTAGGAGCAGACGTCGGAGCAGACCACTAGGTTGTTCCAGTCGACTGGGAAGGAGATTGGGTTTTGACAGAGCCAATGACTCCATCCGCGTGCGAGGTAGATGATGGTTTGGATGGATCATTAGTGGCACGGGTAGAATTTGGTATCAACTCGTACAGAGTACCAGATTGTAAATAAACCAAATCTAAGTACTGAGCTCGAGCAATGGCTTCTTTCTCAGTGACTACACCACCCATGGCAACATCACGAGCGATCTGGGGTAACAATGATTTAGTGAACCATTCCACTAATAATTGGTTAGGAATGACCGCTTTGATTAGCCTTCTTCATCGTCTCCATTCATGAATATGATGAGATATATGTACAGAGGTTGTCTAACAAAGGGAGGTCAATAGTTCGGTACCCGTCTCGTATCGAATGGGTAGTTGGAAGTATGTGAGGAAGGACATAGCGAGAGAGTTGAAATCATGAAAAGAAGCACGTGGTAGTTCAATGTACCATTTTTCTACGGAACCCGTAAGTGTTTTTTGAAAAAGACGCAAACGTATAGAATCATCCATGAGGGAGTTGGATGAACACCACAAATGGAAAGTCATCACGTGGTTGTTTGGGTCTTCTCCAGTCTTTCCGTCGAATTTTGGGATATCAGAAGGAAGTTTAGCTGGAATAGTTGGCCAAACTGGAGAATGAAAAATAGGATCATTTGTTAACCAAGACAAGTCTGGAAGGTCCAGAGTCGCTATGAAAGGCAATTGTCGGTTAACCTACGGGTAATACTGGTGTGGAATAGGAACACCAGTAGGACCATACACTGGGTTATATGGATAATTGTAACCAGTGGGCCCTCTTGTATAAGGTTGGTGTTGACTAGGGTACACAGGATTTGAGGTGTTTTGAGAAACATGTGCGAGCAGAGGATAACCAGATGGGTTTTGAGGATTATAAGTTGGATTTGGCATTTTTCCATAAGGAGGATATAGATGGGTCCCTTGAGGGGGAAGATATTGTTGTGGAGCTTGAGGATTGTGTCCCCCCGAGAACTGTGGATTTCCTGGAAAAGGGATGTTCCATGGATTGGGTGTGGTAGACATATTTTTTCCATACGGTTGATGGTAGGCTCTGGATTTATGTTTCCCCCCAGCATGAGGGTGCCCTCCAAATGGAAATTGTCCTCCGGTGGGAGGATGCCCCCCAGCTTGAGGTAGAGTTCCCATAATTTTGGAGCTAGACGTAGACGATTGACCGGTGTTGCTTAATGGATTAAAGCTACCAAGACCAGTTCCTCCAGGTTGTTGTATAGGTATAGAACTTCCAGGCATGACTTGGGTAGTAGTGACAGTGGAAGAGTTTAGTTCTCTATACCTAAAAGGGAGTTATGATGAAGGTCTAGGTGTTATTGGTGTGCCAATTTCATCTTGGCTAACCACCGCATTACCGGTAGGAATAGTCGGCACGTGAGGGACCATTGTAGAATGGGCCATCTGGAGAGAAAAAGTGGACCTTGGGCCAATGGATGATGTGTTCGGACCAATGGACAGTGTGGCTAAAAAAATGGTAGTACCAGTAAAATTGTTTAAAGGTACAGTGTAGGTGATAGGCGCGTCGGCACCTATTCCTGCTCCATAAAGATCCCACACCATGCACGGTGGACTTTGAACAATGTTTGCGGTCCAAAAGGGGTCATCGACTAAAGGATTTGAATGCAACCCAGTCGGAATGTCAGAAGGATTGACGACGACAAATTCACTGGCTGAATTCAGTTGGAGAACATGTCTCTCATATCCCTCCGGAATGCGGAAAGCCTCCGGAGACTCTGAAACAATTTGAAAATTCTCTAAAGAGGTGGGAACTTCTTCTTGGGAGGTTATAGTGTCGTGAACCTCTCTCTGTTGAGGATATTCCTCCATAGAATGAGGGGGTAAAGGGGTATTCTCTTCCATATTTTCTGGAGGAAGTCCCTGTAGCCGTCGTGAGCGGTGTGGAGGGTCAATGTTGGCGAAAAAGAGTCGACGGAAAAATCTATGGCCAACTATCGAAAAGAAGCAACATATGATAATAAAATATAGGAATCACAACCAAGCAAACATGACCTTCTCTCGATGAATGTACTAGTTGGTGATGAAATCCAACGTCTCGTGATCAAGTCAAGAAGGGGCGGGGATATGGTGGAACAGTTACAATGGAGACCTGCTTAACAGACTTATGCCTTGGTGCAAGCTTCCATGTAGTAATTGTGGAATTACCCTCCAAGAATCCCGAGTGAGTTTGACTAATGTCTGCTCTAGGTACAGTGAGACTTCCCTTCACTATCACCTTGTGTAAGACCCTAAAGATTATGGCCACTAAGGTTACCAATTCGCAGTCATCCCCTGGGCGGGTATAGTCAACAGTCCAGTCCGAACGTATGGGCAAGGTATCTAGTCTGAAATCAACTTGAAAGGATTCCACTCAACATTGTGGGTATACCTTTAAGCGATCCCCATAATACGATCTGGCCACTACAATCAGTCAAACCACGGAGGGATAATCTCCGTAGCTTTCCCGAGTGCGACCTCGTGCGTAACCCCTGTGTGAGAGGGGGATCCCAGGCAGACCTATACGACAATTGGATTTGACTCTCCCTATATCAGGATGATAATGTTTGTTTTGGAAACTTTGGAGAGTTATGCTCATAGCCTAATCCAAAGTACTAGTCCTAGTCTACTGTTGGTGGAGGATCCTAGAAAAGAAAATGTTCTAGATAGTTTTTAATTAGCGTTCATTTTATAGTTGTTCTTTACTCAAAAAGGGTGCATGGAAGTGAAATGGATGGAATAATGACTCAATCCCTAAAAACAAATGCGTCAAAGATGATAAGCATTCATTTCTTTTCGATGAATATCTATTTAAGGGAGAGAGAGAGAGTTCTTTTTACTAACAAGCACTAATAAGGAATGTCCTCAAACAAAAAAAATTCAGTCAAATCCAATGTGGTGCTAAAACTTCTTGGAAATGTCTTCTAATATGAAAAATCAATCATGAAGATGTCTCTTTATTGTTTGTGTGTGAATAATGATTAATTCAAAACAACACTTCTCCTGCCAATTATCCTTTTGGATCAAGGAAACTCGGACAAACACAAGCAGGTTTCATACAAACAATACACCCTCTTGTTGTGATAAAAAACAAGAAGCAAAAGAAAAGAAAACCAAGAACTTCACACAAAAAGAGATGTTGAAAAACAATGACCTTAACAAAAACCAAATGAAGAGATCCGTAGACTTCTGATGTCCTTCACCAGAGTTTCTCGTTCAATCAAAAAGGAGAGAAAAACGGTGCATTGGTTTCAAACTCCGAACAGTAGAAAAACTCAAAAATAATGAAGAAGACTACAAAATCTAAATAGCCAGGTATTTGTTCCTCAGAAGGAAGGATGTCAAAGTTGAATGGGAAGAAGCATTGACTCACAGAGAGGCTCAGCAAGTGAGACACAAAGACTAGACCTTAGAAAGAGAAATTCTGGAAAGGTTTTTTGGCCAAAAGAGGGCTGGCGCTCTGTTGTAAAGGGAAAGAAGTGTTATATCACTCTGTTTAACATACCCAGGTAGCGTTGGCGCTCTGTTAACATAGGCACAGGGGCGACAGGCTTGAAAAGCTCATGAAAATGTCAAAAAATCCAAAATTTCAATCGGATTTTGGCAATCAAGCTGAGTGTGATGGGGTAGGGAGTCAATCAGCTCATGAAATCAATCAAAAAGGGGTGAACCAAGTCTGAAAATAATCAGAGGGTAAGACAAGGTCTATGAGGAGAAATCAAAACCAAAAAGTTTCGATTCGATACTCCCCAGTGGAGTCGCTAGTTTCTGTTGAAGGAAAATCTCCTTACGGACAGGTAGATCTCCTCTTGAGAGCTAGACTCTTAACTCTTAAGACAAAAGATGCTTAACATGGAAACTAAATTCCTTTCATATCTATACAAACTAATGCATGAGGAGGAAGGAGAAAAGTAGTACCTTTTATCAACGTTTGTCCCTGCACGCTCCGAGTTGAGCTCCAATCTTTCGCTCCTTGATGAGCCCTGTAGACAAACAACAGTACAACCACTTCCTACTCTATTGATATTAGCTTGAAATAGATCTATCTATCATAGGCAAGTTCATGTGAGATTAAACACAAACTAGAAAGAAACAGGCCAAGCGTGTCATATTAATGAGAACAATGACAGAAGTAGCTTACAATCGTAGATGTCAATGCGACAACTTCGTCAAGTCCCCTTTGTCTAACCCTTGCTCAAAAGATCCACGATCCAGGTGATAGCAACTTTACTGATTACTTTCCTCCAGTTCACTATGTGTTTCCTATGAGATCATAGGTTTCATGCTTCCAATTCTTCCTTCTTTCCACCATGATAGAGCCTGTTTATATAGGTTTAGAGAGGCTTAACCTCTTGAGGTATCTTTAGGGTAAGTTGAGGATTTCCCTCCTTGAACCAAGGATCTTCTCCTAATATCATGACTGAACTAGGAATTTGAATGCAACTGCTTATTGTCGATGGATGAATCACACTGATTTCCCAAGAAATATTCTTCCTTTGTGGCCTTATCTTGCCACTCGGTTGCATCCTCCACTTCTGCAATCTCCATATTGAACTATCATTCAGTTGCTTCCCCTGACAGATTGATCCCTGTTAGTTGTTTGGCTGGTTCTGTTCCACCTTCCCCCAGCTACTCCTTATGTTGGTGTAATCCATCATCTGCTTCCAACTTAGCCTATTGGATGTGCATGCCCTGAAATACCACTCTCCTTTCAAGGGATTCCAATTCTTCATACAAACCAACAAATTCTATGATGCCTAATTCCTCTTCTCCTATAGACTCTAGTGTTGCAGTCATCTCCTGTTCAGCTTCCCTACTGAAAACATCAAGCTATTCTATTGAATTCTCTTCTCCTTCTGTCGAAATAGACATCTGTATTTGTTACTTCTTTTCCTTGACAGTATTTTCTTGCTTTCTCCCTGTCGCCTCTACAACATCTACGCTAGCCTCTCCTCGGTCGCTTGGTAGGAATATATCAACTCCCCCAATGATCAGAACATCCCTCTGATCCTCCTCCTTCATTGTGATGAAAGTTTCTAACTTGTCATCATCTTCATTCACGCGGCTCACAGTTCTGTGTGAATCTCCATCTGAGTGAGGTTTTTCTTCCGCTTCCTCATCTGCCAATGAACTCTCAGCTGAGTTGACCTCTTCTCCCTTGCCCACTTGGAAATATGGGATGTCTCTTTTGCCCACCTGGAATTTTACAAGATCCACTGATCCCTTCTCCTTGCCCACCTGGAAATCTATGTGACTCTTGTTGGATCTCTTTCCCTCATGACCAAATTTTTCAGCATGCCTTAGCCACCTTCGTAGCATCTGTTGCTTCCTTCTGGCCAACAAATTTTGAACAAGCCATATGGTTGTCCTCTTCAAAGGCCATTCGTACCTCCAGTGTACCTTTGACTCTTATTGCATCTTGAATGCTAGATTCTCCATCTGCGCTCGAATTTCACTGAGATCTTTGTCCATCTCCACCTTTCTCTTCTATGAGTGGACTACTCCTCGACCATGCTTATGACCATCCATGGCCATATTCACCTTCTACCTGCCCTCCTAGAAAGTCTATTGTTCACTTTTCAACTGAGAGAATCTTCATCTCCTCCTTCGCCTGAAATCTACAGAAGAAGCTGTGCTCTGATACCACGTGACTCCAACCTCCCCCCCTTTGGATCTCTCCTTCGGGGCTGGCATGACCTCCCGGTATAGGATTGTTCAAGTCATCGAGTTGAATGACTCATTGAGCTCCTAACGGAACCAATTTTAACTTGACACATTCCTCTTTTCAATTCCTCAGCACTCGTGATGTGGCACCTACAGACCCTCTCCTTAGTGCTCTCAACTTATTACATTGACGACCTTATCTCTCGATGCTAGGCTCTTCCTTTGATGTGACCACGAACTGTGACCGTGAGTCAACTCTTTTCACAACCCCATGCTTCAGGACTTTCATAATCTTCTCTCTCCTCTTCCTGATATCTGAATCATTGAATGATTTGGGACCAGATCTACGGTCCTCATTATTCTCGCTATCAACGGCTATGATCGAATCGCAAGTTCATACTTCGTGAGTCTTTTCTTTTCTCAACCCTGCTTCTTCTTACTTGTGAATCAGTGTTGTGTTGATCCCTTGCCATGTACCCTTCCAGATCCAATAGCCTGGATTGAAATCACTCTTCGCGACTTCACGGAGATCCTTTGTTTTCTCCCGACAAACCTTATGAAGCTCCTTCTCCTGAACTTCTCGATCTTCTCCCACCTATCTCCTCCTTGACAAAGGGTGACTTCTCCATCTTTGGTATTTTGACAGGTCTTCAACTCCTTTTCACACTTAGTGCAATTCTGCCTTGCGATACTACGATGTTATCGAAGACTCCATGCACTCCTTGCATAAATCTGTGCAATTCTCCTGCGACTTTGCTCAGCTTGAAAACCCCCAATATTCCAAGTTCCTTTGCAAGCTCCTTGTTCCCTCCTGGAAATTTCTCTCTCTACTTCTTCCTGAGCTTATAAGTTGAACTCTCAACACATTAGGTGCACTCCTTGCACTTGGCTTAGTTCTTCGATGGCTTCTCTCTCACCTTATGGAAAGGTTTAAGGCATCTCCTTTCCTTTGTCGATGCACTTCTTGCAAAGACTTCCTTCACTAGAATGTTCAACAATTCTGGGATTCTTCAACACCTTCCATCATGTTTCTCCTGTGAATGCCCACACAAGTTCAATGCCCTCTTGGCAACATATTCCAGAGTATTCAGTAACTCTGAATTGTGCCTCTCTCCACACAGTCTTTATTTTCAAGGGACTTAACCGACTTGAAATTTCTCCCTGAGTTTGTAAATTAGTCTGGTGTTCCCTCCTGGCAACTTATCTTCTGAATCCAATGAGTTTAGATACGCACTCCTTGCGTCATCTTACATAGTTTCCTCACTCTGTCGCACACTCCTTGTACTTAGCATAAAGAACTAGACTTAACTTAACAGACTCGCGGATAGAAAAATGTATCTCTATCCCTGCAGACAATTTCTAGCATCCATACACAGTTCTCAAACATGTAAAAGACATTCATAACACAACATTAATTGAACAAAAATGTAAAACAGGAAAAACTACCATTTTCGATTAATGGTGAAATGTCAATTTACAATGGTGGAGTCTGAGCTACAACTGAGTCTTGGCTCTTTATGTTTCTAACAGTTACCACCTAACTGCCCGACCACCTAATTTTCCAACCATCTAACCTCTACCTTGCTTACAATATAAAGATTTATACAAGAGAGGCTCTATGAGCTTCCCTCGCAAGCTAACTAATGGTGCCAAATCACCATCCCTAATGCTTATAGAAAGGCCAAATTACAATGATGGCGATTCTGCTCCAAATCGGGTGTAGATCTATATTGTCGTCAACCTATTAATGGAAACCTTATCTCTAGCTTGTGCAAAATCATGATTTGAATCTTCCATATTGACTTCAATTAATGCCTAGATCATGCCTTTGGATTCTCGAGGAAAAAATGAGAGGGTGGCACCTCTCCTTCCTTGAATGTGCACCACGTGTGTTGATTAGTTGTCACGTACTGAGATGGATAAATTCTCTTGCATCAATTATTCACTCATTCACTCTTGCAATATGTACACTATGCCATCCATCATCCATACATGTACTTGGGAAGATTTGGAGTTGTTATTAATAAGAAAACCTGGGTAATTGGAGTTGAAGAAGCAGGTTGTTAGCCATGCGTGAATCTGAAGAGGTGGTTTGTCAGGCCCGTGAACATTGTCTATGGGCAAGAGAATTGTTGGGGAATTTTTTCCTGGTGTGTCAAGTTGCAGCTATAGAGCTCTGAGACTTCTTCTCTGGCCTATTACTAAATCCCTAGAATGGAAGTGGGGAAACTGAAGGAATTTCAAGCAGATAAGGGGAACACTTTGTGGGGTGGGACAAGCATGTGGGGAATGAATTTGTAGGTTGTTTTCTAGAGTCGGAACCTTAGTCAGATAATTTTTTATTTTATTAGACCTTATCCTAGGTGAGGAATCATTTTCCCTGGTGGAGTTTCTAGCCCCAACTCAGGGGTGACCTACTATTGAAAGTCTATGAGCAGTAGATTCTATGGTTGGGAGGAACTTCTAAGGTCTGCATGCAGTTGGTGATTTATTTATAGGACAAGTGCCTTCTATTTGTTTGGTTTAATTAATGTGTGTTTATTTGTATTTTGTTGATACTGAGAAGGGGGTGAATCAGTATCAAGTACAATTTAAAACATTTTTCAACTTATACTTGAACCATTCAACTATATCCAATGATCAATGAACAATAGTATAAGAGTTACACTAATACACCATAATACACCATGCACAATATATGAGAAATAATCAATAGTTATTGTTCAAGGGAAGTAATGAATTCCAAAGGTAGCTACAGCTTCCAAATGTAAAGGGAGGGATAAACCTCCAAGAGGAAGATACAATCCTCCAATATCAAGAGAGATTTGAACTCTCCATCCTTTCCCCTTCCTTACACCCAAGAATATATGAGAGATAATAAAACTTTACATTAAATCATCACCATCAACCAATCATCACATAGAACCTAATAATGCTTCCTGAGACTTCTTCAATTTCTGCAATTCTTCAATTCTTGGAGTACTCTGATCCTTTAGATAATATTACTCAATGTATTCTCTGAAACTCCTCCAATTTTCACTCCTTTAATCCTCCCCAACAAGAGGTTATAGAAATAATGGTAGACTTTATTCAATTCTGGTCTATTCAGAAGAGTGAACTTGTACAGAATTCCCTGTGCTCAATAATTAACATCTGATTCTGAAACTTGGACACAAGAAAATAAAGTCCATACTATTTCCATTGAAATTCGTCCCACTTCATTTAGATTCTCGGTGAAGAAGTTATGATTTTTTTACCCGGAACACCTATTTATTGACTAGCTTCAGGACTGGTCACAAACCCTATCTTCCACAGAGTGTATCTCCATAATTATAGCGAATCAAGAGCTAAAATTTTTACTAGAGGTACCTTGATATGTCTTCTCAATACCATAGTGATTTCACCATCTGAATCATTCTAGAAAAAAAATTATAGAAAAAATGGTAAGATGACCTGAAAATAACATACCTTAGAACACATCACCAAAAGACTTCATCCTCCCTTGA
>ML787086.1:796777-806959 GCA_009831015.1 Picea engelmannii
TACATTAATTTTATACACAAGTCGAATTTCAGAGGAAATCAGAAGTAAAGAAGGTCGAATTTCAAGGGAGAATGAAGTTTTTTGGTGATATGTTCTAAGGTATGTTATTTACAAGTCATCTTACCATTTTCTCTATAAAAAAATTTCTAGAGCGATTCAGATGGTGAAATTTATATGGTATTGAGAAGACATATCAAGGTACCTATGCTAAAAGTTTCATATCTTTATTCGCTATAATTATGGAGATACACTATGTAGAAGATATGGTTTTTGACTAGTCCTGAATCTAGTCAATAAACATGTGTTCCAGGTAAAATAGTCATAACTTCTTCATAGAGAATCCAAATGAATTGGGACCAATTTCATTGGAAATAGTACGGACTTTAGTTTCTTGTGTGAGAGTTTCAAAATTTGATGTTAAATATTGAGCGCAGGGCATTATGTACAAGTTCACTCTCCTGAATAAATAAGAATTGAATAAAGTACACCATTCTTTCTATAACTTATTTTGGGAAGGATTCAAGGAGTGAAACTTGGAGGAGTTTCATAGAATACATTGAGTAATATTATCTATAGGATTAGAGTATTCCAAGAATTGAAGAATTGCAGAAGTTGAAGAAGTCTCAAGAAGCATTATCAGGCTCTATGTGATGGTTCGTTGATGGGGATGATTTAATGTAAAGTTTTATTATCTCCCATATATTCTTGGGTGGAAGGAAGGGGCAAGGATGGAGAGGTCAACCCTCTCTTTATATTAGAAGATTGTATCTTCCTCTTATAGATTTATCCCTCCATTTATATTTGGAAGTTGTAGCTACCTTTGGAATTCATTACTTCCTTTGAACAATAACTATTGATTATTTCTCATATATTATGCATGGTGTATTATGGTGTATTGGTGTAACTCTTATACTATTGTTCATTTCTCATTGGATATAATTGAATGGTTTAAGTATTAGTTGAAAAGGTTTTTAAATTGTACTTGATACTGATTCACCCCCCTCTTAGTATCAACAATTGGTATCAGATCGGGTTACCTTCAATACAGTTTAACCAATGGAAGGAAGATCCTAAGAAGAAATGGAAGACAAAATTCCAAATGGGATTCCACCATTAGACAGAAGCAATTTTGAATATTGGAGTAATAGAATGAAAATTTACTTTAAATCTCTTGGGGAATATGTTTGGTTCTTAGTTGCTTCAGGATACAAAGCTTTGAAGAAACTAAAGACTGCAACTCAGAGGGAAGCAAAAAGGAACAACAAATTGGAAATAGATACCATCCTGGATGGATTGAAATATTCAGTGAAATCCAAGGTGGGATCATGTGCATCATCAAAATATATTTGGGACAAGCTACAAGACCTGTATGCAAGGGAAGAAGAAGAATAAGAAGAAGAAGTTGAAGCAAATTACAACATCTCAAATTTCAAAGAAGCAAATAGAGGTTAGTTCTTTTGCTTTAATTGTGAAGGAGTAGGACATGTTGAATTTGAATGTCCTCATCCAAGGATTGAAAGAGATGACACTGAAGAAGAAGAAAATCATGGAGTAGAAATTATTCAACAAGAAGATGAGAATCTTAAAAAATTGAAGCATGTTGAGATTGAAAATAGCAAGCTCAAAGACACGCATAGAAAACTAAGAAGTGAATTGGGTAGTTGTGAAAAAATAGTTGTAATCTTGAATAAACAATTAGACAACTTTGAGAAACTAAGAGAAGAAAAAATTTCCTTGAAAACTCTACTCGAAGAAGAAAGAAGAATAGGAGAAGTAAGGAATGTCCAAATGATGAAGAAAGAAGAAGATTGTGAGAAACTTGAACAAGAAGTTGTATCAATGAGGAAGAGCTTAAGAAACTCTCAAGTTCTAAAAGACTTAACATATATTGGATGCATGGGTGAAACCTCATATAAACAAGTTGAAAATACCAACAAGAAGGTTGAAGAAAGAGATACACATATGGTTGATGAGAACTAGTGGACCAGGATACTAGAAAGAAGGAATGATTACAAAAGAGATGAATATCCAAGAAGACTTCATACCTTTAGGAATCAAAGAAGCTTCAATCAGTATGAAGGTAACTACAGAAGAGTAGATCATGAAATCAGATGGACTACATCACAAAGAAGGTCACTTACTCCAAGGTATCAAAATTTCTTTCTTGGTCATTGTTATACTTGCAAAAAATTTGGACATAAGGAAATTAATTGCAAAATCAATGAAAGGAACAAATACGCAAGAAACATGAATGGTGTAAATAGAAGATATGGAAATAATCATGGATTTGTCAATAGAAGTTATAATTCATTTTCCCCATTGATGGACAAAAATATTGTATGCTACAAATGTAATTATCTTGGTCACAAAGCATGATATTGCAGATATATGAATGAAGATGTCCCAATGCCAACCACAGTATGGAGAAGGAAAGAGATTCCAAACAATGAATATTGTCAAATAGAATTGACCGTTGAAGAATGTAAAGAATAAGATGAATGGTACATAGACAGTGGATGTTATTCACACATGATCGGGGATCAAGACAAATTCATTAGTTTGAAGAGAAAGGGTGGAAATGTTGCATTTGGAGATGGCTTAGCTACCAAAATACTTGGAGAAGGTGTCATAGAGATTGGAAGAAAAAATGTAAACGCAAAGAATTTCCTATTGGTTGAAGACTTGAAGAATAATCTACTCGGTGTTAGTAACATGTGTGATCAAGGATACACTCTTACGTTTGACTCCCGAAAATGTAAAATCAGAGAAAATAACTCAGGAAGATTGGTTGCAACTACAACAAGAAGACCGAACAACATATACATACTAGAGATGAAGAATAAAGAGAATATAGAAGCCACACAAAATGATTCCAAGGAATAAAATGTACCAAAGACCAAAAATAAGGATGAAGTATTATTGAGTGCCACATGTTTAGGGGGAGCAACCCCAAAGAAGAGAGTTACCTTTTTCCATTAAACTCAGGGGGAGAAGCCCTACCCTTTGCCATTGATGTCAAAGGGGGAGAGAAATTGGGATCATGATGATAGTGGGAGGCATGAGTGTTGTCATCAATGACAAAGGGGGAGATTGTTGGAAGATTGGTTGTTTTTCATTGATGTCAACCCTAGTCATTAGTTTTGGACCGTAAGATTGATGAAGGTATTTGGACATGAAGAAAAATGTACATGAAGAAACAAAACCCATGGATGGACAGTATACATCATGTTGTTTTTGGTGGTAGGTGGCATGTCACGTGGATCCTCATGGTTGAGGAGTAATGAATTTTTGAAGATGACAAAGTGAATTGAAGAAAGAAGTACATGTAGGCCCCAAAGATAATTAAAGAAAAAAATTACAAAATAAGAAAGTGTCAGGTCGGCCCTAATGTTAAAAGGAAGTGACATAAATGGTATAAATACATATCATTATACATTCATTTGATACAAAAGTCGAATTTCATAGGAAATAATAAGTAAAGAAGTTCGGATTTCAAGGGAGGATGAAGTCTTTTGGTGATGTGTTCTAAGGTATGTCATTTACAGGTCATCTTACCATTTTCTCTATAACTTTTTTTATAGAATGATTGAGATGGTGTATTTGCTATGGTATTGAGAATACATATCAAGGTAACTGTGGTAAAAATTTTAGCTCTTGATTCTATATAATTATGGAGATATACTTTGTGGAAGATAGGGTTTTTGACCAGTCCTGAAGCTAGTCAATAAACATGTGTTCCGAGTAAAATAGTCATAACTTATTCATAGAGAATCCAAATGAAGTGGGACCAATTTAATTGGAAATAGTATGGACTTTAGTTTCTTTTTTGTGAGTTTCAGAATCTGATGTTAAATATTAAGCACGGGGAATTCTATACAAGTTCACTCTCCTGAATAAACCAGAATTGAATAAAGTCTACCATTCTTTCTATAACTTTCTATTGGGGAGGATTAAAGGAGTGGAACTTGGAGGAGTTTCAGAGAATACATTGAGTAATATTGTATATAGTATCATAGTATTCCAATAATTGAAGAATTACAGAATTTGAAGAAGTCGCAGGAAGCATTATCAGGCTCTATGTGATGGTTGGTTGATGGGGATGATTTAATGTAAAGTTTTATTATCTCTCATATATTATTGGGTGAAAGGAAGGGTCAAGGATGGAGAGGTCAACCGTCTCTTGATATTGGAGGATTGTATCTTCCTCTTGAGGTTTATCCCTCCATTCATTTTTGGAATTTGTAGCTACCTTTGGAAGTCATTACTTCCTTTGAACAATAACTATTGATTATTTATCATATATTGTGCATGGTGTATTATGGTGTATTGGTGTAACTCTTATACTATTGTTCATTTCTCATTGGATATAATTGAATGGTTTAAGTATAATTTGAAAATGTTTTTAAATCATACTTGATACTGATTGACCCCCTATTGGCCCTTGACCAAGTTTTGGGAGCACTTGGTCATATTTGATCGTTTTGGGGACTCCGACAGCCTGTCGAAGATGGAGCACCAGACGAAGAAGAGATTGCAAAATCTTAGCCCACTTTTGGGTCCCTTCTTGGGTTTTGGGAATATGTAATGGGAAAGGGATGTCGAATCGTGGGTTTACACATGCTTAGCCCCATTTTGTGTGTATAAATAGAAGGATAGGAAAATGTAAGAAAAATAGAGAAAGGAATATTGTATCTATGTGATATAGGCTATGTGCCAAGTGGGATTTGTGTGATCGAGGTGTTGTGCATTCTATAGGCTTGCAGAGCTTAGTGCAAGTCCATGTGTTGAGATATAGAAGGATTTGTGTTGTAAGGCAAGGAAGAAGGATCTAGTGAGCTACGCAGATATTTTATCCTATGAGCAATAGGTTTTGGTGGCTCTGTGCTTGTAACCGATTGAAGATGCTAATAAAGAAGAAGAGTTGGTGGACGTATCCCCAGAGTGGGGGTGAACCACGTAAATCTTTGTGTTATTCTTTGTGATTTGACTTGATCTGTTTATCCTTGCTTTTGCAAAATGCTTTGATATATTTAGATGGATATACTAACGCTTTGTGCTTCATTAGATGTGTATGAATAGTATATCTAATATGTATGAAGATGTTTAGTGCTAATCTAGTGGATCTGATCCGTTTTACTGTTGCTAAGTACTAAGATACCTCATATCTAAGTGAATGATGTGATGCTCTGTGCTATCTGCGAAGTATAATAAGGGTTGAATATTGATGAATGATCAATGCTAAGTTCTCTGTAAGCGATATAATCACAGAACTGTGTCCCAGCTAAGGTTGCAGACACCTGAGTCTCGCAACCACCCCTGCTTCTACATCGGGTGAGACTTCATCTGCTTCGCAGGTGTTGCCGAAAGGTCTGGTAGTTAGGGTTTTGTTGGTGTGTTGTTGTAGCGTTGAACCCTGGGTCTGTCCCTGTGCAAACACCCCCCTCTTAGTATCAACAATTAGTATCAGAGTGGGTTACCTTCAGTACATTTTAACCACAGGAAGGAATATATTAAGAAGAAATGGAAGACAAAATTCCAAATGGGATTCCACCATTAGATGGAAGCAATTTTGAATACTAGAGTAATAGAATGGAAACTTACTTGAAATCTCTTGGGCTATATGTTTGGCTCTCAATTTCTTTAGGATACAAATCTTTGAAGAAACCAAAGACTACAGCTCAAAAGGAAGCAAAAAGGAACAACAAATTGGAAATAGATACCATCATGGATGGATAGACGGATTTAGTGAAATCCAAGGTGGGATCATGTGCATCATAAAAAGATCTTTGGGACAAGATACAAGACCTTTATGAAAGGGAAGAAGCAGAAGAAGAAGAAGAATTTGAAGCAAATTACAGCATCTCGGATTTCAAAGAAGCAAATAGAGGTCATTTCTTTTTCTTTAATTGTGAAGAAGTAGGACATGTTGAATTTGAATGTCCTCATCCAAGGATTGAAAGATATGACACTGAAGAAGAAAATTCCAATGAAGAAGAAGAAAATCATGAAGTAGAAATTATTCAACAAGAAGATGAGAATCTTAAAAAATTGAAGCATGTTGAGATTGAAAATAGCAATCTCAAAGACACACATAGAAAACTAAGAAGTGAATTGGGTAGTTGTGAAAAGACAGTTTTAATCTTGAATAAATAATTAGAATACTTGGAGAAACTAAGAGAAGAAAATGTTTCCTTGAAAACTCTACTCGAAGAAGAAAGAAGAATAGGAGAAGTAAGGAATGTCCAAATGATGAAGAAAGAAGAAGATTGTGAGAAACTTGCACAAGAAGTTATCTCATTGAGGAAGAGCTTAAGAAACTCATTCCAAAAGACTTAACACATCTTGGATGCATGGGTGAAACTTCATACAAAGAAGATCCAAATACCAACAAGAAGGTTGAAGAAAGAGCTACACTGACAGTTGATGAGAAGTGGACCAGGATACCAGAAAGAAGGAATGATTACAAAAGAAATGAATATCCAAGAAGACCTCCTACCTTCAAGAATCAAAGAAGCTTCAATCAGTATGAAGGAAACTATAGAAGAGTAGATCATGAACTCAAATGGACTACATCACAAAGAAGGTCACTTACTCCAAGGTATCAAAATTTCTTTCTTGGTCATTGTTATACTTGCAAAAATTTTGGACATAAGGAAATTAATTGCAGAATCAATGAAAGGAACAAATACGCAAGAAACATGAATGGTGTAAATAGAAGATAAGTAAATAATCATGGATTTGTCAACAGAAGTTATAATTCATTTTCCCCATTGATGGACAAAAATATTGTGTGCTACAAATGTAATTATCTTGGTCACAAAGCACGAGATTGCAGATATATGAATGAAGATGTTCATATGCCAACCACAGTATGGAGAAGGAAAGAGATTCCAAACAATGAATATTGTCGAATAGCATTGACCGCTGAAGAATGTAAAGAAGAAGATGAATGGTACATAGATAGTGGATGTTCTTCATGTTGATGTTTGGACAACATCGAGAAGACATTCTCTAAAGATAATAATTAATAAGTAAATGATAATAATAAATAGTTATCTGATTATTCAAGGGACGCACCCTTTCATGCATGGTCACCTTATGTTCCCTATATATGGAACACTCATTATTATAATAATACATTGAATATCTCTCATATCTCATATCCATAAAAACCAACTTGGTATCAAAGCGGGACTGGGTTGACTCCCTCATGGGAGGGCCCAGGAAAATGAGAGATAGCTTGCATGTATCATAGCAGCAGGGTAATGTACAACCCTCTACGTCATATACAAATATCAGGTAGAGATTAATATGAGATTACAGATCTATTAAACAGTTTAAGTTGTCAATATGTATAACTTTCGTTAAAAGGACTAAAGATATATGGATATCTTTCCAATGGCTCATTGAAACCCTTAGCCATGTCCAAAGTCTTACATATAAACAATAACAGATTTGAAGGTTGATTTAGAAAACTGAATATTTGTCATGAGAGAGACATGATCATGAGATTGTGTCAATTTGTTTGGAACCCTGGATGATCTGTGCTGTAATATTACCAACACAATGTTGAACTGGTATTTTCATGACCTGCAAATAAAAGAAGAATGAAGTTGTCCTTAACTTTGTCATT
This sequence comes from Picea engelmannii, assembly GCA_009831015.1. NCBI lineage: Eukaryota > Viridiplantae > Streptophyta > Pinopsida > Pinales > Pinaceae > Picea > Picea engelmannii. The sequence continues at coordinate 804,411 of ML787086.1, forward strand.
AGTGAGAGAATCCATTTCACCCTGCTCATCAACATGAGAGAGCAAGAATGAAAATAGATCTTGCTCCGGAGAATCCTTTTCCTCATGTAGCGCAATTTTCCTCTTATGAATAACACCGCCAAGTTGTTCGTGAATGGAATTAGCTGCAGGTTTGTCTTTATTATATCGTAGCAATGGTTTGAGAATGAAATTGTGAATAGGGTTTGTGATTTCCATGCTCGAAACGACAATAGGATGAGCTATTTTTTCATGGAGCTTTGCGAGGGTGGAGAATTGTTTGATAGGATCGTTGCCAGGACATTTAAATGAGCCATTGTTGCCATTACACGCACCATTGTTGAAGTTTTCCAACTGTGTTTGATTTTGTAAATACGTTGCATGATAGGCTCGTTTTGTTCGAGGGTGAATGCCTTTTTTACAGGATTGTTTCATGGCTATTTACAAGAAATGGTGGCAAGATTCACTATCCGAGAAGGGATAAGTGGTACACTTATTCGAGAAGGAATAAGTGTAGTTGGGCTTATAACCTAGCGTCCCATGTGGAGAGCACATGACGACATGTCAAGGGAGTTGACCCTTGACATCATACACTATGGGAGTTGACCCTAGTGTTTCTAGAGGGTGTAGCCTCTAGAAGTTTACCTAGGAGTTCCATGTGTGACAAACTTCCTCCAGATCGTACTCCTCTGTGAATTGAGTTGACTTGATTTGTGAGGACACTTATTCGAGAAGTGATAAGTGGTACACTTATTAGAGAAGGAATAAGTGAAGTTGGGCTTATAACCCAACGTCCCATGTGGAGAGCACATGAGGACATGTCAAGGGAGTTGACCCTTGACATCATACACTATGGGAGTTGACCCTAGTGTTTCTAGAGGGTGTAGCCTCTAGAAGTCCACATGGAGTGCCATGTGTGATAAACTTTCTACAAATCATACTCCTCTATGAATTGAGTTGAGTTGATCTGTGAGGACATTTATTTGAGAAGAAATAATTGCATTTGGGCTTATAGCCCATCGTCCCATGTTCAGAGAACATGAGGACATGTCAAGGGAGTTGACCCTTGATGTCTCACACTATGGGGAGTTGACCCTAAGTGTTCCTAGAGGGAGTATCCTCTAGAAGTCCACCTGGGAGTGCCATGTGTGACAAATATTTTACTACTATGGTGGTTTTGTACCACTGGTAGAGATTGTGTGTCTCTAGACAGTAGTTGTGTACTACTATGGAAAGATACCTCCCTAGCTAAGAGGGAGTGTTGATGTTTTAGCATCGGGCATAACTTCTCCTACATTGGGATGAAGACCAAGGGAGATAGGATACATTTATCACAAAGGTGCACTTGTGGTAAATGGGCCCAAATGTAGTCTTTCCTTGATCATGACAAGGAATAATATGGACTCGAGGTGCTTGAAGTGCTTTCCACGTGTCAGTTAGCATCAAGACGACATTCACTCATAGGTGTGTGCATGTGGTGAAAGATATTGGTGTGGTATTTTTCCTAGTCATGGTGATTTGACAAGGAATGATAAAGACTCGAGATGGTATTCTATTACATGCAGACCCAAGTGAGCCTAATCTTAGAGAGATTTAATTGGCTCAGAGGGAGAGCTGCGGAAGGAGTTTCTCCTCAGTTTGGGTGGGAGAGAGATGTCTCCCAAGACTGAAAGATAAGTGTCATGAGTCTAGGGTGAAGTTTTTATACTTCAAATACAAGAGTGGCATGTTGCATAATGTCTCCCTCGTTGAGAGAGAGTGTTTGGAAAACATCGGGAAGACATTCTCTAAAGATAATAATTAATAAGTAAATGATAATAATAAATAGGTATCTGATTATTCAAGGGACGCACCCTTTCATGGATGGTCACCTTATGTTACCTATATATGGAACACTCATTATTATAATAATACATTGAATATCTCTCATATATCATATGAATAAAAACCAACACTTCACACATGACCGGGGATCAAGAAAAATTCATCAGTTTGAAGAGAAAGGGTGGAAATGATGCATTTGGAAATGACTCATCTGCCAAAATACTTGGAGAAGGTGTAGTAGAGCTTGGAAGAAAAAATGTAAACGCAAAGAATGTCCTATTGGTTGAAGACTTGAAGCATAATATACTCAGTGTTAGTAAAATGTGTGATCAAGGATAGACTCTTATGTTTGACTCCCAAAAATGTAAAATCAAAGAAAATAACTTAGAAATATTGGTTGCAACTGCAACAATAAGACAAAACAACATATACATCCTAGACTTGAATAAGAGAGAGAAAACATAAGCCACACAAAAGGATTCCAAGGAAGAAAAGTCCCAAAGACCAAAAATAAGGATGAAGTATTATTGAGTGCCACATGTTCAGGGGGAGCAGCCCCAAAGAAGAGAGTTACCTTTTTCCATTAAAATCAGGGGGAGAAGCCCTACCCTTTTCCATTGATTTCAAAGGGGGAGAGAAATTGGGATCATGATGATAGGGGGAGGCATGAGTGGTTCCATCAATGACAAAGGGGGAGATTGTTGGAAGATTGGTTGTTGTCATTGATG
>ML787086.1:807059-817265 GCA_009831015.1 Picea engelmannii
GTATCTTCTACTCCAACCATGATTTTACTAATCCCTTTCATCCCTCTTGTTTCTACACTCTACTACACAACTTGAATATCTAAATGCAATTGGATATCTAAGGTTGGTAAACAACATGAGGATTTAGTGGAGGGTTTTTACACGAGGAAAATATGTGTAGGTTCCATGTATGCTTTCTATGGTTGATGATGAGGATAAAATTAGAGGGAGGTAAAAGATTTCAATGGAATTTGACAAGGGATTATATTCCCCCAATATTCCCCCTTACACACCACCAAATACCTATATTACTGAGTAATTTAAAACACCTTCTTAATCCCTCATTACTAACCAATATATTGGTTATACTTTAACCTAATTTTAAATTCCTCATTGTGAACATGCATGTTAAATTACTACCTGGTTATTGAAACTTTTATCCACTCTTTCCAACAAGGTTGTAACTTTTGGTTTTTCCGAAGACAAGGTAAGAATTTTCATGCAACAAAGACAAATCAATCCATTACTTATCAATTATTCATTGATTGTACTAAAATATATCACTATGTTTCCCAGCATATGAAGTTGTTATGCGATAGAACTTGCAAACAACCACTAAAATGAATTTTTGAAGATGACAAAGTGAATTGAAGAAGGAAGTACATGTAGGCCCCGAAGATAATTAAAGAAAAAAATTACAAAATAAGAAAGTGTCAAGTCGGCCCTAATGTTAAAAGGAAGTGAGATAAATGGTATAAATACATATCATTATACATTCATTTGATACAAAAGTCAAATTTCAGAGGAAATCATAAGTAGAAAAGTTCAGATTTCAAGGGGGATGAAGTCTTTTGGTGATGTGTTCTAAGGTATGTTATTTACAGGTCATCTTACCATTTTCACTATAAATTTTTTTATAGAATTATTGAGATGGTGTATTTGCTATGGTATTGAGAATACATATCAAGGTAATTGTGGTAAAATTTTTAGCTCTTTATTTTATATAATTATGGAGATATACTCTGTGGAAGATAGGGTTTTTGACTAGTCCTGAAGCTAGTCGATAAACATGTGTTCCGAGTAAAACAGTCATAACTTCTTCATAGAGAATCCAAATGAAGTGGGACCAATTTAATTGGAAATAGTACGGACTTTAGTTTCTTTTGTGTGAATTTCAGAATCTGATGTTAAATATTAAGCACGGGGAATTCTATACAACTTCGCTCTCCTGAATAAACTAGAATTGAATAAAGTCTACCATTCTTTCTATAACTTCCTATTGGGGAGGATTAAAGGAGTGAAACTTGGAGGAGTTTTAGAGAATACATTTAGTAATATTGTATATAGTATCATAGTATTCCAATAATTGAAGAATTACAGAATTTGAAGAAGTCGCAAGAAGCATTATCAGGCTCTATGTGATGGTTGGTTGATGGGGATGATTTAATGTAAAGTTTTATTATCTCTCATATATTATTGGGTGGAAGGAAGGGGCAAGGATGGATAGGTCAACCCTCTCTTGATATTGGAGGATTGTATCTTCCTCTTGGAGGTTTATCCCTCCATTCATTTTTTGAATTTGTAGCTACCTTTGGAAGTCATTACTTCCTTTGAACAATAACTATTGATTATTTCTCATATATTGTGCATGGTGTATTATGGTGTATTGGTGTAACTCTTATACTATTGTTCATTTCACATTGGATATAATTGAATGGTTTAAGTATAATTTGAAAATGTTTTTAAATCATACTTGATACTGATTCACCCTCTATTGGCCCTTGACTAAGTTTTGGGAGCACTTGGTCATATTTGATTGTTTTAGGGACTCCAACAGCCTGTCGAAGATGGAGCGCCAAACGAAGCAGAGATTGCAGAATATTGGCCCACTTTTGGGTCCCTTTTTGGGTTTTGGGAATATTTAATGGGAAAGGCATGTCGGATCGTGGGTTTACCCATGCTTAGGCCCATTTTGTGTGTATAAATAGAAGGATAGGAAAATGTAAGAAAAATAGAGAAAGGAATATTGTATCTATGTGATATAGGCTATGTTCCAAGTGGGATCTGTGTGATCGAGGTGTTGTGCATTCTATAGGCTTGCAGAGCTTAGTGCAAGTCCCTGTGTTGAGATATAGAAGGATTTTTGTTGTAAGGCAAGGAAGAAGGATCTAGTGAGCTACGCAGATATTTTATCCTATGCGCAGTAGGTTTTGGTGGCTCCGTGATTGTAACTGATTGAAGATGCTAATAAAGAAGAAGAGTTGGTGGACATAGCCCCAGAGTGGGGGTGAACCACGTAAATATTTGTGTTATTCTTTGTGATTTGACTTGATGTGTTTATCCCTGCTTTTGCAAAATGATTTGATATATTTAGATGGATATACTATAGTAATGCTTTGTGCTTCATTAGATGTGTATGAATAGTATATCTGATATGTATGAAGATGTTTAGTGTTGATCTACTGGATCTGATCCGTTTTACTGTTGCTAAGTACTAAGATACCTTAGATCTAAGTGAATGATGTGATGCTCTGTGCTATCTGCGAAGTATAATAAGGGTTGAATATTGATGAATGATCAATGCTAAGTTCTCTGTAAGTGATATAATCACAGACCTGTGTCCCAGCTAAGGTTGCAGACACCCGAGTCTCACAACCACCCCCGCTTCTACATTGGGTGAGACTTCATCTGCTTCGCAGGTGTTGCCAAAAGGTCCGGTAGTTAGGGTTTTGTTGGTGTGTTGTTGTAGCGTTGAACCCCGGGTCTGTCCCTGTGCCAACACCCCCCTCTTAGTATAAACAATTGGTATTAGAGTGGGTTACCTTCAGTACAATTTAACCACAGGAAGGAATATCCTAAGAAGAAATGGAAGACAAAATTCCAAATGGGATTCCACCATTAGATGGAAGCAATTTTGAATACTGGAGTAATAGAATGGAAACTTACTTGAAATCTCTTGGGGTATATGTTTGGCTCTCAATTGCTTTAGGATACAAATCTTTGAAGAAACCAAAGACTGCAGCTCAAAAGAAAGCAAAAAGGAACAACAAATTGGAAATAGATACCATCCTGGATGGATTGATAGATTGAGTGAAATCCAAGGTGGGATCATGTGCATCATAAAAATATATTTGGGACAAGCTACAAGACCTTTATGAAAGGGAAGAAGCAGAAGAAGAAGAAGAAGAAGAATTTGAAGCAAATTACAACATCTCAGATTTCAAAGAAGCAAATAGAGATCATTTCTTTTGCTTTAATTGTGAAGGAGTAGGACATGTTGAATTTGAATGTCCTCATCCAAGGATTGAAAGATATGACACTGAAGAAGAAAATTCCAATGAAGAAGAAGAAAATCATGAAGCAGAAATTATTCAACAAGAAGATGAGAATCTTAAAAAATTGAAGCATGTTGAGATTGAAAATAGCAATCTCAAAGAAACACATAGAAAACTAAGAAGTGAATTGGGTAGTTGTGAAAAGACAGTTGTAATCTTGAAGAAACAATTAGAAGACTTTGAGAAACTAAGAGAAGAAAACGTTTCCTTGAAAACTCTACTCGAAGAAGAAAGAAGAATAGGAGAAGTAAGGAATGTCCAAATGATGAAGAAAGAAGAAGATTGTGAGAAACTTGCACAAGAAGTTGTCTCATTGAGGAAGAGCTTAAGAAACTCGTTCCAAAAGACTTAACACATCTTGGATGCATGGGTGAAACTTCATACAAAGAAGATCCAAATACCAACAAGAAGGTTGAAGAAAGAGCTACACAGACAGTTGATGAGAAGTGGACCAGGATACCAGAAAGAAGGAATGATTACAAAAGAAATGAATATCCAAGAATACCTCCTACCTTCAGGAATCAAAGAAGTTTCAATCAGTATGAAGGAAACTATAGAAGAGTAGATCATGAACTCAAATGGACTACATCACAAAGAAGGTCGCTTACTCCAAGGTATCAAAATTTCTTTCTTGGTCATTGTTATACTTGCAAAAATTTTGGACATAAGGAAATTAATTGCAGAATCAATGAAAGGAACAAATATGCAAGAAACATGAATGGTGTAAATAGAATATAAGTAAATAATCATGGATTTGTCAACAGAAGTTATAATTCATTTTCCCCATTGATGGACAAAAATATTGTGTGCTACAAATGTAATTATCTTGGTCACAAAGCACGAGATTGCAGATATATGAATGAAGATGTTCATATGCCAACCACAGTATGGAGAAGGAAAGAGATTCCAAACAATAAATATTGTCGAATAGCATTGACCACTAAAGAATGTAAAGAAGAAGATGAATGGTACATAGACAGTGGATGTTCTTCATGTTGATGTTTGGACAACATCGGGAAGACATTTTCTAAAGATAATAATTAATAAGTAAATGATAATAATAAATAGTTATCTAATTATTCAAGGGACGCACCCTTTCATGGATGGTCACCTTATGTTCCCTATATATGGAACACTCATTATTATAATAATACAGTGAATATCTCTCATATCTCATATGCATAAAAACTGACATGGTATCAAAGCAGAACTGGGTTGATTCCCTCATGGGAGGGCCCAGGAAAATGAGAGATAGCTTGCAATGTATCATAGCAGCAGGGTAATGTACAACCCTCTATGTCATATACAAATATCAGGTAGAGATTAATATGAGATTACAGATCTATTAAATAGTTTAAGTTGTCAGTATGTATAACTTTCATTAAAAGGACTAAAGATATACAGATATATTTCCAATGGCTCATTGAAACCCTTAGCCATGTCCAGAATCTTACATATAAACAATAACAGATTTGAAGGTTGAGTTAGAAAACTGAATATTTGTCATGAGAGAGACATGATCATGAGATTGTGTCAATTCGTTTGGAACCTTGGATGATCTATGTTGTAATATTACCAACACAATGTTGAACTGGTATTTTCATGACCTACAAATAAAAGAAGAATGAAGTTTTCCTAAACTTCGTCATCAGTGAGAGAATCCATTTCACCCTGCTCGTCAACATGAGAGAGCAAGAATGAAAATAGATCTTGCTCCAGAGAATCCTTTTCCTCATGTAGTGCAATTTTCCTCTTATGAATAACACCGCCAAGTTGTTCGTGAATGGAATTAGCTGTAAGTTTGGCTTTATTATATCACAGTGATGGTTTGAGAATGAAATTGTGATTAGGTTTTGTGAGTTCCATGATCGAAACGACGATAGGATGAGCTATATTTTCATGGAGCTTTGCGAGGGTGGAGAATCGTTTGATAGGATCACTGCCAGGACATTTAAATGAGCCATTGTTGCCATTACATGCACCATTGTTGAAGTTTTCCAACTGTGTTTGATTTTGTACAGATGTTGCACAATAGGCTCGTCTTGTTCGAGGGTGACTGCCTTTTTTACAGGATTGTGTCACGGCTATTTACAAGAAATGGTGGCGAGATTCACTGTCCGAGAAGGGATAAGTGGTACACTTATTCGAGAAGGAATAAGTGTAGTTGGGATTATAACCCAATGTCCCATGTGGAGAGCACATGACGACATGTCAAGGGAGTTAACCCTTGATGTCATACACTATGGGAGTTGACCCTAGTGCTTCTAGAGGGTGTAGCCTCTAGAAGTTTACCTGGGAGTGCCATGTGTGACAAACTTTCTCCAGATCATACTCCTCTGTGAATTGAGTTGAGTTGATTTGTGAGGACACTGATCCGAGAAGGGATAAGTGGTACACTTATTCGAGAAGGAATAAGTGAAGTTGGGCTTATAACCCAACGTCCCATGTGGAGAGGACAGGAGGACATGTCAAAGGAGTTTACCCTTGACATCATACACTATGGGAGTTGACCCTAGTGTTTCTAGAGGGTGTATCCTCTAGAAGTCCACATGGAGTGCCATGTGTGATAAACTTTCTACAGATCGTACTCCTCTGTGAATTGTGTTGAGTTGATCTATGAGGACACTTATTCGAGAAGGAATAATTGCATTTGGGCTTATATCCCATCGTCCCATGTTCAGAGAACATGAGGACATGTCAAGGGAGTTGACCCTTGATGTCTCACACTTTGGGGAGTTGACCCTAAGTGTTCCTAGAGGGAGTAGCCTCTAGAAGTCCACCCGGGAGTGCCATGTGTGACAAATATTTTACTACTATGGTGGTTTTGTACCACTGGTAGAGACTGCGTGTCTCTAGACAGTAGTTGTGTACTACTATGGAAAGATACCTCCCTAGCTAAGAGAGAGTGTTGATGTTTTAGCATCGGGCATAACTTCTCCTACATTGGGTTGCAGACCAAGGGAGATAGGATACATTTATCACAAAGGTGCACTTGTGGTAAATGGGACCAAACGTAGTCCTTCCTTGATCATGACAAGGAATAATATGGACTCAAGGTGCTTGAAGTGCTTTCCACGTGTCAGTTAGTATCAAGCCGACATTCACTCATAGGTGTGCATGTGGTGAAATATCTTGTTGTGGTATTTGTCCTAGTCATGGTGATTTGACAAGGAATGATAAAGACTCAAGATGTTATGCTATTACATGCAGACCCAAGTGAGCCTAATCTTAGAGAGATTTAATTGGCTCAGAGGGAGAGCTGCGGAAGGAGTTTCTCCTCAGTTCAGGTGGGAGAGAGATGTCTCCCAAGACTGAAATATAAGTGTCATGAGTCTAGGGTGAATTTTTTATACTTCAAATACAAGAGTGGCATGTTGCATAATGTCTCCCTCGTTGAGAGGGAGTGTTGATGTTTGGACAACATCGGGAAGACATTCTCTAAAGATAATAATTAATAAGTAAATGATAATAATAAATAGTTATCTAATTATTCAAGGGACGCACCCTTTCATGGATGGTCACCTTATGTTACCTCTATATGGAACACTCATTATTATAATAATACATCGAATATATCTCATATATCATATGAATAAAAACCAACACTTCACACATGACCGGGGATCAAGAAAAATTCATCAGTTTGAAGAGAAAGGGTGGCAATGTTGCATTTGGAAATGACTCATCTGCCAAAATACTTGGAGAAGGTGTAGTAGATCTTGGAAGCAAAAATGTAAATGAAAAGAATGTCCTATTGGTTGAAGACTTGAAGCATAATCTACTCAGTGTTAGTAAAATGTGTGATCAATGATACACTCTTATGTTTGACTCCCGAAAATGTAAAATCAGAGAAAATAACTTAGAAAGATTGGTTGCAACTACAACAATAAGACCAAACAACATATACATACTAGACATGAAGAAGAGAGAGAAAAAAAAAGCCACACAAAAGGATTCCAAGGAAGAAAAAGTCCCAAAGACCAAAAATAAGGATGAAGTATTATTGAGTGCCACATGTTCAGGGGGGAGCAGCCCCAAAGAAGAGAGTTACCTTTTTCCATTAAACTCAGGGGGAGAATCCCTACCCTTTGCCATTGATTTCAAAGGGGGAGATAAATTGGGATCATGATGATAGGGGGAGGCATGAGTGGTTCCATCAATGACAAAGGGGGAGATTGTTGGAAGATTGGTTGTTGTCATTGATGTCAACCCTAGTTATTGGTTTTGGACCACAAGATTGATGAAGGTATTTGGACATGAGGGACAATGTACATGCAGAAAAAAAACCCATGGATGGATATTATACATCATTTTGTTTATGGTGGTAGGTGGCACATCATGTGGATCCTCATGGTTGAGGAGAAATGAATTTTTAAATATGACAAAGTGAATTGAAGAAGGAAGTACATGTAGGCCCTAAAGATAATTAAAGAAAATAATTACAAAATAAGAAAGTGTCAGGTCATCCCTAATGTTAAAAGGAAGTGAAATAAATGGTATAAATACATATCATTATACATTCATTTGATACACAGGTCTAATTTTAGAGGAAATCAGAAGTAAAGAAGGTCGGATTTCAAGGGAGGATGAAGTCTTTTGGTGATGTGTTCTAAGGTATGTTATTTACAGGTCATCTTACCATTTTCTCTATAATGTTTTTTCTAGAACGATTCAAATAGTGAAATTGCTACAGTATTGAGAAGATATATCAAGGTACATGTGGTAAAATTGTCATCTCTTTATTCGCTATAATTATGGAGATACACTATGTGGAAGATAGGGTTTTTGACCAATCCTTAAGCTAGTCATTAAATAGGTGTTCCGAGTAAAAAAATCATAACTTCTTCATAGAGAATCCAAATGAAGTGGGAACAATTTCATTGGAAATATTATGGACTATATTTTCTTGTGTGCGAGTTTCAGAATATGATGTTAAATATTGAGTGTTGGGCATTATGTACAAGTTCGCTCTCCTGAATAAACCATAATTGAATTAAGTCTACCATTCTTTCTATAACTTCCTTTTGGGTAGGATTCAATGAGTGAAACTTGGAGGAGTTTTAGAGAATACATTGAGTAATATTGTCTATAGGATCAGATTGTTTCAAGAATTGAAGAATTATAGAAGTTGAAGAAGTCTCAAGAAGCATTATCAGGCTTTATGTGATGGTTGGTTGATGGGGATTATTTAATGTAAAGTTTTATCATCTCTCATATATTCTTGGGTGGAAGGAAGGGGCAAGGATGGATAGGTCAACCCTCTCTTGATATTGGAGGATTGTATCTTTGTCTTGGAGGTTTATCCCTTCCTTTATATTTGGAAGTTGTAGCTACCTTTGGAAGTCATTACTTCCTTTGAAGAATAACTATTGATTACTTCTCATATATTGTGCATGGTGTATTATGGTGTATTGGTGTAACTCTTATACTATTGTTCATTTCTCATTGGATATAATTGAATGGTTCAAATATAATTTGAAAAGGTTTTTAAATTGTACTTGATACTGATTCACCTCCCTCTTAGTATCAACAAAAGCCAAATACTTTGATACCCATTACATGTAAATGCATGCAACATGCTAAAAACGCCCATGAAACTAACATAAAATTTAAATTCCTGAATGCACACCATTTTAGGTATACACAACAATTAAACTCAACATTAACAATAAATAAACACATTGAATAGGAACACTTCTCTTATAATCAATCAAACAACTAGTTACAGATGATAGACATTCCACCCAACCATAGACTCTGTTGATCCAGTTCTCTTAGCAGTAGTTCATACCTGAGATGAGGCATGCATCCATAAGAAAGGATGTCTCCTATGACTAGATATTGTCCACTCACAACCCAATATCCAGAAAGACACACAACAAGCCAATTACTACAACTATTCCAATACACTATCTCTCTTTCCCCTCAACTTGTACAACCAAAGGCACGAGATCCCCTTCTTTACCATGTGGTCCCTCGGGCTATCCCACTTCTGTTGAGGGCTCGAACACATGTTGGCCAAAAAATATATCTATCGAGGAGTCTAGGAATTCCAAATATAACAGGAGAATGTACAACAACGAACTCACTCGCTCTTGGGTAATCTCCTCAACAGAAAAATCACTCATGGGCCAAACAACCTATTTCTTCATGCATTTACTAGCTCCAACAAGCTATCCTCAATACCCACTATGGCTATATTCTCTTCCCAACACCTAGAACACCATTTTCCTCATTACACCTAGCTCTAAACTCTCATTTTCTCCATATTCAAAATTATTTTTCTCCCATGCATGTTGACTCTCACATTTCATGAAGTTGATTGTACTAAGGTTCATGCTTTCAATAACTATGTGAGGTGACTTTCCTACCAAACCTATTACATGCATTCAATGATTGGTATGATAAGTCAAAGGAGGTAAATATTAATAATAAAAGGATTTAGAAAAGTGGCTTGGGTTTACTAGGAATGTGGAATTTTGTCTTGGACCCCATTATCCCCCTCTCTCTTGTGGAAACATATCCCCCATGACTTTGTACATGTCTGTCTGTGGTCGATGGTGTATTTTATTTTTATTATTTTCAATGCATCTTTTATATATTAAATCACTTATCCCACAACCATACATCGTATTTACAATATACATAACTAATCTAGGGATTAAAAATTGGGGTGTTACATAAGCTTTTAGTGTGATTATTTGAATCCATTTCATTTACACACATCCCCAGAAGTTAGAATATCTTTCTAGATACCATTTCAAATAGAATTATGGATTGGAATTTATCACATGTGTTAATAAGAAGATAACTTATTGCATTCACATCTAATTTCCTACACATGCCATCATATTTAAGTAAATCATATATTTCACATTTTGGATTGGAATTT
>ML787087.1:24649-36828 GCA_009831015.1 Picea engelmannii
CCCTTTAGCCTTTCCTCAAGCTTCAGGAGAATTCAAGCAAAGTAGTTGGAGGACAAAGAAGAGGAGGAGCCCAGGATCAGGATCAAGGAACGGTGGCCGATCTCTATTATTATTGTAAGTTGATTCATCTTGAGATTAATAAAAGAATACTTTTCCCATCCTAATGCACGAGTTTTATATGTTTTATTCGATTTATGCTTAATCTCTAACCCTCTAGTAGAACAATAACATGCATGCGTAGTGTTTTGTCTTGATTACAGGATTGTCTTTGGAATGAGCAACGTAAGCAAGCGGATAAAGCGCAACGAAGGATCTACACCAAACATCCGTAAAAAGGTTAGTAGGTTCTTCCCATGTTTTTGTGTGAAAAAGGGTTTTAGGTTTGGGGTGGTAGGTTGAAAAGTAATTTCTTAAGGGTCATGATCTGCATGCAAGTTTAGCCCTAGCTTGTTAGTCCGTAGGGTATTATTTCCCAACAACAGAATTGGCGACTCCACTAAGGAATCTTTACTCTTAGGGTTTCCGGATTTAGTTGAAGGTTTTTGGGTAGTCAAAGAATTAGATGTTCTATTTCTTTGTTTGTCTGTTTTCTGTTAGGTCATAGCTAGCAGGGAACCTGGTTCTTTATACCAATTTTTCCTTGACTGTGCTTGACATTTATTATCGGGACACACAGAGGTACACGCGGCCTGCAGAAGTCCTGCACGCATGTAACTCGCGCCCTAACCTTCTATAGCCCACGTTTGAATGCCTGTTGTAGTGGTTTCAGTAGCGTGTAGGGTTCAGAGAGCTTAAGAGGCAGTCTCATCTTCCCTGTCAGAATTTTACATTCTCAGGGGGCTTTCTGGATCCTGTCTGGGTCTTGCTGGTTTACAGTCTTGTCTCAGTCTGCTTTATTGCATTTGTTTTCTTTTGGCAATTATTTTTCTTTTCTGTTGAAGAAGAAGCATCCAAGCCTCTAGGAGACCCTGGTTGTCAATACCAGAGGCCTCTTTCAGGTCTGGGCTGCCTGTGTTTAGTTTGGTCTTAGCATTTATACATACCCGCGACCTGTTCAAGTTCTGCCCACGGGTACCCGCGCGCTGTTATAGCTCAGCACGCGTTTGCACGCGTGTTGTTTTAGTGACAGCCGCGGGCTTGATTGGTGGCTTTTCAGCCTAGGTGGGGCAGTCATCCCCTCCTGTGGTGAGAAGTGTGCCTCTCAGGGGTTTGAGTCTAGGGCTGCACAGTCAATAGGTTAGGGCCTCTTACCTTCAGCCTGTTGTTTCTTAGTTGATTGTTGATAGAAAAGATAAAAAGGAAAAAGATTTTGTTTGATGGTTTTTAGACAAGCGTAGGAGTCAGTGCTTTCTTGATTGCCATTTGTGCGTCTTTGCTCTGGTTCTTTGCGATCTGCGCTTTAAGCCAGAATTTTATTTTGTTTCTTGGTTTTGTGCTTGTCGGCATTTTCCCTTTGTTGCTTCATTTAGCACTGAAATAAAAAAAAAATCTTTTTTTTTCGTTTGCTTCTTTGTTTGAAGATTGTGTTGTTGCATCAATAGCTAGGAAGAAGTCTTTTTTGCATAAGTTTTTGCAGTGCATTTAGAGTATAAGTAGCTCGCAGATTTGAGCAAAATTCCTTTATGTTTGCTGCATGAAATCTTAGAAAATTTGAAAAGAAAAAGAAGTCTTTCTTGTTGAAAAGTTGTTGGTTTTTGCATTGTTTGTAAAAGTTTTTGTTTCCAAGCATTTCTTGTTCATTTTGCTTTGAGTCTTTACACACCATCAGTTTCACCTCCATACATTGTGACGTAAAAAAGCCCATTAAAAACAACGCTAATTAAAATCAATTAGACTTTCTGTTTGTAGGGTGCATACACTAGCTCAGGACTAGGGCCTTGGAATAGGTTGGAGAGTAAATTCTCCAAGGCCACTCAAACCAAACATTAGAGTCTGTCAATAGGGAGTGTAGAAGTCGAGTTGCGTGAAAGTTATCCGGGACCCCCCTCTAACATAGGGGCTAAACATGAGGTCGCGTAAGGAAAGGTAGCGGAGATAACCCCTCCAAAGCCGGACCGAGCATAGTGGAGAACACATATCGAGGATTTGTTGAGGTATTCCGTTGTTTGCATTTGCCACGGAGCTTCGTGGGTCTCGAATCCGTTTGAGGTCCTCAATTGTCTTCCGGACCATTTGCTCTCGATACCCTTGACAGGTTTCAGGCTTGATACCTTGCTCATTGTGGTCTACCTAACTATCGACTGTACCCACCTGGTGACTGTTCGTGTGCTGGCAAACTAGTTGCCAATCTTTTTAGGGACATGCACAGGTGACTACGGGGGTATACCGCGGTACCTAGGACATACATCTAGCCACGCTTTGCAGAGTATACCCGGAGGGTGCTTCCATTTTCGAGTTGCACTTGCACCGGTAAGTTGCTCTAGTGTTGGTTGTCGTAACTGTCCTTCCAACTAGTTTAGTGTTTGCTTGAGTTATCTCATAGGGGCTTCTTTTTAGTGTGTGTTACTGTTTGCACGTGTAGAATACCTTAGCGTGTTGTGGATCTTCTCACACCGTGGAGGATTCAGGGCTCCGCTAGTCACGAAGGCTTCTAGGCCTGCCGCCGGTTATACTGGAGCCACCCTCGCCCCCATTAAGGCGAAGGTTAGACCAACAAGGGTCTTTCGAAGCAATCGGGTTTCAAACCATTGAGCCCGAACAACTCCCGGAGGAATCAATCGCCAATATTGGTTCGGTTGAAACCCCAAACACTGATACTTGGCCGCAAGTTATTGTGACAATTCAATTTTACGAACGCCTGTCAGTGCCTAACCTAGTTATGGAACCAAACTCTGTTACTTCCTCTGGGAATTCTTCCATTCCCATCACCGTTGTCACCACAGGAGAAGCATCTCCTAACTTGCCATCGTCGGTCCAAGCCACTACGGTCTCGACCGCAACTATGTCGCACAGTGGACCGTCCCCATCTATCGCGGCGGCCACACCTCCCTTCACATCTAGTGCGACAGGCCCTCCGTTTTCATACGGTATGCCTAGTTCGGGTACCAGTCCTGTACTCACGTACTCCACTTTACAAACTTTGGGTCTGGGGGCAGGGAGCTCTAACGCTCCTCTGCAAGGTCAACTTGGGGGCATTCCTGTCCCTTTCAACACTTTTCCTTACGCTGGAGGTCATGTCTCTCCTTCGTCCCCTTTGCTTGGTGGTCTGCATCAGCAGTCCTCCGGGCAGCCTACACACACAAGTTCATTTGGAGCCGGGAGTAAAGGAACACCTGCGCAAACTCCGCCGGTAGGTTCGTCACCGTTTGTTTAGAACGGGACGTTTGGTAATAACACTTTCGCATCCACTGCTTTCCCATCTGGGGGCACACCCATTTTTGGACAGTTTACTTCGGCGCGGGGTACCATTCCTGCACCGGGGGCACATATACCAGGACCTTGGAACTCAGGACAAGGATCCGTTCCTTCCTCTGGAATGTCGTTCTGGGGTAATTCTTTCCACAGTCAATGGAACCCCGGACAGACTTCTATGCCTTTCCCATCGGGACCGGCATGGGGTAATCCTTCCCAAAGTCCGTCAAACACGATGAATTCCCAACATCCTATGTCCTTCATGGGGAATCAGCCAATGATGTCTCCTCAGATGCAAAATCCTTACGCTGGTCAGGGCCATGGTTTCTACCAGAATCCGGGCCAGCAACCAAACTTTTCCTGACAACCTGGTGCTAGTCAAACTCCAGGACCCTTTTTTCCAGGCTATCAACAACAACTCAAACTACCATTCCTAGCAACGTTACACTTGCCCGATTTGACACGGTTGTTAAATGATCCTATCTGTCACGATCCGCGTTGGCCCCCTATGCCGACGAACTTGCCTTCGGACATTCCAAAGTTCGAGGCCAATCCTAATGAAGATCCAGGTGATCACGTGACTACTTTCCACCTATGGTGTTCATCTAACTCACTGAAAGATGACTCCGTCCAGTTGCGATTGTTTCAACGCTCTCTTATTGGAAGTGCCGCGAAATGGTACATAGAGCTTTATCGTTCACGATATTCTTCTTTTGGCGAACTGGCTATGGCCTTCCTTAACCATTTCCAGTTACTTGTGAGATACGACGCGGGCACAGAGCTGCTTGCTAATTTCAAACAGACGACAGCGGACCATATCTCTAACCATATCCGAGAGTGGCGACGCCGAAAGAGTCTAATCAAAGTGCCAGTTCCACCAGCATTCCTGCTTGAGTGGTTCCTTAAGTCTTTTG
The DNA here is from genome assembly GCA_009831015.1 of Picea engelmannii. NCBI lineage: Eukaryota > Viridiplantae > Streptophyta > Pinopsida > Pinales > Pinaceae > Picea > Picea engelmannii. Next base: position 28,915 of record ML787087.1, read on the forward strand.
TTCCTCAATTATCCAAAGACGTCGCAACTTCTGGGGTTTTCTCTGAGGAAGATGCCATCATGAGGGCTCAACAGTTTGAGCTTATCTACTCTCAGTCTGGTTTATTATATAACATCCTGCCGGATGCACCACGATCAATTCTGGATAAAACTAGACAGAGAGCTGGATCACATGTTGATGGTATTGTTGGTTCAGCACAAACCAAGCCCGCTGAGCAATTGACAAAACAATTGCAACAGTTATCTATCCAACACTCAGCGGCCAGCCAGACTACTGCTGTGGCTGCTCCTCCTACCCAAACGTCGGAAGTACACTCCGTGCAGACGACTAACCGAAAGGCCAACCAGCAGCCTGAAGGGAAGAAAAAACAATGCAAGAAGGGTAAGGGGGATAAAAAACCCACTGATAATGCTGGCGAGGGCACAACGGAAAAGCGGAAGGCGAGATATTCGTGCAACTTGTGTGTGGAAGATCACCCGACCCATCTATGTCCTCGACTTGCAGAGGCCCAGAAGTTTGTCACACAGTAACAACAAGTCGTGTTGACTAATCCCTTTCAGCATGGGCAAAATTTAACTCAAGCCTCTGCAAGTGCGAAAGGGGGCAGTTCAGAAACCTGCCCTCCTCCTAACAATTCTTCGTCCGCGAACGTATATATGGTTAGGGGTGATGCTTTGATAATGACTAGAGTGCACGACTATAGTAAACCAAGCGCCTCTGAGAAGGGCAAAGAAGCCGAGATCCCATCTCTTCCGCTACAGATCGAGAAGACGTTGGGTGAAACGATGACACACATTCCAGAAGGTGCGTTTAAGAAAGCTTCTCACAATCCAAACGCAAGGGCCGCCCAGAATTACTCTGTGGTGGAAGATTTATCCCAAACCCCTTGTGCTATGTCTGCTTTGGAGGTCCTCCAAAGTTGCCCTGCTCAGAGGAAAGCCTTGTTGACTGCTTTAGGCTCTACTGAGATTTGTAACCCGGGTACCATCATGTTAGATACGACTGACTTGAAACCTCGTCTGCCTTACCACGTCGCGTTTCAGATAGTAGTGGCTCATCCCACAAAAACTTTTACACGAAATATTTTCCGCACGGTGGTCGACGAGGGTGCTTCGACTTGCGTTATGTCATTAGCATGCTGGAAAGCCATTGGTCAGCCCGAGTTGTCTCCATCACTTACTCTCCTTACTGCGTTCGACGGTCGTTCTTTCCGACCACATGGCATCATTCCTTCTTTCCCTGTGCAGTTAGGAGGGAAGATGGTGTGCGTCGAGGTAGAGGTAGTCGATGCCCCCCTCGACTATAATCTCTTGCTAGGTTGTAGTTGGACTTATGCGATGCAAGTGGTGGTTGCTACAATTTTCTGAGTCTTGTTGTTCCCACATGAAGGCCGGATAGTGACCATAGATCAATTGTCCTTCTCTAGACCTGACCCAACTTTGGGGGCATCCACGGTTCCCATGATTAATAATCCTCAAGCCGGTGTCGTCAACGTAGGAGTTGGCTTGTGCCCATCTTTGATGGGTACTTTCGATTACCCACCTCCTCATGGCGATGTCAAGTTTATATTGACTCACCACAAGGCTGAGATTTTTCACATCTCGTCATTCCGCACGACTTACTTCCAGGATCTGTGGATTCTTCCTTCCCCATCAGCCACAATGTATGCGACGGGGCACGCTGGCATGTCCACGCCCTTGTCGGCCGCTGAAGTAGTGTACTCTTTGGTCCAGCAAGATTCATCTACTCCTGATCCGACTCCCGCACAAGAGTTGGATCCACTTCTTGAGCCTATCTGGGCTCAAAATTCTCTTGCCAACACCGATTCGTTAGATTTAGTCTTGCCTTCTGACGAAGCAGTAATCGAAGCAATGACTAGTCCGGATAAACCTTGGGACGATCTTCATCATAGATCATATTTCCTCCCAGATTTGAGCCGAATCGAGGCAGGAGAATTCACTATCACCATGACGGGAGATCAACCATGTCCCATTAACCTCTTATTTGCACAGGATATTTATGCTGAGGGAAATATGGCAACTATCGCTGCCACGATACCTATCAATATCTCCCGAAACCCTGGCATCGTGGAGAATGTCTTCGTCAGAGCGGATTGCTCCCCCAAAGAGATTCAGATTTACACAGATCTTTTGAAAGAATTCCGCGATGTTTTTGCCTGGTCTTACGAGGAAATGCCAGGCATCGATCCGAAAATAGTTGAACACGAAATCACAACGTATCCTGATGCTAAGCCTGTTCGACAAAAATTTCATCCAGTTAATCCTAGGAAAGCAGCAGCCATCAAGGCTGAGGTTGAGAAATTGCTCAAGGCAGGGTTCATTTACCCTATTCATTTGACTCAGTGGGTGTCAAACCCCGTGCCGGTCGATAAAAAACAAGGCACGATTCGTGTATGTACCGATTTTCGCGATTTGAATAAGGCATGTCCAAAAGATAATTATCCAACCCCCTTCATCGATCAGATCATTGATGAATGCGCCGATTGTGAAGCCTTTTCGTTCATGGATGGTTTTTCAGGATATAATCAAATCCAAATCAAACCCGAGGACCAACATAAAACAACATTCATTTGTCCGTGGGGTACATTCGCCTATCGAAAAATGCCTTTTGGTCTCAAGAATGTTGGAGCCACTTTCCAGCGGGCCATGTCTTTTGCGTTTCACGACCTCAAACATATAGTCGAGGCCTATCTAGATGATTTAGCATCACGCTCTCGCAAGCGAAAAGATCATCCTACACACCTCAGACTCATCTTCGAACGCTGCCGCTACTTCCATATTCGCTTGAATCCCAACAAGTGCAGCTTTTGCGTCACGTTAGGACGTTTGTTAGGTTTCATCGTTTCAACAACGGGGATCATGGTCGATCCTCTTAAGGTGGAGGCAATAGTTTAGTTTCCCCCCCCACGCACAATCTTACAACTTCAAAGTCTTCAAGGCAAGGCAAACTTCTTACGACGCTTCATCGCCAACTATGCCGAAATCACTAAGGGCTTTATGCGTTTGCTGAAGAAAGATGTTCCCTTTTTCTGGGACGAAGCCGCTCAACGCTCTTTCGACGCATTGAAACACGCCCTCACCACCGCACCTCTGCTACGGCCACCTGATTATAACAAAGATTTCTTATTATATCTGGCTGCCGCAGAGTCAACCATAGGCATGGTTTTAGTTTAGGAGGATGATTCGTTTTCTGAATACGTGATCTATTACCTAAGACGAGGCCTCATAGGCCCGAAACTTAATTATACCCATCTTGAAAAACTTGCGTTGGCAACAGTTCATGCTGTTCAACGGTTCTGTCACTGTGTTCTGTTTCGTAAGACCACCGTCATCGCCGTCGTGAATCCATTCCAGTACATGTTGACACGATGAGTTATTGGCGGAAAAATCAGTAGATGGATGGTAATCCTCCAAGGATTTGACTTAGACTTCGTGTCATCCAAGTCCAAAAAGTCATTGGTCTTCACAGAACTTATCTCGGAGCTTTCGGTTGAGTCAGGTGACGTTGTGCCTGAAGACTCGCCTATCCAGGGGGATATGTTTTTGATTGAATCGTCAGACCCCTGGTACGGAGATATATTGATCTATCTCCAGACTTTGAAGTGCCCCACCTCTGCGTCTCGTGATGAGCGTTGGCGGATACACCATCAGGCCAAGAACTATCTCATACTCAATGATACATTGTATCGGAGAGGTGTAGACTGCATCTTGCGTCGATGTCTCACTCATGAAGAAGCCGTCATAGTGCTCAACGATTGTCATACCGGAGCTTGTGGCGGTCACTTATCTGGGTTGGCAACAACCCAAAAGATTCTACGAGCAGGTTACTTTTGGCCCACACTTATCAAAGATTGCGTCGAGTCGATCAAGAAGTGCCATCCGTGCCAAGTCTTCTCACGAAAGATGAGGGCACATCCAGATCCCATGTTTCATGTCATCACAGTCGGTCCCTTCACTAAGTGGGGGATTGATTACACTACATGCAACCCCCCATCAGCAAGGGGGCACCGCTATATCATTGTAGCTGTCGACTACTTCACTAAGTGGGTCGAAGCTATGCCGACGTTCAAAGATGATGGATAGACTGCAACTCTCTTCTTATTTAACCAGATTATAGCACGGTTCGGCGTCCCGAGAGAGATTGTCACTGACCATGGCAGTCACTTTCAGAACCAAATGATGTCTGAGTTAACGTCAAAGCTTGGGTTACGGCAAGAACATTCATCACCTTACTACCCCCAAGCCAATGGGCAGGTGGAAGCTGTTAACAAAACTCTTAAAATGATTTTACAACGAATTATCAACTCAGCCAAGTCAAATTGGCATTTGATGTTATACTCGGCATTATGGGCTTACCGAACCTCAGTTAAGACTACAACCGGTTTCTCACCTTTCCAACTCGTTTACGGGCTGGAGGCAGTCTTGCCCATTGAATGTCAAATTCCATCTCTGAAATTGGCAGTACAGTTATTGCCAGACACTTCTCCGCTTGAAGAACTGTTAGTACACCTTGAGCAGCTTGATGAACAGTGTCGCGATGCCGCCCTGGCCAACGAGGCTCATAAACATAAGGTCAAGTGTCAAAATGATAGGTCCGTTTGTCCCCAGGTTTTCTCTGAGGGCGACCTTGTCCTGGTTTATGACCAAGATAAGGACCCCCTGGGGGCAGGAAAGTTTAAACCCATGTGGTTCATACCCTTCATTATTAAGGAGGTTTTAAAAAATGGCGCTTATCGTTTGGTCGATTTTGAAGGGAATGCTTTGGCGGGGCCTAGAAATGGGCTCTACCTCAAGAAGTATTACTCATAGAACGGTCACTGTGGGTATTTTTTTGTAACATATGTATAGTCTTTGTGCTATTACTTTTTTACGTTTCTTTTGAAAAACGTGTCATGGATGTGTCATTGATGTTATCTTTCGTCACTATGGCAGATGTCAAGTGAGTCCGAGGTGTTCATTGGGTATGCAGACGGTGCTAGTCGACACACGCGGAGGCTTGCCTCCGCCGCTTGGGTAATCTTTACACCACAGGGTCAGTTGTTATCTTCCGGAGGTATATGCTTAGGTGACACCACAAATAATGTTGTTGAGTATAGTGCAGTTATTGAGTTGCTTCGTGATGCTTTGTCATTGGGTATCTCTCGTCTCTGGGTCTATCTAGACGCTCAACTGGTTGTGTCATAGCTAAACAGAATATACCGGGTGCACGACCCAACTTTACACCGACGATTCCTTAGGGTACATCTCTTGGAACACAACTTTGATTATATTACATATTTTCATGTTCCTAGGAGTCTAAATCAAATCACAGATACTCTAGCTAATCACATTTTAGATTGGCATCTTGCTCACACATAAAAAGATCATGATCATACACATGATCATACATTTTTGTACACATAATCCATAAGACACAAAAAAGAAATAAAAACCGTATATAAACATCATAAAATCCTCAGAGTACATAGATGGGCGCAAGCGCCTCAAAAAGTGGGAACAATAACGAGTCACTGGGGCTTATGCCCTCAAAATATATATATACATATCAGTGCTTGGGGCACATAAAAGTCTAAAATTTGTTCAGGGCCTATGGGCCCTGTTATACTCATATACAGCCTGACCCAAACGCCTAAACAATCGGACCCATGTCCGAGGTACCCCCACAATATGAGTCTGCAAGGAGGGCGACAAGTTCTCTATTTCTGCCATGGGCACTGTGCGAGTGAGCGCAGTGAAGTTCCGCTCAACCCGCCTAAGAACCCTCTTGGCCTCTCCTGCTGGGAGGTTCCCTGCCGCTGCTGCTCCCCCGACGGTGACAGCTGCGGCCTCTGGCCGTGGGCGGCGCCTGTTCCGTGCATAATCGACAGGTCGCACGGGTCCCACATCTGCACGCAATACAACGTTCACCCATCAAAAACTCTGTTATACAAAAAACATGATATATATATCAAAAAAGACATAAAAATTACATATGCAAACAAAAAAACTGTACAGTTGGAGACTTACCCATCTCCCCTCGCTCCTCACCAGGAGGCACTGGTATCGCTGGATCTCTGGAAAAATCGATCCCTGCATATGGGTAATCCTCAATAGCTGGGATCTGCCGTGACAACCAGGCAAAAAAGTCGTCATTGAAGGCCTCTATGGTCCTTCCACCACCCTGTCGCGGCAACAACGCTGCCCATCTGCACACTAAAGGGAAAGTAGCCAATGTCCTCGTACTGTCAGCCAAGGACTAAAGCATGGAACTCTCTCGAAGAAAAACGAACACAGGATGGTCCCAAACCCGAAGTTCCTATGTGTCCGCTGTTTGCAAGCTGTCAACTAACCTGTCATGCTTGCTAGTAATGTGGTACTCCAATCAAAGATTTGTGCATTCATGCACTGGATTGCACAGTTCATCTGTGCACGCGAAGCCTGATGCACGGCTGCAGAGCCGGTAATCCGCCCAATGAGCGATAGAATAGTCTGCAGGGTGAGGCTGGTGATCCTACTAACAGGTACCGAGGAAGATCTCTGATCAGTACCAGCCTCACAGTACTCCTCTATCAACTCCGAGACTTTGCTCGGCCCCGCAGGAAAAGTCTGAAAGTTGATGGGTTCCCCTCTCCTCGAGAGGCGCGTCAAAAAGTAAATATCCTCGGTGGTGGGCACCAAGGATTGCCCCTCTATCATAAAGGCCTCTGCATCTGGGTGCCAATAATCAACCAAGGCATTTAGTAGCCTGGGTTGAGCGCGCATAAACGGACACAAAAAGAATTTTACTAAGCCACACTGCGTCAACACGACCATAACGTTCGGATGTGCAGCCACTAACTCATTGGCGACCTCGTGCTCCATTTCCCTCCACTGAACATACATCCTGCCAAAACCACAAGGCAAAAAGGGGGGAGTTAATTCTTGATTCAATCAAATTTCCATCGCGCGGGGGGCACCCGCGGGCTGTCGAGGCGATAGTCGCGGGTACCCGCGTGCAGCTTTGGCTCTGCGCGCGGGTACCCGCGGGCTGTCCCTGGACAACCCGTGTTTGCCTAGGGCCGACCTCTTTGAGGTCGACGACCACCCCCTAAACAAACATAAATGCAATAAATTAAGTATTGGAATGCAAGATAAGGGAGTTTGTACTTACTTGGTCCAAGCAGAAGTCCGTTTCGTCCACTATAGCTCCCGGAATCACAATCTTTGGCAAAGGGGGTCTTTTGGCTCCAGAGTCAATTTCCAAATCAACAATGGTGATAATGAGCTGACAGCTTCTATTTATAGACTTTTTGGCCTCTTTTTGTCACTTTTTTAGGCCCTTTTATCAGTTTCTTTATACCAAAAACCATCTAGAGTGATCCAGGAGTTATATGGGAAGGATTTGATAAGGTTTTGGGACAATTTTTATTGAGTTTAATATATATATATATATATATATATATATGGACGGTCCATAATTTTTTTTTCAAAAATCAACTTGAGCATATAGGGTAGGATTTCATCCCAACTGTTGCATCTCGTTGCCTTTTATTCTTACGATATAGGATCGATCCCATCTGGTTGTGACACAGAACCATCATATCTGCTCTAGAAGTGTCGCAACTTGGTGGTAGAGCTTGCCAAAACATGGATGCCCTAGGTAGTTCCTGGTTGCATTATGGTGTCCATGTCGTTTCTAATAACACTGTAGGCTCGGGAGTCTGTGTAGTCTTTCCTGAATACGAGTTTGGGCCTCATTCGCATGAGTCTTTTTCACTCTTTGTCTTATCCTTCGGACTCCCAAAACATAACGGGTCTCCTTTTAAGCCCTTTTCAGACCCTCTAAACATGAAAAGATTGCCGAGCGATCTTGTGATCTTTCACGCTCGTTAAACTGAAATTTGAAGTCACGTCTGTCCGGCGGTAGTTTACCCCT
>ML787087.1:36878-57967 GCA_009831015.1 Picea engelmannii
CTCCCAAAACATAACGGGTCTCCTTTTAAGCCCTTTTCAGACCCTCTAAACATGAAAAGATTGCCGAGCGATCTTGTGATCTTTCACGCTCGTTAAACTGAAATTTGAAGTCACGTCTGTCCGGCGGTAGTTTACCCCTTTTTCGGTCCGGATGGTCAACTATACGAACAAAGGTATACTCTATTGAATTTCAATTCTTTAGAAGAGTATCCTCAGGTAAGATTTTATTCCTTTTTCGGGCCTGAGGGACTAAATTTACGAAAAAGAAACCCCCCCGGAGTCCATAGTTAAGCTTTTTTCAGACTCCCTAAAATTGAAAAGATTGCCGAGTGACCTTATTCTTTCACACTCGTTAAAATGGTCCAGAAGAACATTCCTGATGGAGTCCATAGTTAAGCTTTTTTCAGACTCCTTAAAATTGAAAAAATAGTCGAGTGATCTTGTCCTTTTCACACTCGTAAAAATGGTTTTGAATTGACGTCTAATCGGTGCTAGTTTATCCCTTTTTCGAACCGACTAGACTATTGATGAAAAAGGTACCCCAATGGAGTTTCCTTTTATGCTTTTTTAGACTCTCTAAATATGAAAAATCACTGAGCTTACCTTCTTTGGGCTCGTTAAACTTACATCGAAGGACATTACCATTGTGTGTTCTATAAACCGCATTTTCATCCTTTACCCATCAGCCTAGTAACAATTTGCCTTTGCGTCTTAACACCTTTGGCCACTGGAGGATTTTTCCCGAGTATCATTTCCTTAGAACATTAGTCTTGTCCTTGTGCCTTGAGCTTGTATGTTTGCTATACTCGTTCCTCCTTTGTAACGTAATATTCTTAAGGTTATTCTTTTGCTATTTTCTTTATTGGAAGCATCATGAGTCGCCCTTGGATAAAGCACATCTGTCCATTTGATTCATCAGACTTTGGGATGTAGTACGACCTTAGGAAGCTTTGCTCGCTATATTGAGTTGTGTCCTCCACCGTTTGGTTACTCTTCCAACATATGGAGAGTTTGCATTGCCTCCTGCTTCGTAAACTTATGATTAACAGATATGCTGCCTGAGTCTTATCACTTGTCGTGCTATTGTCCAAGGGAAGTTTGTCACTTAGCCTGAGTCGACCCCTCTGCAATATGTCTCTTGTTCGCATACCCGGCCATCCTGAATGTCCAATCGAGTCTTTGTTCGAAATCACTGAAGCCTTCAGTCCGATCATCAAGATTATCAAGTCCATAACCGACGAGCCGTCGAAGACCTCTGGGTAGTGCAGTCGTACACTCATATTACACTCCTACCCGAGTTTAGAAGATTTTTAAGTTGTTGCTCGAGCTCTGAAGTACAACCATCAGGCCGAATCAGCTTATGGGAGATGGATACTTTATATGTATATCTTTCTGATTTCGAGATGTAGCTCCGCTGTGTATTATTCGTGGCTACTCTTCATAGTTGTTTGACATGGATCTATAGTGTATTTGATTGGTAGCCATGGTTCTATTTTATCCCGAGCATGGGTATGCCCGCCTCGGTGAGACATTTGATATTTTTTGCAGATGGCACCTCCTAATTCCTGATTCCTGGGCTCAATCATTCAACATATCAGTATAGATTGGTAAAGATTGGTAATGTATTTCAGCCATCAGATGCTCTTTTGACCTCACACATTAGGGGGCATCTGTTATAAACCTAAATTGCACCACACATGATTACCTAGCATCAGGCCAACTCATATCCATTCCTTGCCAAAGCCATGCTGAATAAACTCTTGAAAATCCTCTTAAAACAAGTGGCACACGCCCTAACCCTCCACTGCACGCGTTGGAATGCTGGCAGGCCTACTACTGCACGCGTTGGAACGCTGACTGACCTACTACAGCCCGCGTTTACCTAACAAAGCACAAAAACAGGAAAGTTGCCGACGGGACGAAAAGCTTTGGGTCAGTTAACTGGAACTCCCAGCCATGCATGGCCGAGAGTTCGTCCAAAACCCTAGCTCATTCTAGCCTATAAAAGAAGGGGTAGGGGTACTATTTGGAAGAGGAAAATCATAGCAAAGAAACTCTGCCCAATTGTCGAATCTGTTTTGTCCCAACCCTTTAGCCTTTCCTCAAGCTTCAGAAGAATTCAAGCAAAGCAGTTGGAGGACAAAGAAGAGGAGGAGCCCAGGATCAGGATCAAGGAACGGTGGTCGATCTCTATTATTACTGTAAGTTGATTCATCTTGAGATTAATAAAAGAATACTTTTCCCGTCCCAATGCATGAGTTCTATATGTTTTATTCGATTTATGCTTAATCTCTAACCCTCTAGTAGAACAATAGCATGCATGCGTAGTGTTTTGTCTTGATTACATGATTGTCTTTGGAAGGAGCAGCGTAAGCAAGCGGATAAAGCGCAACGGAGGATCTACACCAAACATCCGTAAAAAGGTTAGTAGGTTCTTCCCATGTTTTTGTGTGAAAAAGGGTTTTAGGTTTGGGGTGGTAGGTTGAAAAGTAATTTCTTAAGGGTCATGATCTGCATGCAAGTTTAGCCCTAGCTTGTTAGTCCGTAGGGTATTATTTCCCAACAACACGTGTGTTACTTGGTGTGGTAGTGTACCATTGTATTGTAGTTATGTACTACTATGGATAGACACAATTGTGTTCTATTTTTGTTTTGATTGCCTTGAAGACTATCAACAGTTTATTGGAGATAATCATCAGCCAGATGAATGATGAACATAGATTTTTCAGATGGAAAATGGTTCAGAGCATTTACTTTTCTAGATTAGAAGAATGGGTCTTGTATCACTCTGTGGAGTGAGAATCATGTCTGATTACTTAGATAGATTATGGTTTCGAGAGATGATGCAGCTGATGACACTGATGACACTGATGATGATGATGGTGCTCATGATCTAGTCTAAATAACTATGTTGATGCTACTGGGTGAATGGTATGTTTTTTGCTCAAGACCATTACCTGTAATACCTCCCTAGCTAGGAGGGAGTGTTGATATTATGGTAGCTGCAGGAGGTATTTACCTCCACGTGTAAACCTGACAAGGATAGAATACTCCGGGAAGCAAGAAGAAACCCTAATGAGTTGGCTAATAACCCTAGAAGACTTTTCGGCTCAAGAAGATAATTTATATTAGGTTATTAGCCTCCAAGAGAAGAAGTCGGCCAGAAATAATAATATATACTGAACAGACAAATACCCAGAATGAGAAGTCGGCCCAGGCAGTTATCCAGAATTAGTATAAATATAGGAGGCCAGTTCTCATTCTGGCATGGAGTCTCAGAATTGCAGTGCCCAGTCTTGTGCGCAGGTTTGAGGAGAGTTGAGGAGGTTTGAGGAGAGTTGCGCAGCTGCTGCAACTAGCAGATCACGTTTGGATTGGACTATCTCTTGGTTAGGGTTTGGACTATCTGATCAGCTCTTGTTGGTGCACTATCCTTGGGGAAAGGTGTGCTACCCTTTGTTTGGATATCTAGCCTAGGGTTTGCTTTCGAAGTGATTCTTTGTCAAGGTTAAGGTGCTCAGAGGGTGGCTTTGACCTATGGTTGGGTGACAAGGGTATTGTCAATGGTAAAACAAGCACACAATCTTTCATATTCTAACATAGGAACTACAATTGGGTCTTCCAATAAATGGGGAAAGAGGTTGAACCCGTTATTATGCTTTGCTAGGAACTGTTTGCAATCTTCTCCTCTAAACGTCAATGTTGGCTCCAACAATCTTAACATCTGGCAGAAGACTTGAGGTTACAAAGAAATAGAGGAGCGGTCCCACAGTGGAATGATTATTTTGTCTGAAATAAATTTATCGGCGTACCAAGAGACCATCTCTTTACAGTCAAAAACTTCAGGGACACAGCCTGCACGAGCAATCCGAGAGGTCCAAATTACTTGGTTCTGGGCAACAGGGGTTGAGTAATAATAATATGCCTTGGACCACTGGAAGTTCTGGTCCTCGCACCCGAAGATGTTCATTGTATCTCTACAGAACTGTTGTCGAGTTGATGTTATAGGTTTATGAGAACGTTGGTTTACTCCAGATGATGGTTGAAATGAACAGTTTGAGCTGATAATGTAACTCTCCACAAAATCTTGGTTAAATGCTTATGAATGGGAAAGCTCCTCGAGCCGTTCGTTGATTAATGACAATATGTATGGGTGGTACATTATGAAATGTTAGCAGTAAAGCTTACTTATTGCATATTTAGAAATGCGAAGGTGGCGGGTATGACAAAGAGCAATTAAGGATTGGAGGTTTCATGAACGTGCCAAGCGGACGACGTGCAAACGACATTTCATGATTTTGAAATCAACACTCGGAAGGGATAATATAACCCCCCACAAATCTTGGTTTAATGCATATTAATAGAAGATCTCCTCGAGCCTTTCACCCATCAATGACAATCTATATGGTTTCTGCATGATGAGCTGTTAGAATTAAATGTCAGTAATTGCATATTTAGAAACAAGATATATATATATATATATATATTAAAACATTTTTTTTTATTATGACAAGTGCGAAGGTCACAGAGACGGGGGAGCAAGGAACGAATGTAAAGGTCTGAAAAGCGGTCGAACGGGATTCAAAATAGGGTAACGGGGGATACTCAGGAGAGGCAAGTGTTCGACGGTCAAATTTTATGTATCGGAATTTTTGACTGCAAAACGTGTAAAACGGAAGAGAGCATGATGGGGCAGTTCAGCGGTCGATTTGTATATTTGCGGAATTCCTGGAAAGTGGCTAAGTATGGAATAGGGAAACGGTCGAGCAGACTCATTTTCAGAAGCGAGGATTGAAGTTTTCGTGAACGGACCAACCCAACAACGCACCTCTTATATATAATTGCTAATTGCTAATTGAAAAAGGGTGCAAGCACAGGAAACAACGATTAGGAATTGGATATTTCTTGAACCCACCAAATCGATGATCCACGAAAGGAATTCGAAGAAATGGCGAAGTATGGAAAGTGGACAGACGGGCTTCAAAATGGGGTGACAATAGTTCCACAAAAGACGCGAGGACCCGACAGTTAAATTGTATGTCTCAGAAGTTTTCAGTGTAAAATGTCCGCCTACCCGTGCAGCCAGACATTTCAAAAAAATGAATAAGTGATGAGAAGGATAAAGTTTAGGGAAAAGAGAAACAGATATTTGGCTAAGTATAGAAGACAGAAAAGAGGGGCCAATATATTCACATATATAACAGATATCCCATTTCCTGCCAAGATATATATTTGGAAAGAAGTGCGAAGGTGGCAGACACATAAAACAACGACTAGGAATACGACGATCCGCGAGTTTACTTGGTTCTTGGTTGTATGCTTCCTCTGTCAATTTGTATATTGCGGAACTCCGAGTCATTTTTTTAGCCAGCTAGCCTGCAAGTCCGGTTGTCAATTTGTAAGTGCAGAACTATGGGTGTTGTTTGTAGGATACAAAACTATAGAGGACATGCTTTGCCCTTTAATATAATCTCTGTGACGCAAATGTAGTATGTGGCTTATTTTAGCAATTTTCCATCCGTAAACAATCGCAATCTTGAGCCCGCCAGCCCTGGAGTCTGTGTGTCAAATTGTATATCGTGGAACTCTGAATGTTTTTTTGAGGTCATGAAAAAATAGAAGTGCAATGTTGAACTAGCCAACGCACAAGTCCGCTTGTCAATTTGTATATCACGGAACTCTGGGTGCTACCTGTAGGACACATAACAATAGAGGCCCAATTTAGACAAAGGGGAAGTGCTCAGTCGAAACGCGTGAATCTGCCAACCCGCACAACAAGGCATTTTCAGAAAAAAACAATTAAGTAACTAGGAAGAGAAACTACAGGGGATAAAAGAGTGGGAAAATAGAAAGGCGGAAGGCAGTTTTCATAAGTGCGAATTGGTTTCAAACAAGCCCCATTGTTGCAAAACCATCATTTTCTACTAATTGTCAACAAATGCTTTGTTGAAGATTAGATTTTATTGCAACGTGTGGGTGTAAGTGTGTTCTTGATACATTCTTCCATGGACCATGACTGTAACATATTAACTTAAGTATTAAACTTCTTGCATTATGGGTTGTTAGCATTAAAGCTTAATAATTGCATGTCTAGAAACAAGAATGACGATTTTACTGCAACATTGTAATTTGGTATTGCTATGTTCTATATGCATTGTGAATAGAATTGAACGTTGGTTTGAAGTTGTGTGTAATCCATTTTTTGTTTGCATAAAAGCCTGGTGGATCGACACAGTACATTGTCATATAATTGTTAGACACTCCATCTTAGAACAAATTACCTAAGTAAATACAATATTGAAGAACTACGAGACCATCGAACCATGCCAATGAGAAGAGCCGTTAAATCCCGAAAAGAAGCAACAACGAAGACTCCAAGGCAAATTTTTTTAATAGCAAATCCATTTAAAAAAAAAAAATGAGTATTGTACATCTATCCTTAGAAATTCGACCCAGTTCTTTGGGCCAAAACATTGAATGTATCTGCCACAAATATAGGCACGAGATCCGCAATATGCAGAAGCTATCGAGATGCTCTTCAAAATGCATACAAAACTGATTACCATGCCTTTTTTTTAGGAAATCCTTACAGTTTTCTCCTCGATGGATCATCATGTGGTAAAATTGATAGTTCTCAGAAGCTTCTTGTGAGGAAGAAGACGAAAAACGTTGCAGGGCAAATGGAATAGCCCTTAACTGAAAGTTAAGACACACCAAGAAACTGCCTCTCCACAATCGAACAAACTTAAGGGACACAGGCTGCATGTGCAATTTCAGAGGCCCAAATTAGTCCATTCTGGGTGGAAGGAGATGACTAGTAGAAATATGCCTTGCACAAGTGGGAGTTATGGTCCTCATTCCCAAAGATGTTAATTGTATATCCAGAGAAAAAGATAGTAGTCCCGCAATTGAATATTTTTTGGCTTGAAATATATCTTTGGGAGCATCAACATATCATTTCCTTACAGTGAAAGTCTTCCTCCCAGAATAGACTAATTTGGACCTCTGTAATTCCTACTTTCGAGCTGCAAAGCAGCTATTGTGTTCAACGTCGATTTCTTTTTTGAAACTCCTTCTTTTGGTGTTGTTGGGATCACCATCACTAAGTCGGGAAGTTCCATCTGTTATGGTTGATTTCAATTTGGGTGCAGGAGTGGGAACAGTCTCTGCATTGCCATCATCCATTGTCGTATCATCGCGCATCATATCATCTTCTTCCGGCTCATAATCCATGACATCAACCTTTGCGCCAACCATCAATGCAACTGGGCAGGTTCTCTGAGCAGGCAAGGTTGCCTTGGAATTCTTTGGCTTGAAATATATCTCTCGGTGTACTAAGGGACCATCTCCTTTTTTGCTCCTAGGCGGAGGGAGATGAGTACTAAGAATATGTCCTGGAATACTTGAACCTCTAGCCATCATGCCCGAATGTGTTTACTGTATCTGGACAAAACTGCTGCCACAAGTTAACGAGAATTTATGTTTGCTCTAGATGATGTTTGAAATGAAAATTGGGGAGGGATATTATAACCCTCAACAAATCATGGTTTAATGTGTATCAATGGAAGATCTCCTTGAGCCTTTCGCTGATCAATGACAATCTCCAGGGTTCGTGGGTAATGAGTTGTTACCATTAAATCTCACTAATTGCATATTTAGAAAAAAGTGTGAAGGTGGCAGTGATGACAAAGAGAGATTAAGAATTAGAGATTTATTAAAGGTGCCAACTGACCGACACATGAAATAGATTGCATCATGTTTGAAATTAATACTTGGAAAGGATAACACTCTTCTTCGCAAATCTTAGTTTAATTCGTAGTAATGGCAAATATTCTCCAGCCTTCCAGACATTAATGACAATCTTAACGGTTCATGTAGGATGAACTACTAGCATTAAAGCTTAATAATTGCATATCTAGAAATAAGTATGAAAGTAGCGGTGATGGCAAAGAGTGACCAAGCATTATACATTTCGTCCACCCGCCAACCCGCAAAATAGATTCCAAGAAATGCCCAAGTATGGAAAGCGGTCGGGTGGGTTACAAAAAAAAGGGTTAGAAGATATACCTGTTAAGAACCAAAGATGTGAATAAAAAATACACCAGAATAGATCCAAGAAGAATATATGAAAAACACACTTTACTATATAAAAACCCTTAGGGTAGGGCAACACCATACAATAGATCCTATTATGGAAGAGATCCTCTCCTGTTCACTTGCCTCTTCGAGGGGGCATCCTCCTATTGAGCTACAACTCATAATACAATAATTCTCTTCATATCCCATTACATTGCTTGAACCTCTTTATATAGTGCTACCATCACCTAAGAACATTCTAGAGGAGGAATCTTCTAGAAGTAGAACCTTCTAAGAAGTCCTCTTACATTTATTATATCTAACTACCATAGTAGGTCTTATTTAATAATATAGTGGACCTAGTCCACCTTACATTGAATTGTCTCCACTATTATCACTATGGGCCCTCTGGGCCCCCACTACTACCTCTCTAGATACCTAACATTCCATCCCCCTTATGAAAGTTTTGTCCTCAACACTTGATGTACAACCATATACTAGGGTCCCATGGATAATTGTGGACCATAATGCTGAATAAGACTAGAGAACCAAGGTCCCATGTAGAAAGAAAAGCCACCATGCTGAAGTAGTCCAACCACCATTGTAAGCCCGAGTCCGATGTCCAAGTGCTCATGTGAACTCCCTGTGGAAGATTTTGGAACCCATTAACCAACTCAAAATGATGCTTCAAAGACTGACACCTATCATGTGGATCTAAATAAGAAGATCCATCCACATAATAGAAAAGGGTCGTAGAAGAATTTGGAAGGAATAATACTACTGTAGAATATGCAGGATGGACACTGGTAATAATCATTGGCTCTCGATTTGTCACATTGATGATCTTTACAGAAGGTGGATTAGAGTCATCAAATAAAATATGAAAGTGGTTGTCATCCTAGAAATGACAACTATCCATATATCAATAGTCACAATCGGCCTCAAAATCATACCAAGCATATATTTCTTGATTATAGTCATCCCTTATGTCCGCCATAAGAAATCTCTCATGTATTATATCCAATGAATCTTGAATATGACGAAAACTATCATTGAGGCCATTTACAAGGTCATGCAATCGAGCATCCAATGTGTCATACAATTGAGATTTGAATGCTTCAGTAATTTGTAGATTTTCATTGAGGGTTTGAGAGGAAATAGCTATCTGAGCACTCTATGAACTCTTCGGTCCCACAGCCGTCATGAAAAAATCCAAAAAATAGAATAATAAGGTACGACAGAAAATCGTGGCTTTTTTCTGGAAAACCCTAAAAAACTGTTGAATTTAAAATGCTCATAACTTCACTTCTCAGACTCCATTTCGGCTGATTTGTTTTTTGAAATTGGGTGAAATTGTGAGAGGAACTCAGATCTGTAATTTGTTTGGACAAATTCAGTCTCCAACTGCTAAAAAAAAACGCGTCGCCGTCTGTGGAAAAAACCCTGAAAATTGCAGATTTTAAAACTTCAATATCTTGACTTCCTAGACTCTGTTTCAAACAATTTTGTTTTTCAACTTGGGTGTTTTCGCGGCCCTCTTTTTTATTCTTCGAAAAAAATATTTGCAAAAATAAAAAAAACATTGCCCACAATGTCTGCCAAGGAAAGTACTCTGATACCACTTGTTACGAACCAAAGACATGAATAGAAAATACACCAGAATAGATCCAAGAATAATATATGAAAAACACATTTTACTATATCAAAACCCTTAGGGTAGGGCAACACCATATAATGGATCCTATTATGGAAGGGATCCTCTCTTGTTCACTTGCATCTTCAAGGGGGCATCCTCCTATTGAGCTACAACTCATAATACAATAATTCTCTTCATATCCCATTACATTGCTTGAACCTCTTTGTATAGTGCTACCATCACCTAAGAACATTCTAGAGGAGGAATCTTCTAGAAGTAGAACCTTCTAAGAAGTCATCTTACATTTATTATATCTAACTACCCATTTATTATATCTAACTACCATAGTGGGTCTTATTTAATAATATAGTGGACCTAGTCCACCTTACATTGGATGGCCTCCACTATTATCACTATGGGCCCCTTGGGCCCCCACTACTACCTCTCTAGCTACCTAACAATACCTAAGAGACGTGAGGGGTTGACGGTCATATTGCATCTCAGTGACAGATATCGGCTGTCAATTTGTATATTGTGGAATTCTGGGTGTTGTTTGTGCGTAGGGGAACAATGGAAGCGTAATGTCGAGAGGGTAATTTGTATATTGCTGAACTTCGGGTGTTGTATATAAAAGCATAAGATATGCAAAAAAAAGGACCAAGTAAACATAAAGTGAAAGCATACAAGATGAAGGGGAATTTGTTTGCTAATTTGTAAATCGCGGAAGTCTGGGTGCTATTTGCAAGCAATGGAACAATGGAAACACAATGTTGAACCCGCAGATGCGGGAACCCGCAATTCAAAAAGTTTGTTCAATATGAAACAAGGAAGCGATCGGTCGGGCTAGTGATATAAAAGTAACAATGGAAATATGAAGACATGAATCTACCAAATCCCGCACCTAGACATTTTCCAAAAAACGAATAAGTTAAGAAACAGAAAGCAGAGGGCAAAAGAGAAAGCGGATGACAATTTTTGGAAGCGGGAATTGTTGTAAGAAAGCACCATTGATAGTCTTAACAGTAACTATGGAGTGCATGAAACATGTTAACATGTTCTTCAATCAAGGAATAGATACAACGAGTGATGTTTATAGTTTCCATGATCTGTTTGTATAAGTGAAGCATCGAAAAGTTACAAGAAATTAAGTTTTTGTACTGTTAGCTTCACTGCAAGTATAACAATGATGAATTTGAATTTAAATGCCCTCTCGTTCATATGATTGTTCCATTAGACTTCGCACAATGTATATTATTTTATTTCAATTTGTTTGCTAATTTGTAGATCGCGGAAGTCAGGGTGTTGTTTGCAGGCGGCGGAAAAATGGAAATGCAATATTGAACCCACATATCCGGTAACTCGCCTATTCGAAAAACCACGAGAAAAAAAGTTTGTACAATATGAAACGGGGGAGCGGTTGGTCGGGCTGGTGATATAAAAGTAAGTGAAATCTGAAGACGTGAATCTGCCAACCTCCGCACCTAGAAATTTTCTGAAAAAAGAGTAATACATAATAAATATGTACTTCTATAAAGTATGGACATGAGATTTTATAGAGCATGTACGGATCCCGCATTCCATCCTTAGCCACTTTTTGGATCGCCAATTCTTGGGCTCAAAATTGGGCCTATATTGTTTCGTGCCCTACAAATAGCAACCAGAATTTTGCGATATACAAATTGACAAGCAGACTTGCGGGCTGGTTTGCTCAATATTGCATTTCTATTGTTCTGTGTCCTCCAATCAACACTCGGAGTTTCACAATATACAAATTGACAGACAGACTCCAGGGATGGCAGGCTCAAGATTGCGATTGTTTACATATGGTGATCCCTATCAACTATCTAACATTATCTAAAAACATTATTTTCAATACTAAATTATTAATATTAAATATTGATATTGTACAATTTAATTAGACAAAAAAGTGTGTACAATACGAAACGAGGAAGCGGTCGGTCGGGCTGGTGATATAAAAGTAACTGAAATATGAAGACGTGAATCCGCCAACTTCCACACCAAGAAATTTTCCGAAAAACAAGAAATACATACTAAATATGTACTTTTATAAAGTATGGACATGAGATTTTATAGAGCATGTATGGATCCCGCATTCCATACTTAGCCACTTTTTGGATCGCGGGTTCTCGGGCTGGCGGGCTCAAAATTGGGACTCTATTGTTCTGTGTCCTACAAATAGCACCCACAGTTCCACGATATACAAATTGACAGGCGGGCTGGTTGGCTCAACATTGCACTTATAATGTTCTGTGTCCTCCAAACAACACTCAGAGTTCCGCGATATACAAATTGACAGACGGACTCCAGGGCTGGCGGGCTCAAGATTGCGATTGTTTACGATGGTGATCCCTATCAACTATCTAACATTATCTAAAAACATTATTTTCAATACTAAAGTCTTAATATTAAATATTGATATTGTACAATTTAATTACATAAAAGTATTAAATGATGTTAAATATCTTATTTAAAAGAAAAACCCGCGTATTTGGAAACTCGCGTTCCAAAATTTTTGTATAGTATGAAACAGGGAAGCGGTCGGTCGGTCGTACAATATGTACTTCTATAAAGTATGGACATGAGATTTTATAGAGTATGTACAGATCCTGTATTCCATACTTAGCCACTTTTTGGATCGTGGGTTATCGGGCTAGCAGGATCAAAATTGGGCCTCTATTGTTCTGTGCGCTACAAATAACACCTAGAATTCTGCGATATACAAATTGACAAGCAGACTTGCGGGCTGGTTGGCTCAACATTGCACTTCTATTGTTTTGTGTCCTCCAAACAACACTAAGAGTTCCACGATATACAAATTGACAGACACACTCCAGGGCTAGCGGGCTCAAGATTGCGATTCTTTACGATGGTGATCCCTATCAACTATCTAACATTATCCAAAAATATTATTTTCAATACTAAAGTATTAATATTGAATATTGATACTGTACAATTTAATTCCATAAAATTATTAAAGGATGTTAAATATCTTATTTAAAAGAAAACCCTGCGTATTCGAAAACTCGCGTTCCAAAATTTTTATACAATATGAAACGGGGAAGCGGTCGGTCGGGCTAGTGATATAAAAGTAAGTGGAAATATGAACATGTGTATCTGCCAACTTCCGCACCTAGAAATTTTCCGATAAACGAGTAACACATACTAAATATGTACTTTTATATAGTATGGACATGAGATTTTATAGAGCATGTACAGATCCCTCATTCAATACTTGGCCACTTTTTGGATCGCGGGTTCTTGGGCTGACGGACTCAAAATTGAGCCTCTATTGTTCCATGCCCTACATAGCACCCAAATTTCTGTGATATACAAATTGACAAGCGGACTTGCGGGCTGGCTGGCTCAACATTGCACTTCTATTGTTCTGTGTCCTCCAAACAACAGTCGGAGTTCTGTGATATACAAATTGACAGACGAACTCCAGGACTGGCAGGCTCAAGATTGTGATTGTTTATGGATGGTCATTCCTATCAACAATCTAACATTATCTAAAAGCATTAGTTTCAAATACTAAATTATTAATATTAAATATTGATATTGTACAATTTAATTACATAAAATTATTAAAAGATGTTAAATCTCTTATTTTAAAAAATGATATTAATTCTATCACCGCAAGCATAACAACGACCAATTTGAATTTTAAGGGCCTCGTGTTGATATGATAACACAATTGGACTTCGCACAATTTATATTCATTTATTACAATATGAAATAATGAAGTGGTTGGTCGGGCTCATGATATAAAAGTAAGTGAAATATGAAGATGTGAATCCGCCAACTTCCGCACCTAGAAATTTTCCGAAAAACGAGTAATACATACTAAATATGTACTCTTATAAAGTATGGACATGAGATTTTATAAAGCATGTACGGATCCTGCATTCCATACTTAGCCACTTTTTGGATTGCGGGTTCTCGGGCTGGCGGGCTCAAAATTGGGCCTCTATTGCTCCTACAAATAGCACCCAGAGTTCCGCAATATACAAATTGGCAGGCGGACTTGCGGGCTGGTTGGCTCAACATTGCACTTTTGTTGTTCTGTGTTCTCCAAACAACACTCGGAGTTCCGCGATATACAAATTGACAGACGGACTCTAGGGCTAGCGGGCTCAAGATTGCGGTTGTTTACAGATGGTGATCCCTATCAACTATCTAACATTATCTAAAAACATTATTTTCAATACTAAATTATTAATATTAGATATTGATACTATACAATTTAATTACATAAAATTATTAAAGGATGTTAAATATCTTATTTAAAAGAAAAAACCGCGTATTTGGAAACTCACGATCCAAAAAGTTTGTACAATATGAAACAGAGAAGCAGTCGGTTGGGCTGCTGATATAAAGTAAGTGGAAATCTGAACACGTGTATCTGCCAACTTCCTTACCTAGAAATTTTCCGAGAAACGAGTAATACATACTAAATATGTACTTTTATAAAGTATGGACATGAGATTTTAAAGAGCATGTACGGATCCCTCATTCGATACTTAGCCACTTTTTGGATCGCGGGTTCTCGAGCTCGCAGACTCAAAATTGGGTCTCTATTGTTCTGTGCCCTATAAATAACACCTAGAATTCCGCGATATACAAATTGACAGATAGACTTGCGGGCTAGCTGGCTCAACATTGCACTTCTATTGTCCTGTGTTGTAACACCCTGTTTCCCCCAGTTTGTAAAAATAACTATACTGGCCAAGAACTGTGGCAAACTAAAAAATGTGAATGTGTGATGTGAATGGACCTTGTGAAAAAGGTCGATGAATGTGAATAATATTATATATATATATCGCAGGACTGTTGAGAGGGGATATGCTGAAAAGAGACCACGATGGCTGAAGAAAGGTGGTGGAAGGCACCTAGAAAGGTGACGTTAACTTCCACCGAAACCAAGACCGTATTTGGACTCCACTGGCTTGGAGAACCAAGAGCAGCTCGTTGGCCCTGAATTAAATGACTCGCCAGGATTGACAGGTAAAGGGTTCCTAATGAGTAATGAGGGATGGGGGGGGGGATGAACTGCCCATCTGTAGAGCCGTCAGGCCTGACCAGTGCGAGGGAAATCGCGCCACACACAACCTCGCAAGAGGAAAAAGGCGTGAGGGAGAAGCGAGAAGGGGGCAGACGCGAGGGAAGGAAGAAAAACCCTAGAAAATACAGAGTGAATGATAGCAAAGAAGGGGGAGAGTAACCCTCGTTCTCGGTCACTGGCAAACAGAGACGCAGTCTCGCAGCGTCGTGGTCTCAACTCGGGGGTGGATAGTGGTAAATCCTATCGGAATCGCTGAGCCTATGGTTGGGTGGAAACGAGCACCCCTCTCGGTAGTTGCACTCACTTCCGGTGTTATTTCTGATAAGTGTTTTACATCTTGCATCTTAAAATTTATATGCTGACGTATATGCTCATAGTCTGTGCAGGTTTCTGAATGGTTTGAGTATAAGACTTCCTGTGTAGTGTTTTGATTCATAAATGGTGGTTGTATGCTTATAATGGAAGGGCCACATATGGCTTATGTTTATAAATAGATTTATCTGTATATACACACCTTGAATCAATTCATAATTCAAGCAGTTTCTCGGGAAAACTATACCCTTATCCATCTTAGGTGATACCCTGGATAGATCTCCCCATAGAGACACCCTTCTTAGAAAGCTTACCAAGAACCTGGAAAAAGGATTTGAAGGCGCAAGTCTTAGTAACCCTGTACGAGGAAGAATGATCCTCTTGAAATCCTGAAACAACAGTGAAGGAATACTGTGTTCTCTTTGCAAGAGTCGTCAAGGAGGCATTGGACGGTCAGAATTCTCCGTGGAGAATTCACGAAGTCTCGAGAGCCGTCAGATCTTATAGAGGAGCAGGGGAGTTATGGTAAGCCTATTTTCAAGCTTTAAGTTCGAGAGAAATCAGACCGTTGGATCACTCGCGAAATCTCATTTCGTGGATTCGCGAGTTGAAGGGTTAAAACCCTTGCCTCAAGATTCGCAAGGCCGCGAAAGGCGAAGTCTGAAACTCCAAAAAGGCAGGAAGTTTCGTTGTGGGACCCGCGTTGACGATGTGTCGAAATTTTGACATTTCGGCATATCGACGGTTAGGAGGTCGAGACTTTTGTCCCGAAAGTCCCGAAGGGGCGAAAGAATCTGAGTCGTTTGTCTGCGGGAGGATGCGTGTCGCAGAATCATCCATCTCAGAGATTCGGGCACTAGGACTCACAGAGGCGAGCATCTTGACTTCGCGAGTAGTGAAGTCCCGAGGAAATCTGAGCCGTTCGTCTGAGAGCGGACGCGTGTCGCGAGATCGCCCATATCGGGGATTCAGACATTGGGAGTCATAGAGGGAAGTCTTTCGACTTCGCGAGCAACGAAGTCGCGAGAGGATCAAGACCGTCCATCTGAGGAGGACAGGTAGCAGAGATCGAGGGATCTCGTGAACTCGGAAGTTCGCAAGGTGAGAGCCCAAGAGTTGGGCGCTCCAAGTCGCGAAGTCGCGCTGAGCGATGATAGTTGTAGGATCCAGGAGGCAGAGGACCGTTGGATCAGAGCCTCACCATGCATATCGCGCATTCGGAGGATCAGAGGTTGAGTGGACCTCGTCTCGACTGCAGAAGTTGCGAAGTGCCGAGAGCCAAGGCATGGGTGTGGACACGTGGAAGAACCCCAAGGTGGGGTCCACATGGTTGACAGGTGGATACGCACTGCCTAGAGAAGGGAGTCAACACACTGTTGATTTCTCGCATCTCGGGGATTCGTGGGATAAGAGCGTGAAGGCTTGGCGCTTCAACCTGCGAGGTTGCGAATAGCGAAAAGCGTTAAGGAAGGAGTCAACCCTGCGTTGACTTGTCGTGTCTCAGGAGATCGCAACAGGAGGGCACGAGAGTTCAACCCACGAACTCACGAAGGTGCGAGTTGCGAGAGGCGCCGGTATTTAAGCTCTAGCCTACAGTTACATGTGGAGGGCACTGACAAAGAAAGGAGTCAACACTCCGTTGACTTCTCGCGTCTCGGAGATTCGCGAGATGAGAGCATGGGAGCTCGACGTTGAAACTCCTAAAGTGGCGAGTAGCGAGAGGTGCTAGTACTTAGCCTAGCCGGCGGTCACGCTCAGAAGGTGCTGACAGAAGGAAGCTATACCCATTTCGTGATCTCGGGTATCGCGAGATTGGGAAGGAAGAGTCAGTAGTTGCAACTCGCAAATTCGCGAGATTGCGAATTGCGACAAGTACCTTTTGGGGTTTAGGCTTTAGTCATAGTGCTGTGGTCGCTCAGAGAGGGTGGAGCTCGCGCCTAGTGCTGCTCGCACAGGGGAGCTTCCGAAAGGACCCGTGTATCGATTGGAAGCAGATTCCAGCTGGGAATCAAAAGAAGCCGCTTCGGCTCATAAAAGAAACTGAACGATCCTTAAGACTGGGAGGTCGCGCAGAGACTCTGTCGAGGCAGAGGTGGCGTCTGCAGCTTGCGCTAAGCCCCATAGGGTTTCGGGGATTCTGTTCCTCGAGAAAAGGCGAAAAATAAATAAATCTATTACACCGTAGGGGTGTGTGACAAATTGGTATCAGAGCATGGTTACAACACTTGACCTACTTGGGCTCATGAACGAGTTGCGCAGAAGCTCTGTTCGGAACACTCCTAAAAAGAGTAACGCCCCCCTATCTTAACCTTCCTAATCAAAAGACGAAGTTAAGAATGAAAAACCCCTATTGTGTGTGTGTACATGTGAAAATATGAATTATGTACTGGTTATAAATAAATTTAAATATTGACTAACAACCAACGTTTTTCCTTTTGCACACAAGCGGAATATCAACAGCGGGAAATTATCAACGCATAGTATGGTGACTCACCATGAAGTGGGAGAAGGCTCCCACAATAGAGACGAAGAGTCTGACGAAAGGAGGGCAACACAGACCCCTCCAGATCTAGCTGAGACTGTGAGGAGTCTCATGGTCGAATTACAAAGTTGTAAGGATGACAATGAAAGGATGATGAAAGAACAAGAAAAGCAGACAGAAATTAATGCAGTTTTACTGTAGAGTTTATCCGATCTACAAAGACAAATGCAACATGAACCTGAAACTCAGAAACATGGTCATATCAGTGGCCACACTAAGAGGAGCACCTCGAAAAAGATCCACCCCATAGGTAAAGGACCAGTACTGAGTGATTCCTCTGAGAAGGAAACTGGCGATTCAGAGGGATCTTCTAGCAGCAGAACTAGTTCCTATTCCCGAAAGAAACAAAAGAAGCAAAAACCTTCCAAAGGTCGAAAATTCAAAGAATTCATAAAAGCCAAACCACCCTCCTTCGACGGTGAAATAAAGAAGGGAGAGGAAGCAGAGGCTTGGCTGCTTAGACTAAAGAAGTATTTCAGAGTCCATGACTTTTCAGAAAATATGAAGGCCCGAGTGGCCACCTTCAACTTGAACGGAAAGGCTTCCATTTGGTGGGAAGATATTAAGAATGTGAAAGGGGTTCGCGAAGAGGACCTGTCCTGGAAACAATTTGAGAAATACTTTCGGAAGAAGTATTTGTCAGAAAAATATTTCGACGAGAAGACTAAAGAGTTTTATGAACTCAAACTGGGACAACTCACTATAGAAGAATATGTTAACTAGTTCCTCGATTTGTTAAGGTATGTACCCTATATAAAAGCGGAAAAGGCAAAGGTGCAACGCTTCATCAATGGACTACCCAAGGACTACTGGAACAAAATTGAATTTGATGAGCCAAAGACCCTAGAAGGCACTATTTGAAAGGCAACCTATTGTCATGAACAGTTTGGACATCGAGCAGAACCTCGTGAAGGATGGAAACAGAGGAATAGTTCAAGCTTTCAGAAAAGGGGAATTAAATCCCTAGGATTTAAGAATTATAAGAAGAACCTAAGAATGAGCTTCCCAACCCAGAGTATGCACCAGCAGAATTTTCCCTCCTTGAGCGGAAATAAAACTTCTGGACCCATATCAGTGAAGACTGATAACCCGAAGAGAGAGCCTTTGAAATGCTGGGGTTGCGGGGAAGAACATCTATTGAGAGATTGTCCACATCGCCAACAAAATAATCGGAGGATTTATAACATCCAAGAAGCTACTACCGTCAATGATGTGGCCAGGGGTGTGCCACAAATTTATGCAGCCTTGGATAATAACCAAGCCGACCACCAAGCTTCAGTGGTGGAAATAGAAGGTATGATTTCCAACCATCTAGTGTCTGTTTTGATTGACCCTGGTTCAAATTTGAGTTATATAGCCCCTAAAGTTGTTGATAAGTGTAAACTATAGCCACAAAAACATACCAAGCCATGGTTGGTACAGTTAGCCACTGGCACCAGAAGAAGGATAGCAGAAGTCATACCAGCCTGCCAATTAATGTTGGGTGAATTCCCCACCCAAGCAACCCTTAACATATTACCCCTGGGATCATATGATCTGTTGATTGGTATGGATTAGCTAGCTGACCATAAAGCCAGATTGGACTGTTACCATAAGACCTTACAATGTGTAAGTAAGGAATGGAAGAGGATAACCCTTCAAGGGATTCGAAAACCTGTCTCGGTGAGACAAATATCAGCTCTGCAAATGAGAAAGTATTGTTGAAAGGGATGTACCCTATATGCAATACAGGCGTTGAAAACAATCGAAGATGACAAACCAAGCCCTAACGATCACCCTATCGTGAGAGAATACAGAGATGTGTTTCCGGAAGAGGTACCGTGTCTACCTCCTAGAAGGGACATAGACTTCTTGATAGAACTTGCACCAGGAGCGGTGCCAGTGTCTAGGACACCCTACCGGATGAGCACACCCAAGTTAGTTGAACTCAAGTTGCAATTAAAAGAAATGATGGACAAGGGCTATATTCAGCCCAATGTGTCTCCATGGGGAGCACTAGTCTTGTTCGTGAAAAAGAAGGAGGGTACCCTTAGACTGTGTATAGATTATAGGCAACTCAATAAGGTAACCATAAAGAACAAGTACCCCTTGCTTAGGATCGATGACCTGTTCGATCAATTGGGGGGTGTGTCTATTTTCTCAAAGATTGATTTGAGGTCGGGATACCATCAAGTCTGAATCAAGGGTGAAGACATCCATAAAACTGCCTTCCGAACGAGGTATGGACACTATGAGTTTGTGGTGGTGCCATTTGGGTTGACCAATGCTCCTGCCACTTTTATGTGCTTGATGAACAATGTACTCAACAAATTCCTAGACAAATTTGTGCTTGTTTTTATTGACGATATATTAATTTACTCCAAGAACAGAAAAGAGCATGAGGAGCATCTTAGACTTGTGCTACAAGTGCTAAGAGAACATCAGCTCTATGCCAAATTCAACAAATGTGAGGTCTTCCAAAAGGAAATACATTACTTAGGCCATGTTCTCTCCGAAGAGGGAGTAGCGGTAGACCCTGATAAAATCAGGTCTATCATGGAATGGCCTACCCCAAAGGATGTTTCAGACATTAGATCCTTTATGGGATTAGCAGGATACTATAGGAGATTTATAAAAGGATTCTACAAGATTGGTTGCCCAATCACTGCCCTCCAGAAGAAGGGGACAAAATTCCTGTGGACACAGAAATGTGAAGAAAGATTTAAAACCCTAAAACATCTACTGACCCATGCACCTATGCTGAAAATCACCGACCCCGAAGCTGACTTCCTCGTGTGCACAAATGCCTGTAAGGAAGGACTTGGAGGAGTCCTTATGCAGAAAAGAAGTGTGATCTGCTATGAATCCCAAAAATTGAACGAGCATGGAGTTAACTATGTGACCCATGATCTAGAACTGGCTGCCATAGTGCATGCCTTGAAAATGTGGAGGCATTACCTCCTGGGAAGAAAATTTGTACTTATGACAGATCACTGTGGATTGTGATACCCGTTTGATCAACCAAAGCTCAATGCTAGACAAGCTAGGTGGATGGCCCTCCTTAGCGAGTTTGATTTCAAAATCAAACACATTAAAGGAAAGGAAAATAGGGTGGTCGATGCCCTTAGCAGAAGTATGAAAACAATTCACCTGGCAGCGGTGAGCACCTACGAGACAGATGTCAAGGAAAGAATCAGAAATGCACAAGAAACAGATCCCTTCGTCCAGACTGTGACCATGTACCTACAACAAGAACCCGCCAGAGTAAAATATGAAGGCTATCAGATGACCGAAGGAAGTCTGCTCACTTACAGAAATAGATTTTATATTCCAGCGTGTGACGACTTGAAGAGGTTCATTATGGATGAACTACATAAAAGACCCTATACTGGTCATCCAGGATACCAGAAGATGATCACTGCCACCAGAAAACAATTTTATTGGCCTGGATTGAAGAAAGA
>ML787087.1:80976-110587 GCA_009831015.1 Picea engelmannii
AGCTTTTGCTGACTCTGAGTCTGACAACCTTGGTTTGGACTTTGGAGTGTACAAGGATGAAACTTTTGTATTTGAAAAGTGTGAAGCGATGCAATTGTCATCTATTCAAAGAGTATATGCTAAGTCTTCATTATATCTAAACAACGTTCCTCCTACCTACTCATGTAAGCATACAAGTGCAGGAGATCTAGATTGTATATCTAGCTTCTCACAATCTTTTCCCAAGGCAATCAAATGGGTCGAATAGCTACAGAGTTGAAAATCAAGAATTTATCCATTTTAGTTACTGTTTCTTTGGGTAGATCTTCAAACTTTCTGGCACATCCCTTTTGCCATAAGAAGTAGAGAGTGACCATCTTGATTACCTGCCAGACACTAGAAACAGACTTGGGGCAACACCAAGGATCCTCTAGAAAGACAGGCCACTGACGCGACGTGACGTGAACATACCTGTAAAAAGGCCTTGTATTCAAGTTCAAATGGGCGTCTCCAAAAAACATGGCCAACATCTTATGGATTTCTGCAATAGCTACAATTTCCATCTATTAGTCATGTTTTATGAAGCCTTCTTTCAGTAAAACGTTTTAAGTTTTTAATATTTTCCAGGTACATTTTTTGGATTGTGAAAACATTAACGTCATAAGTTTTTTATATTTTCTGGGTACATTTTCTTGCAGATTTACTATAAATAGTGTTATCTACTCAACTGTACTCAACTGTTGATAATAGTGAGTATTTTCCAACTAATTCGACAGGGACTGCGTTGCCATGCAACCCTTGTTCTATATATGACATAAATCTCAAAGATCTAGAAATGTGATCGCATTAAATGATGAATAAAATTAAAGTCAAATTTCAATACAATGTATCTATAAAATGTATGTAAATTTAGTAACCTTGTAATTAAATAGTTTTAATATTATATAAAAAATATTATTACCTTTTAATTTTATAAAACTTATCTTATAAAATATATAAAAATTTTTACTAACTTAAAAACTTGATTTAATATGTTAAAGAAAAAAATATATATAACTTTTTATTACTATATATAAATTAAGTAAATCTAAATTAAATAATAATTATTATAAAACATATAAATAAATATTATCAAATAAATCACAATAAAATTTAAATAAAAAATTATATATCTCACAAATAAATAAATATAATACAATACAATATAATAATACTCAAATATATTATAACTTACTTATGGTTAAATTCATAACCTGTGATGCTTACATAATAGTTACCTTTATCAACCTCCCCATGTAAAGTCTAATATTAAATCTAATATTACTTAAAAATTACATTTAATATTTTTATTATATTATCATATGAGCAAGCGATCATCACTGACCCTTTCACGACAAGAACTGGTACGGAGTTTTGGTAAAAAACAAATTCGCCAAACCCATAAAACGTATTTAATGTATCATAATAAAAAAGGTCTATGCTTGTTTTTTTAAGGTATAATAATTATGATGTTGACCAAGAATTTGTATACAACCACATGTATTTGCATATAACATTATTTATTTAGTAAAAAAATAATTAGTTTAAAGGTAAATGGTACATGTAATTAATTTTAGATATTGAAATATGTGAAAGTAGCGATAAGATTTCAAATATATTAATCAATTAGAAATGAGAAAAAAAAATATTTTTATTATATTAAAAAATATATATTTATTTTCTTAAGTTAAATATTATATTTCACACTCAAATTTAAAATAAAAGATAAATTGATGTCAAATCAATAATAAACTCATTGCTATAGTCTCTTGCAGAGACTAATAAATATACTACCAATTATAAGAGAATATTGTTTTGAAAATTGCATTTGTGTCTAAACATCATAATCACATGTGATATCAATTACATTGATTATCTACTCTAGTGTAATTATGTCTTAAGAGACAAGAAGTGAAATTATGTCTTAAAAGACAAGGTTGGTTGGATTCATGAATATCTATAGTTCTAACTTACTTTACTTGTTTTTTTTTCTTTTTTTATGGTTGAATGATAGTAAAATTTTTGTAAGTGAAAAACTTTTTCATCTATAGTGTACATGCTTAGTAATAATTTGTGTATAACTTTATTTATCTTAATATTATTTTAAAAAAAAAACTCATAAATCAAAAGAGATATGTTTGATTTTATTAATCTTTAAATTTGATATTTTTTATGCATTACTTTTGAAGAGCTTCGTAATGACAAATAGCCCTTTCATCTATGTTGGCGAGATTATCTCAAACTTCCATCTTCAACCATTCATTATCCAAGCACAATATCTTTATACGATGCACCACAATCCAGTTAAGTGTGCACCCTCTTCATCCATTTGAGCATAATTTACACCTCTCACATAAAAATATACTCCCTTATAGCCTGTCTAGTTGTACAACCTTCTCACTCAATGGTGCACAACATACAACAACCTGTCTAGTTGTACAACCTTCTCACTCAATGGTGCACAAACATACAAGTAGCTTTTAGCCTTTTCTAGTGACTACAACAATGGTTAGCCTTTTCTAGTGACTACAACAATGGTTAGCCTTTTCTAGTGACTACAACAATGGTCTTGAGCATAGAGAATTATAATACCTATTGGCATTTTGTTAAGTTTTTTAAAAAGGTTTAAAGTTATTTTATTTAATTATACCATGTAGTTGTTTTAGTTTTGTGTGATTGTTAAATAGAAGAAAAGCAAAATCGAAACTCAATTTGAGATATAAAACAATCAAGCAATCCTATTATTAGTATTGGGTGTTTGAGCATGATTTTTCTAAATATTTTGTAATTTGTATAGTGTCATGCAACGACAACATACATTGGAGATCGCATCTGACATTCAAATGACCTTATTCAATGACTGCCTTTAGGGCCACGTTCGTTCGAAATATAATACTAATCAAATTAATATATATGATGAATGCACTTGAGACTTGTAATTCGTTCCTACAACATCATAGTTGTCGATAGTTGTTGTGCACCATCCACTCGAAACTCCAATGCTTTTGAACATTAATGTCCAATAACCCCATCCATATTATTCGACACTTCCATGGTAAAACCTCTGTGTAGATAAAACAAAATATACCAAATTAGAAACAAAACAAATTCATAAAACTTCTTACATAAATTAATTATATATGATCCCCACCGATATAAAGTTGAATTTATTCAATGTCGCCCTTGTGACAATGTTGATAGATTCATAATACTATATGATTTGATGATCTGCAGTTTGTTCCCTAAACATATTAAAGTTGGAGATAGTTATTCTCCACCATCCACTTGATAATCCAACGAGGATTAATATTTTTCAATGTCCAATAAGCCCATTTGAATGTAGCGGTTCCATAGATTGGTTACCTTTAAGTTTAATATAACCATGGAATTTGCCAATGAATTATATACACTAGTAAACCCTTAGTTTTTAGTTACAGATAGAAATGATAGATGGGATATTTTGCGATTTTTGACACGTGGATTATTTTTTTTTTTTTTTTTTGAAAATATAGAATATTCTACAATTTTTGAAAGGTGGAAATTATTTTGTTGAAAGAATTATAAGTGGAGATTTTTTTTTTTAAAGTTTTAGGTTTTTGCATAAAAAAAAAATGAAACCAAATTTCTAGTTTCCTACCCTACACCTCCTTGAGATCTCGCCCTATTAAGTGTTTTAGTCGTGCCCTATGCCCTATGCCATATTAAGTGTTCAAGTTTGTAGGTCTTTTGATCATTTTATTTTAAGTGTAAGGCTAGTGGCTTTTTGTATGGTTTCTATTTTTGTTGTAGACATTGAGTTTTGTATATAATATGAATTGAAATATTTGGTATCCTATGAGTATGTTACAATCTTATTGATTTATAAGTTTTTTTTTTTCTAGTTTTGATTTTTTTTTTCTTATTGTTATTGTTTTATCTACATGTAAATTATTTAAATATAAATGTCTCAAAAAATGATGGGTCAATCAACTTTGGACAAATTTTATGGATATTCTATAATGTCAAAAACTTCTAGTGTTGAATATGTTTCATATATACCTGATTTGAATGATGAACCTAATGAAGACATGGATGAAGAGCTTGTAGATGATTTAGAAATCCTTGGCCATGATGAGGAAGGAAAATATGGTGGATCTAGTAGTTCAAAGAGAAGAAATACCTCCTCAAAACGTGAATTTCGAGAAGTGTGGAAGATAAAACATTAGTGGGTGTGTAATATAAATGTTGTAGATGGAAAGACTCATACAAAATGAAAATATCGTGAGAAATACAAGGCTCAAGGTCCATGTCATATTGAAAATAGATGTAATACAATTCAATATGATGTTGTGACAACTCATTCAAAATATTATATTCATCAAACACTACAAGAGGACACCTTCTTGTAGAGGTTTTTATGCAACCTCCTTGAAAAATCCTTCCCTTAGATATTTATAGTGGAGGTAGGCGGCCGAAGGTTTTTGTAGAGGATTTTTTTTTTCGGTGTGCCTTTCTAGTACATACACACCGATGTACACCTAAAACATACCACGCAAGTGCTTAAATGCTCAAACACATCGTCACCATTCATAGCGAAGGTTGTTAGCGGAGGCGGGTGACCAAAGGTTTTTTCAAAGGTTTTATGTCAGTGCACCTTTAAGGTATATATACATCGATGTGTTAATGTTCAAAAGCACTGCCATACTTAATAATAAAAAATACACGCACAGAATAAATCACACTGTTGTCGTTGAACATCACGCACCAGTGCGCCTCACTGTCATTAAGCGCACCGTGGTAGGGTAAATAATTTTTTTTTACCAAATTGATTTTCATTGTTACAATGCATCTCATTCTTCCAAACTCTCAAGCAAACATTGATGCTCACCTTCCTTCCTAAGATGCCATGTTTCCAATGCTCTACTCCGACTTGGATAGCTCCATTGGTAGATTCCACACATTTCCAAATTTTGGAAATGACCACAGATTTTCATTTCCTCTCAACGGTGCAACCATGCCTCCTCAAGATATAAGAGGTCAGGTAAACTATTTATTACCTTCCTATTTGCATTTTCATCCAATCAAAATTTGAATTTAGCATGAAAATTTCCATTTTTCCCAATTTTGCACAGTGCGCCTGAACACTTTGGTTTTCCTTGAAGCGGTGTGTACTGTGTTAAATTCATAGTGAGCACCGCCACTGGTGTGTCTCATATATGTATGCACCAATATCGTTCAAGCAAGAGTACTACGATAAATTATAAAATCAAAGTGGTGCGTTATTCATAATACCCTACAACTGACACATAATTGTATTTGATCCGCACTAATGCATTTCACTTCATTAACCACACTACTAGCTTAACGATATATAAAATTTAATGTAATGATGCACCTGTTGGAGCCGGAAGTCACTCCTGGATTGCTAGCAGGAGCAGAGCCCGACGCCCATTAGTTTAATGTCACGATTTGTTTTAAAGGGGTGATCTAATGGAGAAAAAGACTCAAGGAGATATCACTCTAACTCGGGGACTGAGTCTGATACATAAGTGACAAAGGAGGTCTTGATCCAACTTCAGCTAGTGGGTTGATAAAAGGGTGAATAGGTGGAAGACTTATTGAGGAAAATGAACCAACAGCTTTGGGCAACAGGCTTTCGGCTATCTGCAGAAGAAAGACACTAAATGCAAGCTCAACTTGGTTCAGGGTCTCAAGAAACTGAGGAGGACTCGACTGGATCCTCCAATTCCAAGTCACTCAGCGCTGGGAAAATCACAAGGGCTGACTAGAAACATCATAACTGCTACAGTGATCCTACCAACATCATCCTATAACATCTATAGCTCGACTGGATCCTCCAATTCCGAGCGATTCTAACACAGTGTAACAAAGATGTAAAAGAAATTGGCATTCATCTGGCATTCATACATAACCAGAGGATCAGTGCCTCATTAAAGATTTACAACCGGGAGCTCAGCTCAACCATCAATAGATACAAAAATGGCGAAAACGCCTTCATATACTCAGAATAACAACAACAGCAAAATCAAGAAACTGCATTGAAGGCTTTGCGTCTACATGGCTTCTGACAGTCAACATCTGCAAGATCGTGCAACTTATGTCAGACGCAATCTTAATTCTTTGACAGTTCTAATGACGAATCGACGTGCCTTTAGTTCATTGCCGGACTCTCCCATTATGGCGGAGGCGATGTCTAACCACCACCAACTGCTTCAATAACTGCTTCATCGGGATTGAGAACGACTCGGCCAACTCAGCACTTCGGGATGTGGAACACTCCTCGCACTGCCACCTAGACTAACTGAATGGCTTGAAAGGTGGATATGGAGGCTAGTGAGGAAGGTGGGGCTTGACAACGGAGTGATAGGGTCACAACCGCAGGGGTGAAGCAAGGAGCTATGAGGTGTGAAAGAGGTGGCAGAGGATGACACATGGAAAACGACAAGTGGATAATGAGAAATAAGGTGGACCACGCGGACCAAAGAGTGGAGGCGGATGGGTGACACGCGGCAGCAGGAGAAAGGTGGGTCTGGAAGGTGACAAGACCGGAGGAGGGCCCATGCTAGCTAAACACAGAGCGACTGGGAAGGACGGGGTTGTCTAAGCGCCGTTGATCCGAGCACTGTAATCTCAGTCGTCGGAAGCTGCTTGCTCGATTCCAGACCCCCCCCCCTCCGCTTAAAGGTAGAAAGGCAGGGGGGGGTCCGGAATGGTCTTTATCGCCATTGATCCGGGCGCGCTGATCTGGACCGTTGGAGAGGTGCGCCCGCGATTCCGGACCCCCCCGCTTAAATATAGAAAGGCAGGGGGGGTCCGGAATTCACTATGCGCCGTTGATCTGTGCGCGTGAATCACGACCGCTTGAACTTGCACATTGCTTACCGCGGGCGCATTATTACCCAAAACTTAGGACAAGTGGGTTTTTAACCCATTCTTTTGCATTTTAACCCCCTTACAATAAATATCACTAACAGCACCCAGTTTAACCAATCGCATTAGGGCATACACAAAACGTAAAGCGCCAGTGCGTCAATGTTCAAAAGTACCGCCATACTTTATAATAAAAAAATACATGCACCAAATAAATCACATAAGTGTCGTTGAACATTACACACCGGTGCTTTTGATTGTCGTCAGGCGCATCGCCATAGGGTAAATAAATAAAAAAATTACCAAACCGATTTTCATTATTACAGTGCATCCCATGCTTCCAAACTCTCAAGCAAGCACTGGTGCTCACCATCCTTCCTAAGATGCACTATTTCCAGTGCTCTACACCGACGTGGATAGCTCCATTGGTAGATTCCAAACATTTCCAAATTTGGGAAACTACCATGAATTTTAATTTCTTCTCAACGGTGAAACCATGCCTTCTCGGGACATAGAGGCCAGGTAAATTATTTATTACCTTCCTATTTGCATTGTCATCCAATCAAAATTTGAATTTAGCTTGAAATTTGTCATTTTTTTCAAAAACAAATTCCAATTTCACACTATGTGCCTAAACGCTTAAGCTCGCCCCGACGTAGTGTGTACTGTGTTAAATTTACAGTGAGAACCACCATCGATGCATCTTATATATATGTACGCATCGGTGTTGTTCAAGCAAGAGCACCACGATAAATTATAAAAACAAAGTGGTGTGTCCTTTGGAATGCCCTGCAGTTGGCGTACAATTGGATTCTACCCACACCAATACACTTCACTTAACTAACGACGCTACTAACTTAGTGATTTATAAAATTTAACATAGTAGTGCAACCATTTTAATCAAACGCACTGGTATTGTATACGAAAACGCACCAGGACATATATTTCCCGACTTGGCATAGCAGGGTGTCTCATTGGACGCCTCGTTCTCGATGCTTTATCTTTTACAACACACCATGACGTAAAATTTTGATGTTCCACTATCATGGTGGTACCAATGCATTAATAGTAACACACTGCACCGCTTCAGCTGCGATATTGAAATTTAACTTAGTGGTGCCCATCAGTCCAACAAACACACCGATGATGTAAAGACAACGACATTGGGGAGAATTTGTAATAACCAATTAGAGAGGTGTGACTTGGTAGACACACTACTACAATTTGTGGTGGTGTGTTAATGGTTGTTGGGCATCGGTGCGTAAATGTTAAACATACATAATGCAACATGTTTTGAAAAATAAACAACGTGGTTCATCTTTTGTAAGGCCCTGTTAGTGGTGTGTTAGTAATACAACGCATCGCTAGACATCATGGTGGTGCACTGGTAGACCTGGCACACCAATGCTTTTGGTTTAACAAAGGGCACCATAAAGAATTTACGTGCCATAAATTTTAGCATTGCAGTGCGTCTTTGTTAAGCAAAAGAACTAGTGATGTTAAAAGCACTAAGCAAATGCAGAGCATCCTATGGGACACACCACCAGGTGGTGCTATTTTTTCGTGATAGTGCATCAACGTCAAGGCGTATGTGTTGTTTGTGTTGCACCGATCTCTTTTTAAGATTTTTTTGCAAAACAAATTTAATTTTTGATTTTTTTAAATACACATCATTTATATATGTATTTGTTTTATAATTTGAATTTATTTTATCCGTGTGTGTGTGCCTAACAATATTTGTATATGAATCAAAGACAATGACGAAAAAAGGAGGAAGAGGAGTGGCGACAGGTCGAGATGCACACATTTGTGCCTGAGTGGGAGGCCAAGGAGAGGGAGAGGGAGAGGGAGTTGTTCCCTCACCCTCTTTCACAGTCGACATAGGACCTTTTGATGGATATTGGTATCATGAAGTTTTATTTGGAGAGTACTTCCCTTAGGAGGAACTCTTTGTTGTTACAACAATTGATATGTCACTAGCATCATGTGAGACGGGGGTTCATGGTTGGTCTTGTTGGCGTTCTTTCATGCTTGCAGGCCTCCTTAACACTGGGGAGTTTAGACCCAAGGTTCATCCAGAGTCGACCAACAAAAACCCCAAAGCATCAATATATCAATATTTAACCAAGGTTGAAGAAGGTATCACCCAAGATGCAATGAGGATCACAGAGACCATCTGGTCTTGTGACAATGATGAAGGACTAAATACACATGTATCCATCTGAAATGGAATTCATGCACTCCATTAACCTCAATTTATTGTTGATCATTAAGTAAAACAATACACACACATATCCAAATAACATATGAATGAAACACAATATATTAGAACTGCTACAATTTTATTATTCCTTCAATTCTATAATACACAAGTATACATTAAGCATAATATATTAAACAACAACAGAGTTTCATGTTTTATTTAGATAGTTCCCTAGATTTACAACGTATTTCACCATGCATATTCCTTAGACCTTAGATATATGAAAATCTCATACTTATGTTTGGAAGAATTACAACATTATGAAAGCTCATAGTGAGCTCGACACACGACAACTCAATTAGTCTTCTAATCAAGTGTCCAACTCTTTAATCATCTAACTCTATTTCTGATGTTGCAACGTCCTTTTATAGCTTTCTCTGCTCGAGAGTTCTGTCTCTTTTTGCTCTGCTCCACTCGCTCTACTGACAAACTGCCTCGCACGCTTCTGGTACCTG
This sequence comes from Picea engelmannii, assembly GCA_009831015.1. Classification (NCBI taxonomy): domain Eukaryota; kingdom Viridiplantae; phylum Streptophyta; class Pinopsida; order Pinales; family Pinaceae; genus Picea; species Picea engelmannii. The sequence goes on from ML787087.1 coordinate 90,583, forward strand.
CCTGCAGTCCACATAGCCTTTTGGAATTAGGGAAATCTTAACTTCCTTCCAACTCATCTTTCGTCATCTCCACATTCCCTTGTGTTGCTGGTAGTAATCATTCAAGAAGATTTCCCTATGGTTCCTTTCTTTATTCCGGCGTGTGTCTTCTTGATTCTCGGTGTGCATCAAAACTTGGGTTGGTGTGCATTTGATAGGCCTCGGACTTGGTGCACAATATCAAAAATTGGTATGACGCGCACTTCTTGTCCTTCTTCACGCAATTAGATTAGGCACATGTAAAACTGGAGTGGGCATGTACAAAACTTGAAAGGAACACACAAAAAACTTGGAATGAGCATGCACAACTTTGTTTAAGCGCACACGAGAATAACCCAAAAATTTGGGTGCCAACAACCCCCCACCAATATTATTTGGCTCGTCCTCGAGTCAACAACTTCGTGGAATGACCGTTGGAATTTGAGTAAGAGCAAATCATCCTCATCAACGAATCAAAACATCAAACCTAGTTGTGGTTGCAACCAGGTTTGAGTAAGAGAAAATTATTTGTTTATGTTGTAGTTGCAACCTGACCCAGGTCATGGAATGAGTAAAGCAGGCTCCATGGTGAAAGATGGAGTTGGAGTACATGCATTTAAAATCTCAACCTGTTACCTTTGATGGTGTCTGTGGAGGTGAATGAGAGATCTGTTTAAAGCACACCATCAAACACTGACTCCTGAAAAGAAGTTGGGCTCCATCAAGAGCCAATAGTATCGAACTTTTGACTACTAGAGATGCAAGTATCCATGGCAATAGGTGAGAGTAGGGAGATAGGAAACTAAGTTGGATGAATTAGTTTATCTTGTGCTCTCTGCTGCTGGAGGAGGATCCATGGCAAGAGATGAGATTAGGGATCTTGGCAAGTAAGAGAATAGGGTCTCTTCCGATCAACAAAGGTGATGATGCATGACGATGGTTCACCCAGATTCAGGCTTTAGAGAGTCGAGGAAACCGTGAGTACGAAACACAATTCAGGGAATTGTGTGGAACTAGGATGATTCTTATTAGGAAAGAAAGGGGAAGGACCACTGCCAAGCAGATGATGAAAAAATGGAAACCTATGTGTAAACTGAAGAGTGAGCTCTTAGGTTGGATGACCCAAATGAAAAGTATATAGTATTGACAGTCTGCTAAGACACGCCATGAATGGGAAGCTGGAAAGAGAGTTGGGAAAATTGGAAAAGGGGGTGTAAATGGGAGAAATTTCCAATTGAACAACGGGGGAAGTTACAAGAGGGGTTGGGAAAAAGTGGGGCATGGAGAATTACTCCATCGAGAGCATAAGCGAGGTGGTATATGTAGAGTGGAGAATGGGGGAAATGGTAAACTAGGGTGAAAGAGAGATCTGACGGGGAGGTTTTCTTGGAGAATAAGTAGAAAGTGGCGATGAAGCGTGACACATGGAGAGATCAATTGTTGGATCTGTCGTATTAGTGATGCGTATTGGGGATTGTGGTGGAATAATTAACTGTGTACATGTGGCATGTGTGAACTGCCCAAATTGGATTGCTTGAGCTTTCAATGAATCAAATCTCTATGAAATTTGGTTGGACCCTGCGTGAATTTGTGGTTAGGGCCAGGACTTGCACTTGTGCTATAATATCGACCGGATTTGGAAATCTAGGGAAACTATAAAACTATCAATATATGGAGTCTGCCTTTGTGACTAAGTTGGTTTCTGTATTGTCAAAAAGGTAAATTATGTCGACTATGAGAGGTGCTACCTGTTGTACATCCTACACTAATCATATTCTATCAAAATTCAAAGTTGAGATTTGGGGCTAAATGACGGTTGACTCTTATGGGTTATAATACACCTTCAACTTGCTGCCATTAATGAGGCCTTTGAGTGGCTATCCTTGTATGGTTTCTAGCTTGGTGGCACATGCTTCACTGATGTAGACTAGCCTGAAATGACCCAACCAACGATGTGAAGCTTGCGAGGGCAATGTAAATATTTGTTGTCATATAAAAACTAAAGATCCATGCTGGAGAATTTTATAGTGGATGTTGCGATTGTTCCATGCCTTTTGGATTTTCTTTTCAACCACATGAATGAACTCTACCAACATTCGGTTCTCCTCTAGATCCATGAGTTCATCTAATCTGTGTTTAAGGGACTAGACATCTATCATATGGGTTGTTAGGGAAACCCGGAGGCCAAGAACAACAAACTCGAGTGGCATGATAGTTTATTTTCCATAAACCAACTTGAATGGTGTATGTTTTGTCAACCTTTTGCACATTGTTCGATAAGCCCATAATACTACGGGGATCCATTGATCCTAGTCATCATGTTGCACATTGAAAACATTGGTTAAAGCATGCTCTAAAATTTTATTAAAAGCTTCAACCGTACCATTGGCTTGACGGTGATAGGGAATTGTTGGGTATATGTTATATTCTTTGCACGTGTGTGTGTGGGCGCGTCAGGTTCGACAACTGCGTCTGATGATCCCTCTAGTAGTGATTTTTGTGTCGTGTGCATCAGGTGCTTCCTAGGGGCGTGCCCCCCCTGGTTACACGCAACGTTCGGCACTGGGCAGTAGCCACTGCCCCAAATTTTTTTTTGGGCGGTTTTTGCTATTTTTAGCGGTTTTCTAAATTAATCCCGGATTAAGGGATTAGGGTTTTGGTATCTATGGAATACCTAAAAACATTGTATATATTGTATGGTGAATGGTGAAATTCGATATAATGAAAATAAGAAAGTTTTTCCTCGGTTGAGGGTTTCCGGTATAAATCTCTGTGTACTATGTGTATGAGCTATTGATTAATTTATGTTTTGCTTAAGAATCTATATGCATTGCTTTACTTCACAGGTTTAAAACTTGCATGTGGTATCAGAGCTCATTTTTGGCTTCAGAGGGATGCCTTTGTTGCTGAGGGTTTGTCTCAGTCTTGATAGATCAATTTTATCTTGGGTCTGTGATAAACCTAGGTTTAGTGGGAGCTTTTGCAGTGGAGATTTGAGTGTATAAAGAGGAACGACGAGCTCTTCTAGAATCGAGATAGAGAAGTTCAACAGTAAAAACTTTGAGCTATGGAAGCTCAAGATGGAGGACCTTCTTGTAGACAAAGAACAATGGATCACTATGGATCCTGGTACAGAACCTACTGGTACGCAACTATTGGCACACAGTCGACTGGTACACAACCTACTAGTACACAAAATACTAGTACACCACCTACTAGTATGTCAAAGGAAGATTGGGAGAAGTTGGACATAAGAGAAAGGAGTACTATTCGACTCTGCCTGGCAGATTCGATGTTGTTGAATGTCTTGGGAGAATCTACATCCAAGGAACTATGGGATAAGTTAGGGAATTTGTATCAATCAAAGTACCTGGTAAACAAGTTGTTTCTTCGAAAGAAGTTGTATCATCTTAAGATGAAAGATGGAGATTCTGTGACAGAACATCTAAATGCCTTTAATACTTTGGTAAGTCAACTTGTCTCTATTAATATTACAATTGCAGAAGAAGATAAGTGTATTACTTTGCTATGTTCTTTTCTAGACTCTTGGGATAATCTGGTTGTAGCAATTGGTAGTACCACTCAATCTACATTGAAGTATGAGGATGTAGTTGCATCCTTGTTATCTGAAGAGATGAGGAGGAAAAGCATGGATGCTCATAGCACAGATGCTTTATTTTTAAGAGTGCATACCCAAGAGAAGAATCCCGATAAGTATTTGGGGGGGAGACCTAAATCTACAGGTAGATCTAAGTCTCTAGGAAAATCTTTGAGGAAATGCTGGAAGTGTGGTAAAACAAGGCATTATAAGAAAGATTGCAAGTCTAAGAAGGTTGATAAACCAAAGGGATTTGATAGTACCTCTTCCTTAGAGGTGAAAACCTCCACTGAAGAAGGAGGTGATGTTTACCTGGCATCTACAGGTACACATGCAGACCGTGATGTATGGTTAATCGACTCAGGTGCGTTATACCATATGACTCCTCACAGGGAGTGGTTCTCTGAATATGAAAAATATGATGGTGGTGATGTATTCCTAGGAGATGATTTGACAGCCAAAATCTTGGGATGTGGAAGGGTTAAGTTGCTGCTAAAATATGGAAGGATTAGAACTCTCCCTGAGTTTCTGCACATTCCAAAACTAGCCAGGAGCCTAATATCTGTAAGCAAGTCGGATGATGCAAGAGTGGATACTGTATTTGGAAAGGGCACTTGCAATATGGTACGAGGATCAATGGTGTTGATGAGGGGAGTTCGATGTGGAACTCTATACAAGTTGTTGGGAAGCCCTTATACTAATGGGTGTAATAGTTCTGTTGTCCTTGAGAAGAGAAATAAAGAAGACAAGACCAATACCGTCCCTGAAAAGAAGACCATGTTGTGGCATCAAAGACTGAGGCATATTGGAGAAAAGGGCCTTCGAACAGTACACGGTAAAGGCATGGTTGAAGGTCACTCTGGATTTTGATTTCTGTGAACATTGCATATATGGTAAACAAAATCGAGTAAGATTCCCATCTGGTGCTACAAGAGAAAAGGGGATCTTAGAATTGATACACAGTGATGTGTTTGGACCTGTGCCTGTTCCATCACTAGGTAAGTCTGTGTATTATGTTTCATTCATAGATGATTTCTCAAGGTACACATGGATTTATTTTCTTAGAAATAAATCTGAGTTATTTGATAAATTTAAAGAGTTTAAGGCTCTGGTAGAAAATCAGACATAGAAGAAAATAAAGGTATTGAGAACAGATAATGGTGGAGAATTCTGCAGAAATGAATTTGAAGAATTCTGTAAGAAGTGTGGTATATCAAGGCAGAAGACTACTCCATACACTCCTCAACAAATTGCAGAAAGGATGAACAAGACATTGATGCAAAAAGCAAGGAGCATGCTCAGCGGTGCCGAGTTAGGACAAGAAATCCGGGCAGAGGCAGTGGGTACAACATGTTACCTAGTCAATCGATCACCTTCATCAACATTGGATGAAAAAACTCCACACGAGGTATGGATTGAAAAGAAACCCCCTCTTCAACATATTAGAGTGTTTGGTTGTGATGCTTATGTACATGTTCCAAAGGAAAATAGGAGTAAGCTGGATAAAAAAGCTGAAAAGTGTATCTTTATTGATTATAAAGATGGTGTGAAAGGTTATAAGCTTTGGAACCCAAAAACTAAGAAGACTGTTTACAGTCGGGATGTTGTATTTAGAGAGGTAAAAGATGTGTCCAAACAGGAATTCCTACCAAGGAAAGAGGAACCTGAGAAAATAGAGCTAGAGTTGGATGATGCAAAATCTGAATCATTTGAAGAAGATGAAGCATAAGAAGAAGAAGAACCTCATACCCTAGTATTGAGGAGATCAATGAGAGAAAGAAGGCAACTAGAGAGGTATAGTCCACCTGATTTTCGTTCCAATTTTTCTTTATCTATTACTGATGATGATCCCAGAACTGTCAGGGAAACAGTGAACTCAAAGGAAAGTAAACTCTGAAAGAAGGCCATGGTTGAAGAAATGGATGCCTTGGATAAGAATGAGGCATGGGATATAGTTGAGTTGCTAGCTGGAAGAAAATATGTTGGTAGCAAATGGTTGTTTAAGAAGAAGTTTAATGCAGAAGGAAAAGTTGAGAAATACAAAGCTCGGTTAGTAGCAAAAGGTTATTCCCAGGTAGAGGGAATTGACTGAGATTTTTTCTCCTGTTGCTAAGTTAACTTCTATTAGATTTCTTTTATCTATTGCTGCTTCTTTTGATCTTGAAGTGGAATAGATGGATGTGAAGACAACATTCCTACATGGGGATCTGAAGAAGAAATCTACATGAAGCAGCTAGAAGGATTTGTAGTAAAGGGAAAGAAAGAGATGGTCTGTAAGCTAAAGAAGTCACTATATGGTTTGAAGCAATCACCTAGGATGTGGTACCAAAAGTTTGACACATACATCCTTGGATTGGGATTTGTGAGAAGCATGGATGATCACTGTGTATATTCCAAGCAGGTTGGTAATCACTTCATTTATGTAGTGTTGTATGTTGATGACATGTTGTTGGTAGGAAATAACATGGATGTTATCAAGGAGGTGAAATCACAACTATCCTCCAAATCCGACATTAAGGATCTCGATGTTGCTAACTTCATTCTCAGAATGGAAATTAAAAGAGATCATGCAAACATGAAACTCTGGTTGAATCAGATAAAATATGTTGAGACGATATTGCATAGGTTTAATATGCATGGAAGTAAACCGATCAAGGTTCCTATTCCTATAGGTGTACAATTATCTGCAGATCAGTGTCCCAAGACACAGGAAGAAGAAGAGGACATGTCCCATATTCCATATGCTAGTGCAGTTGGCAGTTTGATTTATGCAATGGTCTGTACTAGACCAGACATTGCACATGCAGTGGGAGTTTTGAGCTGGTATATGTCAAAACCACGGAAGGAGCATTGGACAATAGTAAAGAGGGTCTTTAGGTATTTGCGTGGCACTACCAATTGTGGATTGTGCTACCAAGGAAGAACATGATTGGACAGAGTGGTGAACATACATGGCTTTGTTGATGCAGACTGGGTTGGAGATTTGGATCGCAAAATATCTACAAGTGGGTATGTGTTTAACCTATTTGGAGGAGAAATCAGTTGGATGAGCAAAAGACAGGCTGTCGTGGCACTCTCAACTACAGAAGCTGAATACATGGCAGCCACTCATGCAAGCAAGGAAGCAGTATGGTTATGGAGATTGTGTTCAGGTATTGGGTTGGTACAATAAGAAATGATATTAGATTGTGACAGTGAGAGTGCAATCTTCCTGGCAAAGAACCCAACTTATAATTCGAAGACAAAGCATATTGATGTTCAATATCACTTTGTGAGAGACATGGTTGAGGAAAAGAAGGTGTTTTTGGAAAAGGTTGACACTTTGAAGAATGTTGCAGATTTATTGACAAATTCTGTGAGCACATAAAAGTTCTGCTGGTGTAGAGTAACAATGGGCATTGCTGCCCTGGATTGTTGAGTATATAAGCCTGTTGACCCCTAGATGCAAAGAAAATAACAAGTGGGAGAATGTTGGGTATATGTTACATTCTTTGCATGTTTGTGTGTGTGGGCGCATTAGGTTTGAAAACTACGTTTGACGATCCCTTCAGACGCTTCCTAGGGGGGTACTAGGAAGGGCTAGGTATGGCCTCCCTTGGTTACGTGCAACGTTCGGGGCAGCGCCCCAAATTTTTTTTTGGGCGGTTTTTGCTATTTTTAGCGGTTTTCTAAATTAATCCCGAATTAATGGATTAGGGTTTTGGTATCTACGAAATACCTAAAAACATTGTATATATTGTATGGTGAATGGTGAAATTCGATATAATGAAAATAAGAAAGGTTTTCCCCGGTTGAGGGTTTCTGGTATAAATCTCTGTGTATTATGTGTATGAGCCATTGATTAATTTATGTTTTTCTTAAGAATCTATATGCATTGCTTTACTTCACAGGTTTAAAACTTACAGGAATGCTCTTCTTGTGATGTATCATGAACTCCTGAGAGTGTTGCCGAATTGTTTCATTCAGAAAATGTGAAACCTGCTCGCTCATGAGAACCCTCGATGATCCAAATTTTATGAGCAGAATGAAATGAATACAGATTATTATCAAAATATTCTTAACACAGAATAACAGATATACCGTAAAATTGGTTTCTATTCAATAAGGAAATAAGCTGAAAATGTAAAATGTAGCGAAAAACAAGCTTGCTAGAATGGTGGCGGCTTATCTCTGAGAAGAGATGTGACGACTACGCTCATTCGCAAGAAGATGATTACAATGAGGCTTTGAAGGAAATTTTTCCAATAAAGAGGAATGTAAAAAACTCTACACACCCAAAAACCTAACCCTAGGAGATGAAGTGCCAAAAGTCATGTGGGCCCCGTTTGGGTAAGTTAGTACATCAACTTTTCAGGGTCGCAAATTTTGCATACGATCTCCATTTTAGGCACACGACACCCCGTTGGAAAGGTCTATCCGAGGAATACACATTTTGTCATCATACTCAAACTTAGAGTATAGTTTGACTCTGGCAATCCCTGAAAACATTATTTAGGGCCTCAAAATGGCCCCAGAAGTCAGGGACCCAAAAACTAGGAAAAAAACTGCGAAAATGAGCCAGTTGGAATAGGTGGGAGGCAATCGACATCCATCTGGACCAATCCCCCCCCCCTTAGGAAGCAATGGTCTCCATTGCATTGAGTTCCCCCATCAGATGAGGAAATTTCTGTTGAATTTGGCCCTGGGTGAGCCATTTGCCTTGGTGCAGGAGCTGCCCTGCTTTGACAACTCGATAAAGCTGGATCCTTTGCTGGTGAGTGCCATTGACTTGTTTGTCCACAATATGATCATTGGATGCCTGTTGTATGCAGTCGGGCTTGAGATTTGTTGGTGTCAGCTGTTCTGCTATCTCTGAGGTGTCCAATAATGGTGGGAAATAAGGTCGAAGGAGATCGACGTTGAACACTGGGTGCGACCTGAGGAAAGGAGGAATGTTGAGCTCAAAAGAATTATCACCCACAACCTTGGTGATGGTGTATGACCCATAACGGAGTGGGCGAAGCTTCCGATGGGGTCAGGTAAGGCGTTCTTTCTGCAAGTGCGACCAAACTTTGTCACCCACCTGAAACTTATGTGGCAACTAGTGTTGATCATGGCCTTGCTTGTACTTGTCATTGGTCTTCTGTAGGATATCCTAAACATGTTGGTGGATGTGTTGGATTCAATCAATGAACAAGGTGGATTTGTTAGCTTCAGTTGGAGAAGGAGATGAGTCGGTTGAGGTGACCGCAAGGGGTAGTTCAACATCTATGGGACCCAATGGTTGGAATCCCAACCCCACCTGAAAGGGGTTGTGGCCGGTTGAGATATGCAGGGCTCAATTGTAGCTATGTTGGACATAGGGAAGACTCTTATCCCATGTCTGAGGGTGCTTGGAATTATACATGCGCATGATATGCACGATCATTTGATTTATGACCTTGGTTTGGCCATCTGTCTGGGGGTGGAAGGCCGTATATTTGGTGAGCTTGGTGTCTAGCAGTGACCAGAGGCTTAACCAGAATGTGCTGAGAAATCGACTGTCCTGATCTGAGAAAATGGTTTGCGGGATTCCAAAATGTACCCAGACTCGTTCAAAGAAGAGCTTGGCAGTGGCCTCTGCTGTGATGCTCTTCTTGTAGGTGGCCATAATCGCCATCTTAGAAAAGCGGTCAACAACCACAAAAACAAAGTCATTTCCCCGCTTGGTGGATGGGTGGCAACGCAGGTAGTGCAAGACCTGATATACTTGCTGACCTCTTGTCAAAGTTTCGGCCAGTAGAAATGTTTCTGCAACATTGCCATTATCTTTTCGATGTCGAAGTGTCATGCCACTGTTACGAGGAAAATGTCTCTATGGCTAGGGTGAACCACAACAGATAGGTATGACTACAAAAATCAACTCAATTCCAACATATGTTATATAAACCAATGTGCAAGCAAGGTAAGAAAGAGGCCTACCTCGTCCAAATGTTTGATGATATCCACCATTGAGCACTTCGACCCAAAGCTTTATACCTGCAACAAGTTCTCAACAAACAAGCAGAGCAATCATATAGTGATAATATAAAAGGTTAGCACATTAGATAGCATAATCCACTAATATACAAAACAAACATGCCCATGGATAACAATTAATATATTTGCAAGATATCAATTAGACGAGAAAGGAGTATTTCTTTTAATAAATGATCAGCAGAAGCGAAAACATTACAAACTTCCGTATCGACACGGTTCGTAACCAAGAAATCAAGTTCCTTCCAACTGGGCCTCCACCACTTCAATCCTCCACCAAAGGCAAGCTCATAGAAGGGAGACAAAGAGGTTCTCCATCAATAAGGGAAGATCTTGGGGGATGAACACTGTGTTCAGACTTAAAGGACAAACGGATAAAGACTTAATAATGAAGTAATAATTTCTCCAGAGTAACTTTGCTCTCAAAGTTGAATTCTCTCTCCTTTTCCATAGCTCAGAATTGGCTTCTTTATAGCCTTCAAAATGCAACTGAAGGGCCAAGTTGGAACGTTTAACGTTTCTAGTATATGGAAGGCTAAGGATTAGAGATCTCCTGTCGTGACATGGAAACCTCACATTAAATTTTGATTTTTCTGGCACAAATCCTGATGTACATGGGCTGTAGTGGAGCAACCATCATATACACATGTTGTATAGCTTGTAGGGTGCGTACAGGTGGAAAAATATTTATTTTTGTCTCTGAATTTATCAATCAGGGATAGTAAGTCTACATAGGGAAATGGAGTAAGGCCTTCTCTACAAGATTGCATAGGGTGAGCCAAATCTTGCTCTAACAACCACCCGACTGTAGTGGGCTTCCCATATCAGCTTTGCTCACTCACTTGATGGAATGCAGATATGGTCCAAATGACAAAACAACCCATACTGAAGATGGAAATTAGAGACAACTGCGTTTGTGCCCAACATTTGGTAGGTGGCAGTGAAGTCTCGGTCTATCTCATAGAGTTGGGGCCATCGAGAGGTCTCATGGCTACAAGAGTCTAACACCGTGGTGAGTGTCGCGACTGACAGTATGCTGAGGCAATTAGTGACACGGTTGGTGGTTCCTGTTGTATACTTGATGTTGAGGTGGAATTGTTGCAATTATGTGGACCACTTTTGATGGCAATCATTCTACAATTTGCCTTGTGTTTGCATGAACTACAATGGCTTATGATCAATGTGGATGACTGTCTCCTTCCCAAGAATGTAATGTCTCCATTGGCGGCAGGCTTGCACAATGGAGTACATTTCTTTATCATAAGTAGGGTACTTACGACTATCATCTGATAGTGTCTCACTATGATATGCCATGGGGTCGCAGTGTTGAGTGAGAATGACACCCGCAACATAGTCTGAAGCATATGTCTCGATCTCAAAGGGTTGTTGCAGGTCCAGTAGTGAAAGTATTGGGGCTGAGCACAAGCGTTGATTCAAATCATTGAACACTTGTTGTTGGGACCGACCCCACATAATTTTTTCCTTACCACCACCCCTGGTTACTTGGCCGAGGGCCCATCCAATATGGGAGAATCCCAACACGAACTTGCGGTAGAAATTGGCAAGGCTCAAGAAGCTCTGAAGCTCAGTGAGTGTGGTTGGGGCTGGCCAGTCACATATGACTTGGATCTTGGCTGGATCCACATGTACGCCATGCTGATCAACAATGTAGCCCAGGTAATGGACCATGTCCATGCTGAAGGATCATTTTTCCAAGTTGGCGTATAGCTTGTGTTGTCGTAGAGTGTGCAGAACTTGCTGAATATGCTGCAAGTGTTCTTCCCAAGTCTTGCTGTAAATGAGGATGTCATCCAGATACACCACTACAAAATTATTGGTGAGTGGTCGCAAGATATCATCCATCATCCTCATGAACATGGCTAGAGCAATTGTCAAACCAAAGGGCATGACCAACCATTCAAAAAGAACTTCCTTTGACTTGAAGGCGCGCTTCCATACATATGTCTATTCTATCGGGACCTGGTGGTAGTCGGACTTCAGATCAATCTTACTGAAGTATTTTCCCCCCATGATCTGATCAAGGAGGTTGTCTATTCGGGGAATCAGATACTGGTTTCTGACTGTGATTTTATTCAGGGCCCGAGAATTAATGTAGAGTTGCCAGGTTCCATCTTTCTTCTATACCAAGACAATTGGGCTCCCGCAAGGGGAGGAGTTGGGATGGATGTGCCCCTTGTGGAGTAGTTCTTAGATCTATCTCTTGATCTCCTCATTCTCTAACAGAGAGCGGCGGTAGACTGGCCCATTAGGCAGCGGTGCACCGGGGGTTAGGTAGATGGGGTGCTTGACCTGACAGTGCAGAGGTACCCCGGTAGGTGAGGAGAAGATATCCGAGTATTCTTCCATGACCTTATCCACTTTCTTATGTTGTGTGGAGAGGTTGACCGCGGAGACCTTGGATGTGGCTGCGATTTTTCTCTCATTCTGAGACCGAATCACGAAGAAGACAAACTTCCCCATCTAAGAAATGACCTTTCTGCATTACTTGGCAGAGATTAAGGAAATAACACTAGGTGGGACTACCTCGGGTATCCTGTACAATTTCTTGTTCAAAGTACTAATAACACTACGAGGCCTAGACTCATATACAACATGATGTTTCCATAAATTTGGTTGGTCCAAAAGATCATTACAAACTTCGAGAGGGGAAAATCACGCAATACCTCATCTTTAAAGGGATTGATGCCGTATGATAGGCAACATTGTTGGCTGACGCGGTTGTCGCTTCCTTGGCGGAGCCATTCGATGGTGTAGGGTTGCAGGTGCAACATTGTCGGCAGGGTGAGAGGCTTGAAAACCTCTGTTGAGATGAGGTTCTTCTAACTACCACTATCAATGATGAAGTGCAGTGGGGTACCCTTTACCCACATCTGTGAATGAAAAAGGCACTCACCTTCCTCTGGCTCGTTTAGTTCACCGGGTTGGACCTTGGTGGTAGCAATGGTAGCACTGGGTTTTGCGTCAATGGTCCATCTCCCCCTTTTTTGTTCTGACTTAGAGTCATAACTCGCATCTGATTCAGAGGCTTTCACCTCAGCCACCAACAACTGCTTTGAGCGACAATCAACAATGTTATGCCAGGGGCTCTTATGGAAGTCGCACCACTTCCTGATATCTTTCTTTGTCTTTCCGGTGTCCTTCTTTGCTTGCGGCCTAGACTGGTTGTCCTGAGGCTGTCCATATTTTCTTTGTCCTTTATTCTATGGGTTTGGGAAACCCTTTCTTGGCTTTTTTTGTGAGGGGTTCCTAGGCCCAAATTGCCGCATCTTTTGTTTAAGCTTCTGCTCAATTTTGACGACATATCGGTAGGCCGCGCCCAAGGATGAGATGTCCATAAAATCCATTTAGGCCTATATGTATCTATGCAGACTGTCGTGGTACTTGAGCACCAGATGTCGCTCATAATATTTGATACCCAGCTTGGTGTGTAAGGTATAAAAGATATTTGTGAACTCAGGAACTACTTGGTCTCTTTCCTATCGTAGTGTGGTCCATTTTGTGTACAAGTTGTCATAACTTCCAATAGGGTAGTATTGTTCCTTAATAGCATCCCTGAAGGACTCCTAGGTGACTGCGATTGTAAATAATGAGGGTTCCTCTGTTTCCTTTTGCTCACAGAAAGTTTTCCACCAATATTTGACATGGGGAACGACTTTGAGGAGCACATAAGTAATGTTTTCTCTATTCGAGAAGTTATGGACGGAGAAATACCCTTCTAGCAAATTCAACCAGTTGTCTACAACATCTGCGTCTATTTGACCTTCAAATATCGGAATATCAAAGTTGATTTTTACCTTGAAGGGGGTGGCTCCTTTGTTTGAAGAAGATGCCTTGCTTGTTGGTAGCCGCTGAAGGATTTGCGCAAAACTATCCATCATATCGTTCCTCTGTTGCATGAGGGCTTCCTCAAGCAACATTTTGAAGGAATCTCTTGTCTTTTCTCCTGCCATGAGAGGTCATTTGGACGTGTGAGAGCTGTTGTCCTCAAGAGAAACAAGCTCAAGACCCAATTCTTTGTACCATGACCTCGTCGGGGACATGCATTAAGAATGACAAGGAGCAGACCACTCTGATACCACTGATTCAAATTTTATGAGAAGAATGAAATGAATACAGATTATTATCAAAATATGCTTAACAAAAAATAATAGATATACAATAAAACTAGTTTCTATTCAATAAGGAAATAAGTTGAAACTGTAAAATTCAGTGGAAAACAAGCTTGCTAGAATGGTGTTGGCTTATCTCTGAGAAGAGATGTGACGACTACGCTCATTCGCAAGAAGATGATTACAATGAGGATCTGAAGGCCTTTTTATAATAAATAGGAATGTCAAAAACCCTAGACATTAAAAAACCTATCCCTAGGAGATGAAGCGCCAAAAGTCACGTGGGCTCCGTTTGGGTAAGTTAGTACATCAACTTCGTGGGTCATAACTTTTGCATACGATCTTCGTTTTAGGTGAACGATAGCCCGTTGGAAAGGTCTATCTAAGGAATACACATGTTTCCACCAGAATCTAACTAAATCTACATTCTAACTTTGGCGATCCCTAAAAACGTTGTTTAGGGCCTCAAAACGACCCTGGAAGTCAGGGACCCGAAAACTAGGAAAAAAACTGCCAAACTGAAAAACTGATGAAATGAGCCAGTTGGAATAGGTGGGAGGCCATGAAATCCATATGGATCACTTAGACAACTGAATTTGGTGATCACATTTTCAAAAATGAAGTGTGTCATTGTTTTTGCTGTACAATCTTTGATTAGGGTGGCTTCGACCCATCTAGTTAGATATTTAGGTCACGAGAATAATGTAGCATGCGCCTGTGTGACGCGTGGGGGTATTGATGGGACCTACAAAATATATTGCCCATTTATTGAAGGACTCTAGCGTAGTCACCGTAAATAAAGGAATTTCATCTCTCGAATGAGGCTTTTCGATTCTTTGACATACGTCGCAACATTTGCAATAGTCCTTGGCATCTACAAAGAGTGAGAGCCATTAGAGCCCTGCGTGCAACAACCTTACTTGTATTGTGTCCTCCAATAATACCTTCATGTGCTTCATACAATATTGGGTCTCTCTCATATTCTAAGGCACATCGGTGCATGATGTCATATGTGCCCAACTTATAAAATTGTCCAGCAATCAACTAATAATCTACATTGTGGGTGACCAATTGACGATGTCGAGCCTAGGTGTACCTTGTTGGAGGTTGTCCCATCATGAGAAATTCAACGATTTCAACCAATTGATCAGGAACTACTTCAACTCTGAAGAGTTTCGCATTTGGGAGTTCGTCATCTAGGCTTCGACTAGCCTCACCAGTCTTAATCCGAGAGAGATGATATGGTCCAACATTGTACTTACCCGACTTCACTACTACTTCAAACTTTAACTTTTGGAAGAGAAACAACCAACGACATATTATACTGCCTAAAACTGACTTTTTGACCAAATATTTGAGAGTGGAGTGATATGTAAATAATTTAAAAGGGGTCCCCAACAGGTAATGGAATTTTTTTTGCAATGTGAATATCATGGTGGGGCACTCACACTCAGTTGTAGTATAATTATTTTCTGCATCGAACAACTTGGACAGGAAAATTATATGGGATGGTCAATATTACCTTTGCCCGACTGTGCAATAATCATGCCCAACGCAATGGATGAAGCATCTACGTGGACATGAAAGAGCTTAGACAAGTCGAGAAAAAACAAAATTGGCACAGTGACAAGATTCTCTTTAAAGTATCCAAGGATTTCTGGCATTCCAGTGTCCAAATATACTTAATATATTTGTGTAGCAGTTTTTCCACCAGGGAAACAATCTAGGCATAATTCTGAATGAAGCACCGGTAGTATCATGTATGACCAAATGTCGCACACATTTCCCAGACCAAAGTGGGGGCCACCATATCTAATATGGAAATGATCTTAGCTTGATCCACCACCAACTCATCGTTGCACATGACATGGCTCAACAATGTGCCAAAGGGTGTACAAAAGATGCATTTCTTCAAATTCAATGAAATTTGGAGCTGGCGACATCAATCCAACATCAATCAAAGAGCTTTCGTGTGTTCCTTCAACAAGTTGAACACGGTCCAATCGTTCAAGTAAACTTCGAGAAAATTGTGGATGAATTCCTTGAACACTGAGACCATTATCCAAGAAAATATTGCAAGGGCATTCTTCAAGCCAAAAGGCATCATCGTGTATGTAAAGGACCCCCATTTTGTCGCAAAGGTGGTTTTGTCTTGATCCTCCTCTATAATTTGAACCTAATGATATCCTGAAAATTCATCTGTAAAAGAGTAGGCTTTCAGACCACCAATATTTTCCACCACCTCATCTGTGAAAAGTGTAGGGAAAGGGTCATGAACGCAAGATGAATTTAGACTTCTCAGATCTACAAATATTTGAATGTCACTAGTCTTTTTGGGTTGCACAACCATATGACTAATCCATTTAAACTCCTCTACAGGGACAATGATCCCAACATTCAACATCTGATCCAATTATTTGTGCTCCTTTTCCTTATATTTTGGATTTAACTAAGAAGGCCTTCGCTTGACCGGTTTGGCATATGGTTTGAGCTAAATCTTCATGGCCCATAATGATACTGCAATGCCTTTCATTTAAGAAAAACTCCAGGTCAACAAGTCCTCATATTCCTTGAGGAGGTCAACAACTTGAGTGACTTTCTCCTTATCCCAATAATCTCCAATGATGGCCATATTGGGTGCTTCCTTAGTGCCAATAGTATGTTTCTTGGTTTTAATCAGGTCATTATAGTTTGGGGCGACCATCTTTGTCACCTTACCCTTTAGCACACACTCTCCCTCAGATTCTTTAATTTGGATGTCGCATGGGTCATCATCATCAACATTATCAACATCGATCCTCCAACAATGTACTACTTCTTTTGGTTTGGCCACCGACTGATGATATGAGCAGAACACCCTGGGTGTGGTTTCCTTTGGCCTTCAATGGAAAATAAAATCTTTAATCCAGAGGAATGCTTCTGTTTGAGATGGATCTTCTGTTGTGAAGTTGAATGTTAAACAAAACTGGGAGATTACATGGGCCCATTCCATCTGTCCAGTTGGGAATGGATTCAACACGTTCGTTGCCACATAATTCAGAAGTACATGGCACTCCTCCCTACGATGCCCCTCAATGCGACTTGTGGTACACCATATGTGCTCATGCACAACTTTCATCTTCACCATATCTTGCAACTGCAATGTTAGGTTGTCCAGCTATGAATGCACCTGCGCCAACCCTATCGACATCTCTGCCCTCCCAACGTAGCTTCAAGGCGCATTGCAATTTCTACTTGCTCCACTTAAGCCATCAACTTTTACTAGGTAAGTGGGACACAAATATTGGGAAACAACCCCATAATAAACCACTCTCGGTGTTTCACGTCCTATATTTCGGACGTCAACTTATCCAATAAATTCTTAAACTGTTGGTCATAATCCCACATGGTTTCTCCTGGTTGTTTCTTAATCTCCTTGTGTTAGCATTGAGAGTCACCCTCTGACTGCAAGAGGATAAGCCCATTACCCATCAAAATAAAGTAAAAGGATTAAATGGTTTGAGAAGGTGGATCAGTGAGACTGTAGAGAGAGGAAAAGATAACAGAAGTAACTGCAGATCAGTTTGGGACCATTGGGTTATAGAGTCATAAGTATCGTGAATAAGGAAGGCATTTAAGCCACCTATCAGACAAAAGGATTAATGTGGTGATAAGGAGAAAGAAGACATAAAATGCCTGAGTGATGAACCATGAAAAATGGGCAAGATGACAACAAATCCTCTACCGCCTCAGGAATCCATAGATCAGAGAGATGCTACATCCAGACAAGAAGAAAACAAAAAATGTCAGTTGAACGATGAAATATGGCAAAGACAACAACGGATCCTCCATCGCCCCAGACATCCATCAATCAGAGAGATTACATTCTTACAACAAGGGAAACATGAAGGGTCTGAGTGATGAATGATGAACATGGGAAAGATAACAACAGATCCTCCACCGCCTCAGGAACCCATGAATCGTAACTACTACATTAAGAAAATAAGAAAAACGAAGAATATCCGATGAACCATGAAAGATGGGCATGATAGCAACATATCCTCCATCGCCTCAGGAATCCATAAATTAGAGAGATTACATTCAGACAAGAAGGAAAAAAAAATAGCATGTAAACTAAGAAAATAGCATAATAAAAACGGTTCAAAGGAATCTTCAATAACATATATTTACAATCCAAGCCCTCAGGCATACAAACTGAAAAATTACAGAGCCCTGCTCTTGAAACTCACTTGGCTCTCCCTTTTTTGAAGAACTCTCCCCCTTTACAAAATATTGAACTGATTGATTTATACTCAGATCAGTCCACAACTCCAAGGAGTGTGATCTGTCCATTCCATTCAAAGCCTTACGTCTACTCTTTCTTTTGTCAGACTGTGCATGTATCCTCCTGTTAGATGCAAACTCAACTCAGCTTGGGTCTATAGGAAAAATTGTCCATCATGGTACCTCGGGCTGATAGTTCTGTCTCCATGTTCAGACCCTCCACACCTTCTATTTACAGAGTGAGTCGAGGATTCAACCACCACTCCTTTTTCATTAACTGATCTCTCATCGGGATTGGGATGAGGCTTAATGCCTGGGGGGTTGCCATGCGTTGCTCTCGAATTTGTTGTTATATAAGCATGTGATTGTGGGGTCATCAAAGGCGGTTTGGATTCACACCGCTTTTGAGCCCGCAATCCACCACCAACTGCCATGTACATTCCTCGCTATACCATGGTCTCAATTGCGGGACCACTCTAGAATTTTATCGCTCAAGCATGTTATGTCCCCGCAATGAAGAGTGGTCATCGATCTAATGAAAATACGCGATCTGGGAAACCCTACTACTTATTTCCACGCGTCTCTCTTGGATGGACCCTGCTTCCTGCTGTGGAGATCAACGACTCACAATTACTTCGGGAGTTTGGGCTTCGGGCTTTTCCAATGCATAGCTCTTTCAATTCTCCAAAGTGCTGAATTCCTGAAGTGAAAGATCTAGCGACGCATGTCCTCTTGATTTGAACGGTCCAGATTTACTTCGGAAGTTCAGGCATTGGGCCTTTTTCTCCTGCTTGCTCGCGCAATTCTCCGAAGTGTCGAATTCCCAAAGTGAGAGATTTGGCGCCGAGTGTCCTCTTGTTTTGGACGACTGAGATTTACTTCGGGAGTTTGGGCTTCAGGCCTTTTCAAAGCACAACTCCTACAATCCTCCAAACTACCGAATTCTCGAAGTGAGAGATCTGGTGACACGTGGCCTCTTGTTTTGGATGACTGAGATTTACGTCGAGAGTTCAGGCTTCAAGCCTTCGGGAGTCCTTTACTCACTCAACTTCTGCTTTCTTTCTCCTGGAGTACGAGATCACCCATCGTGTGTCCCCTGCTAAAAGATCAATGGCCACGAGTGATTGCGGGCTCACAACTTGCATAAAATTTAATTTGCATCCTGATCCCCGCAATGACTTCCCACCGTCGATTTCTCTCCGATGAGATCTGATGGTCATGACTTAATATTGCTGATCTGACAGTTGGTCCTTCTCTCACTTAGATATTATGACTGGAAATTGAATTTGTTCGCCTACCAATATTTCCAACCCGAAATGGGTTTCTTTTGAATGTTGCGTTTGGATGCTTCTGTGTAGACCACAGACTTGGTCGTCCTACAACCCTTTTGACAACTATATGTGATAACACCTTGATCTCAATATTACACTAAGATTTAAATGTAAGCTTTTAAAATTCCTGTAATGATCCCAAGCCATTATGCAAGGATCATCACTGTTTTGGTGTCTTTTTAAAACTTTTTCTGAGTGAGGTATTTCATCAAACACTTTGCTGATCTACCTTTTAGATGTGTTTATATGTGTGTATGCAGCAAATAACAAAAAGAGATAACCATGGGACATACCTCAACCATATGCAATAAGATAGACAAGCCAAACCATCTCAATTCTTCGTTATTCATAAAATAGAGAAACCTACTACAATGAAGATGCAGATCTGGAATGCTCAACAGATGGCCAAGAAGATAGACAATAGATAAGAGCTGCTACAAAATGCTCCTGATAATACAAAATAATGCCTCCAAAGGCTGAATAAGAAATGAAGATCAATACAAGTAGATCTGAATGCCAAACTCTCCCACTGAAGAATGCCACGCTCCAATAGAAGGCTGAAACCCTCAATAACTCGGCCCTGCTGCCAAAAGTGTCCAATCACCCTAATAAATATGCCAACTGATAGATCGGGTGATGGTAAGAATAACCCAGGTGCCTGAATCTCCAAG
>ML787087.1:112238-125458 GCA_009831015.1 Picea engelmannii
ACGAAACCAAAGCCAACCTGTGTGGAATGGATCATAATGATGGAATATGATCATCAATGCAAGATGGACTCCACAATGCCTCTCAAATACCCATGTACTCGCTCTAGCACCCATCTGGCTATTCTGGTCATCATAAATCTCTGCCCTGTGGTGATGTCCCAAAGTGGGGACATTACAGTCCTCCCTGCTAGAAAATTGCTTGTCCTCAAGCAATACCCAAATCCCTCCAAGTAAAATACCAGGATCCCATGTCCACCTGTGGGATACACAGTAGAACCCCTCGAAAGATGAACAATAGTGCACTCCACCCCTTGGATCCCATATCAGGAAGTGAAATGCAATACTCTGCGAAGCATAGTCCTGAAAGATATCAACCCTATGAACCTCCTGCATATGACACATGGCCTCATCTCGGAATGAGTCCATCCTCCAAATCTCTACCAATATACACACGGCCTCCATCAACTGCACATGATGATGCCAGAATGAGGTACTGCAAGACCTCCATGAGACACCCTCAAGCACTGTGCTCCCCTCAACACTGAAGCTAAATTGAAAGTTAGAATAACTTTCCCCTGCAATGGTCCAATCTCCCCTGTGAATCTGTGAAATGCCCGATACTGCAATCCTTGGGTCCCATGCTAACCTTTGTCGAAGATCACCATGCTGGCCCTGCACTACTCTGACCACGACTGTTTGTGCCCTGCATACATACTGGATCCTCCTCTCCTGGATCCTCAAGCTGAAATACCTGTGACCACTTAACCTACTGTCTAGAAACTGTATCTGTAAAGGCATCTCTATAGAAGAAGTACCTGTCCAAACATCTCCATGCCCTATCATGATGATCAAGCGAAAGGAAAGGTATTGCCCCATAGGACAAGTACCTGCAGACCCACTCCAAACCAAACCAAGGTGGAGTGTGTGGCTCTCTGGTGCAACCTGGGTCAACATGAACATCGTGCTAACAAAACGGAGTCCTGGGTCCCATGGCAAATTTGGAAGTTTATGACTTCCAATCTCCTCTAACTGCTCATGTGTGAGGCTAATCACTGTTAGAAGCCCTATGTGCTCATCTGCTATCCTCCTCATGCTGTTGTCAATGATAAACGTGTCGAAAAAGGATAACATACATATCTGCAGCTGACTGTAGGACTGGAAGGTGTCACATGCTTTGGTCAATCCCAAGGATTTGACCAGAAGCTCATCCATCGATTTCCATGATAGATGCTCCCCTGTGGTCATCACCGAATCCCAACCATCCAATACAACCATAAGTAACCCATCTGACTGCTGGTCAACCAACCTCCCTCTCTCATCTCTCATGCAACTGCTGACTATGTGTTGTTGCAAATGAGTGACATCTGCATACTCAACTAGGTGTGTCTCCTCCCTGCAAGGCATTGTACCCCTCTGAATCTCATCATACATCTTAGCATGTCTCTGTGAGCTATCACTCATCACTGTATGGTCCAGCATACTCATGTCGTCTCCCGTAGACTCATGCCGCATCATAGATCCGGGGTGTGCTGCTGGATCAACCTCTACATGGAGGTCAACCACTCCCAAGACAGAAATGGAAGTGTCCCCCACCAACTGGTGCTCCTCTGCTAGATCATCAACATCCTCCATCAACGTGACTGACTGGTACATCCGAGTGTCCACTAAGATAGATGAAGTGGATCTCTGATGGATCTCCTCAAGAGACTCATCCGATCTAGACTCTGATTCTTGAGGAGCTGGCTGTGTGCCTCTCAGGAATCCTCGAGTGCTCTCCAACTCCTGAGTGAGTCAGTCTACCTCCAACTCCTGCTCCCTCATAGCCTCATGATACATCTCACTAACCCTCAGTAGATAATCCCTATCTGTCAACAACTGCTGGTAGTAAGTCCTCATCACAGATACTCTCTCTCGGAGAGTGTGAAGATAATCCATGGAAAATCCTCCATCTGAGCTACCCTGTGCCACTAATGCTCTCCAACAGTAATTTGCCATCACTGCATGCATGTCATCAATACGTCTAGTGGCTACCCTGATCATAGCGTCACTAACTCTCAACTGTGCTGCTAAGTGGTGTGACTCCTGATCATGGTCATGCTGAGGTGCCACCTCATATCCCTCACTGCCACTGTCAGTCTCGCTAATGTCAACTCTAGAGTCCCTAAAGACACTCTCTGCATAAGATAACATGCCCAACTGCCCACTGTCTATGGTGCTACTGGGTCTGTCCATACATAACTGCACATCATCCTCAACTGCTAGCTCCCTCTGAATCATACTGTATCCGGTGTGAGCAGCTGTATCCTCCTGTGCACTCAACCTACTACTATCATCTGTGCCTGGATCCCATATAGATGTATCCAAAAATTTTCCGACAGTGAAAAGATCACCTTTGCACTCCTTAAAGCTTTTCCCCATGTCAGAGCTTAGTGGGATGGTTACTGGGAGAGGTACACCATAGCCGAATCTACACTATTTGAGAGAAACCCACTTGGTCAGCCTTTGTAGATGCCCTAAAGGAGGAGTTCTACCTTGTCGGAAACTATGATGACCAATACATGAGATGGACAACTCTACATCAGAAAAGATACCAGACAGTGTTGAAGTACACCAACATCTTTCATACCTTGCGCTCAAAGTTGGGTATCAAAGACTTTGAGTGGCACCTAGTTTTGAAGTACTGTAGTGGTCTACACAGGTACATCCAAACAAAAATGTATTTCTTGGACATCTCCTCACCGGGAGATGCTTATCAATATGCAGTCAAAATTGAGCAGAAATTCAAGCAACATAGTAAGTAGGAGAAGCATGGAAAAGGCAACTCTAACTCACATAATGAAGGATAGAGGAAGGAAGGCCAACCTCAAGAGAGAATTTCCCAGATGCAGGCAAAGAAGGGTAACATGAAGTCTAAGAACGACACCGAAAAGTGGTGTGAGTTCCACAACAACCCTTGGCACAACACCGATGAATGTCACTCAATACAATCATTGTTGGCCGAGCTCAAAGACAAAGAGTCGAACCTCGACTTGGACCCTAATTTAGAAAATAATAAAAGGAGACAGATCATTGATACAAAACCCACTGTGACTGTCGAAATTGCAACAATCCAACCAAAAGAGGATCACGAGGAGGGGGAGCGACTCTTCCATTCACAGATGTGGGTGAAGGGGACCCCACTGCATTTTATTGTTGACAGCTGAGCCAAAATAACACCATCTCAGTAGTGGTTGTCAAGCAGTTGGATTTGTCAACAACACCACACCTGCAACCATACAACATTAGGTGGCTTCGCTAGGGTCAAGATATTCGTGTCAGCCATCAATGTCGCCTGTCCTACGACATCAATCCATTCAAGGATGAGGTATTGTGTGATGTTTCCCCACTGGAAATCTGTGATGTTTTATTAGGTCAACCATATATGTGGATGCATCGTGTTGTTTATGAGTCTTGACCCCATAGAGTCATTATTACTATAGGGGGGTCAACTATACAGGATACAAGAGGTAGTTCCAACTATTGTCCCACCAAAACAATGCCACAAAGTAATCTCTCATACTGTAAAGTTTAGCCTCTTCACAATCCGATCAGAAGGTGAACATAAGGACACCTCAACCACTACATCCTCAGCCCAAGACCTTTCTATCCAGCAGAAGCAGATCGACAAGATTGTAGAAGAGTACCAAGATGTTCTTGCTGCACCTATGAGGGTGCCTCCGCACTGCCCAGTCAAGCAAGGTTATAACATAACCCTTCATAATATTCATGCTACATCTTCATCGACATAGTCCTCCCACACTCAGGTAGATCATGCAACTAGATTGGTTGAATGGATCCAATCCCTCCAGCAATAGGTTCATGACAACCTTCAACAAACTAAGTAGGACAACTTATTCAACAAGGCAAGCAACGCACCGAGCTTCATATTTAGCAGAGGTCTCCCTATCTCCCGAGGGAACTTGGTGCAATGGGGACCATTTCTTCCTAAGGGGGGAGGAATGATCCAAATGGATCTCAGTGGCCATCCACGTTTTCCACTGAATCACCATTTTGAGCCTGTGGTTTTGATAAACCATGATATTCACCCTTTTGATGGGGAATGGAATGTAATGCCATCTTCATTTTTTAATTACAAACATCATGTAATGATTTTCTAGTGGTCTTATGTACATGCCTACAACACAATGTTAATGCACAAGATCCCATTAGAACTCTGCAGTTATGCGCGCTCAACGAAAGTAGTACTGGGAAGGGTGACCGCCCGAGAAGTCCCAGTGTTTTACATGCCTATGGAATTTTATAAACTTAGTCCAATTTATCCCACATGCATTATGGGAATTGTTCTCCTCTCACTCTCTCATATATAATTAAGGTGAAGGAGGCCCTTTAAGCATGCATTGGAGTGTGATGTAAATCTTGTTGCGAATGAATCGTATTCTTTTCAAAGATAGACTACCCCATTCTGCCAGTTTGTGTTCTACGATGTTTTTCTCTCTTGTTCATTAATAGAAGTTGGTTTTCACTATATTTCCATGTTCTTCGCAGTATCTCTATGTATTTCCTTGTTATATATCGATTATATTTTTGTCTTCATGTCGTTCTAAAAAATAATCTGGATCAGCCATTGCCACTCTCAAACTAACTCCTCTAATCTAACTATTAGTTGTCAAAATTATTGTTATTGATACCCTTCTTGGTGAAGTGGCACTGAATTCGCCTTCTTTTTCACTCATCTCTTCTCTTCTATCTTATTCTACTCTTTCTCCTACTCTAATTGCTTCATTATCTATTATTATTTCTTCTTGATTACAAATGCATAAGGGGGTGGTTCAAATGGGGGGTAATTCCATTTCCTTCTGACATTTCTTATGAGGGGATCCAAATAGTTTCCTACTTGCATCTGCACAAGATCATCTATAATCACCGATTCTTATCCCTCACCACCAGGGGATCATCTATCTTGCTTCCTTTCTTATGTGCCTCCACTCTGTGCCTCATATTCTTTCTAGATTGCATCATTCTGCAACAACCAAGGGGTTCAAACTTCGTCACTTGAGCCTCTAGGACCGCTACTACTACTACTACTACTACTACTACTACTACTACCAGTATCCCCACTAGACACCATCATTTCGACACTGTGCCTCTTCGCATGTGCTCCACTTTGGCACAACGCACTCTTCCATGCTTCCTTCTGTTGTGGTTTCTTTTCTCTTCATCTTGGGATTGAACCCTCTTCACCGACCCCTTTCACTTTGTTTCTCACCTCTTTGTTCCGCTTTCCTTCTTAGATCAACTCTTCTTGCATATCTCTAAGCTCTCTCTCTTCTCTGCTCCTCTGGGTCCATCCCAATCTTCACCTCATCTCAACAATTTCTAGATCCTCTTTAATGGATCCACTTCCTCTCTCATTTTCCCTTTTCTTTGCAACCCCCCCAAGCACTAAGGGATTATACTTGACCATTATGTTGGGCTCCATGTGCATCATCCCCTTCACCATGAACAACATCTTAATCCAGATTGGAATCTCTTCTGGCATTCATTTCCTTGGACCTTCCACGAATTGTTTTTCATCCTCGCTGAAAGAATCAGGGTACTCCATTGAAAATTCAATAATATAGCCTTCATTTACTCGAGAAAACCAGAAGTCAATGGCATGAGCCCACTTATTTTACAACACCCTCAATCTATCAAGCATGGCTTGATCCCAAACCATCGGTTCTAAAGGCCTCACGGTAGAATCGGTAGCAGATTTCATTTTCAGCCATTCATATTGTTGGACATGGTGTTGGCATTGATGTCAAAGGAGATCAATATGCTCAATATTGGACACAATGTTATGAAGTTGACAATGATGTTGGTATTGACATTGATGCAAAGAGGTCAATATTATGGTCATCATCATCAAAATTATGCATATGATATTCTCAAACTCATGCATTTTCTAAAAACAATGAATACTTATGGATAATAGATTTTTCCTATCTAAATGCAAAAGGGAAACATCAAAATCTAATCCTCAATAAAATGCGTAAAAGGGATTTTTATGAGAGTCTCTATTAGACATCTTGATCTTCAACTTGGATAACTTTGACTTACATTGCCTTCTGGACTTGATAACTTCGACTTACATTGCCTTTTACCTCGACTTGCATTTCTTGGCTCTAGGTCGACTTACTGTGTCTCGACCCAACTTGCATTTTGGTCGACTCATTTTTCCCATTTCGACTTCTGGGTGGTCGACTCTATTTTATTTTCTGACTCAACTTGTGACTTGAGTGGTTGAGAATTCCCGTCATATAAACAATCAAAGTTATAATTGTTTTAAACAAAGAATTCCACTTACGGATCAAACATCTTGATCTTCAATGATACAACAAATACAATATACTTGGAGTAACTATAGAGGAACAATTATTGGATGATTGAGGTCATCGAACAACAGAATCATAAATTCTATGGATTGACAATGGACAATGAATATTAATTGTAGATCGTTGGATCAATATGGAAGTGTGAGACCAAAATAGGAAGAGTCAATCCATAACTAAGATCAACTGATAAAGACTACAAATATTATTAAAGATAAGTAACACCTCAGGATCAGTGTTTGTTCAAATAATTGTTACAATAATAGTAAATAGCTTTTAGCACCCAAATATTCCATTAATGATGAACAACTTACAAGGGATTTTAAGTCTTTTGAATTAAAGACAATTTTTAATGACAAAATGTTAACATTATTATTAAATTAAATAAAGAGGTGCATCGTTTCATATAAAGAGACATGATGTTTCAAATTCATACATGTTGGAATACTGTATAAACATAAAGGTATAATGAAAGGAGAGTGTCTCTATGGTCTAATTTAGAAGATAAAAAACATAAGCAGATTCCAAGGAAGTATATGAAACTTGAAACATACACATGAAGTGAGGGTGGAAGGGAGGAGCAAGGGATGATTGGAGTCCTCTATAGGTTGAAGCTTGAAATAGGGAGTTGCAACTTCCTCTAGTTGGTGCTCGAAAAAACAGAGGATTGGAGTCCTTTACAGGTTGGAGCCTGATCTGGAGGGATTTGGTGCTTCCTCAAGTTGGTGCTTAGAAAACATGGGATTGGTGTCTCCTTGATTTCATTCTAAAAAAGAGAGAGGTTAATGTCTCTTACAAACTGAAACTTGTAAATGAAATATAATTTTTTATGATTGTTACATTTAAAATTTAGAGTTCCGTACATTCTTGTTGATACATTTTTATAAATTAATAAATAATTAATTTAATTTGAGAATAAGAAGCAATACTAATTCATCCCCCCTCTTAGTATTGAAAAATATTCCAACAATTGGTATTAGAGTTGGCTCCTTCACCAAAGTCTAACCACTTGAAGGTAGATTCTGAGAGATCCAATGGATCAACAAGAAGGAATGTCCTCCAACATAGCACCATTGTTCAAAGGAAATGATTATGCATTTTGGAGTATAAGGATGATAAGTTACATGATGGCTCTTGGATGTGATGTTTGGATATCTGTGGTAAATGGTTACATTGCACCAACTACTGCACCTTCAGATTCTGTTGCAAAGAAACTTTGCAATGATAATTCAAGGGTAGTTAATGCAATTTTGGGTGGATTAGAAAATCCTATATTTGTAAAAGTGATGAACTATAAATCAACAAAAAAAATCTGGGACAAACTTAAAGTCATCTATGAAGGAGATGGAAAATTCAAGCAAGCCAAACTTCAAATGTACAGAGGGCAGTTTGAGAGTCTGAAGATGAAAGAGGAAGAAAACATTGCAGAATATTTTCAAAGAGTGGATGAAATAGTCAATTCAATTAGAGCATTGGGAGAAGAGTTAAAAGACAAAATTATTGTCCAAAAGGTGTCGACATCATTACCAAAGAGATATTATGCCAAGGTATTGGAACATCGAGAAGACCTTGATAAACTTACAATGGATGAACTTCATGGGATTCTTATAGCCTATGAAATGAGAACCGGGAAAGAAAATTCATAAAAAAAGGGAAACAAACTTCAAAGCATCAAAAGAAACAAAGAACTGTGAACATGTGCCAAATGAAAATCACTCAGACATATCAGATGAAAAAGAGGCCAATTTTATAAGGAAACTCTAGAAAGGATTTGGGAATATAAAGGGAATTACCTCTTAAGTACTTCAACTCTGGCAAAGTTGGGAATTTTGCCTCTAAATGTCCCTATCCCAAGCAAGGGGATAGTGATGATGAAGATACTTATAACCATAAAGAACTTAAGAACAACAAAACTGGAAACAAGAAGAAATTCTACAAGAAAAAAAAAATTCTACTCCAAAGAAGACAGTAGTTTATCTTACATGAGTGAAGATGATGAGACATAACTTTTATTTATGGGCATAGAATATCAAAATAATGTTGTTGATAAATAATAAAACTGCGAAGTTGAAGGAGAAGTAGACCTTGAAGGAGAACTTATTAGTGCTCTTGAAGAACCGAGAAAACATAAAAAGAAGAACAAATCATTAAGAGAACAATGATTAGAATATGAAGAAAAACAAAAATCAAAGGAAAATGAAGTTTCAATAACCATTAAGGAATCAAAACAAATCATTATTGATTTGAAGACTCAACTCCAAGAAGTCAAAATAATTGAAGAAGTCATCAGTAAACAACTCAATGAAAAACAATTAAACTGTGAAAAGCTAGAGGAGGAAATTGTTTTTCTAAAAAGAGTTCTTTAGAAAGGAAACAACCAATCAAGATTTGAAAATAGTTCAAGAATCTTGGATGATATTCTCAACAATCAAATATCATCAAGCAATAAGTCAGGATTGGGTTATGATCAAAAGAAGTCTAACAAATGATCTAATTCTACATCTCAGGAAACTAACAAAAATCCAAAAAGTTATGTAGCTTCCCTTAAGAGCTCTTTCAAAAAGGAAGAAAGCAAAATAAAGACTAATTCTAATCAACAAAAAATTGCTCTCCCTTCAGAAGAAAATGAATATAGAAGGAACCCAACTACAAGAAGAACTCCCCCCAAAAGGTATCAACATCTCTTTCTTGGCTATTGTTTCTCTTGCAGTAATTTTGGGCATAAAACATTACATTGTAGAGCTTATGAAAAGAACAACCATGGAAATTTTCTAAGATATGGTTATAAGAACAACAAGAACAACAAGAACAAGTGTTGCGTGGTAGCATAGTCTCTGTTGGGTTGAATTGGGAATAAATGCACAGGGAAGGGAAAAAGTTACGGAGGCAGATGTAAACTGCAGCAGAGATGTGGCAAGCAACATGAAGCACATGTGGTATCCATGTAGTAAATGACACGTGGCCTCTAGAGTCCCATTTATTTTTTGAAAGTATATAATCTATTTTGCTATGTTGAAATTTTTTGTGTATTTTGTCTGTATATGTGGCAGGAAAAAAAAAATTATATTCAAATTAAATAAATACAATTTCTTGACATTCAGAATAGTGGAAGATAAAAATTTATGACGACATAAATATAAAAGGAGATAAAAAACAGTTTAATTTGAAATATATCAAAAAAGTTACATATTCCTGGAAATTTAAATGCATTTGTCATATAGACTGGGATTGGGGCTTCTGCGGACCATAATCATAGTGGAAGATAAAAAATTATGAGGACATAAATATAAAAGGAGATAAAAAAATAGTTTTATTTGAAATATATCAAAAAATAATATTGTCTGTTACATATTCCTGGAAATTTAAATATGTTTGTCATATAGATTAGGATTGGGGATCCCGCGGACCATAAGAGAAATATGTACAAGAAATAGGACTGTAGAAAGAAGTGGGTGACGATAGAGTGTAATACCTGAAAAGAATAAATTGAGAGGTATCAGTCTTTGGTTAGACATTTCTATTTAAAAAAGTGGAATAACTAGGTTGATAAACAAAGCAGGATGTGATCAATATAGGCTTACAATGATGGTACATATGACCACTTTTTCTATTTGTTTGCTGATGCCTTTTCATTGATGTCATCGACGACTACTAGAATTGTGGCAACTGCCTGTTGCCTTTCACCGGTGACCTGCTTCAATTCCCTTTCGATCCATTCTTCAATGTAGCTTCTCATTGGGGCGACGTTGATCTCATTCTAGATTTTTATGTTGAAAAGTTCATTTTCTAATTCCCTGAAATCTATAGAAAGATTACGTAGAGCCTGATCAATTTCCTCATTCTGTACCGAATAATCGACTAGACAGTTGTCGACGTCATCTTGACCATATTCAAGGATGTAAAACTTTTCCAAAGACAACGCCTTAAAAATATCAACCTATTTATCGAAGGCTTTCTTAGTTAAGGGAAAGGAGTTGGCGATTAAGTTGGGGTCTTGGAAGTCGTTGGTCCTTCCGACCAAGTCTATTTTGGTCAGCTTTGTGAATAATTTTTCTTTCTTTGATATGGCTTGTTCACATGACTCGACAATGAGATGCAGGTTCTTCACTTTTTCTTTCCATCATGCATTTAATTGACCAATCAGGTTTTTGGATGGGAGATCTTGTTGTTTTCTTCTCGTTTCTATCATGTTGTTGACAATGGTGCCAAAAGGAAGGCCCTTGTCTAAATATAAATGTTCCTCATCTTTTAAATTCGCCTGCAAATGTTCGTGAAAATTATGTGCCCTCATTCCAAGGGAAGTCATGGTTTGTGATGTTTCCCACGCCTCAATAATCAGTTCCATTCTTTTCTTGATATTATTCTTCACATATCCTCTACATAATGTGAGGAGGATGGAGGATCCTTTTAACTTGGCTGCAGGGGTGGCAGGCATGGCTATTGCCAAAGGATTGGCAATCAATGGCATAGGAATCTAAGCTTCTTCCAATTCCTTGACCCAACCCTTCAGTTTGGCATTCTCGGCCTCAATGCCTCTAATGGAATCATCAAGAGAATCTACGGTCGCTATGTGAAGTCGATAGATTTGGGACGGCCACATTTTTGCAAGGTTAACCTCTGAACGAGATTTTCCTTTTTTATTTTTTACATCTTTTTTTTCAATATTTAATTTTTTGGACTCGTTGTAAAAAACAACACTCTGGAACACGAAGGATTCATCTTCGTCAAAATTTTCGGTATCGAAGATGTCCATTAGACGACCATGCTGGATCGCATCTCTGGGATGATCAAGGTGGCAGAATGCACTATCCAGGTCAGGCTCAAGTTCCATGTTCTCACTCTCAATTTCGGGATGTTCTGCCTGTCCCACAATTTTTTTTTCTCTTCTTGTCAGCTAGAAGCTTGTGAGAACTATCAATTTTAGGGTGAGGAGGGTCGTTATCTCCTCCTCCGTTTGAAGAACTCTGAGTTTCTCTATTGCTACGGTCGACCGTTAGAGTGATGCTTTGAGATGTCGTACTTGTGGGAGTGTTATCCGCCAACTGAACACTCTTCTCATCGAGGCCTTTTCCCTGTTTCTTGTACAATTCAGTGGTGCTTTGCAGTGTGTCTAGGTCATCGACATCTGAAACATGAGCGTTATCGTTAGTGTCTCTATTTTCGGGCAAGTGTTTTTTGAAAAAATAATTGTTGAAGCCAAGTGTTTGTAAATGTTATAAAATTTTTTTATTGGGGTCGAACCCTCTTAGGATTTCATCATATCTTATGTTCAAGTTGCTAAAATGGGTTGCGAATTCGTCAATTTTGTTGACATTCTTCAACATGAAGTCCCCGACTTTCCAAGGCAGAGGAATGAACTGTTTTTTTCTCTTCTCTTGGAATAGATGCAACCAATAGTTGTATTGCCTTGCTACTTCTGTAACAAACATTCTGTCCTTAATGTGACATGGAAGGAGAGCAAGTTTTTCCCTGGACCCAAAAATCTTTATCACAATGTAATTATCCATATGTTCAAGTGCCCCCTTCCTATCCAAAAACCTAGTTGCCTGGTCAGATATGCGGGGAGCATATTCTCCTAATAACAAAACTTTGAAAACAAACATAAAGCCATTAAAAACCTCATAAAAACAGTGGGAGGCTTTGTGCTTCCACAAGTCCTGGTACCAGAACGTTATTGGGTCGAATTCCTAGTTGACCTTCTTGGAGAGAGACAGTTTTGGAAACTGATAGCAATGTGCTATGGAAAAAACTAAATAGGATGGCATATAAATTTCTTCTCCTTTTTGAGTCTTGACAATTGGGAACATATTTCATGGGAAATTAGCTTTCCCCAATAAAAAATGGCTTGGTCCTTGACTGTGAAATACAAAATATAGAGAGCCATCTGGGAAATAGTTGTTGTGGACTCCTGTCCCATTATTCTTGTAAACAACCAGGCAATTTCCCAGAATGGATTTCTAAATGAACTAACCTTCAATCTTGTGATATTTTCAGGAACTACCATCGGGTCTTCCAAGAACTTGGGAAAGAGGTCCAACCCGTTATTATGCTTTCTTAGGAACTGCTTGCAATCTTCTCCTTTGAATGTCAATGTTGGCTTCGACAATCGTAACATCCAACGGAAGAACTGAGGTGACAAAGAAACAGAAGAGCGGTCTCGCAGTGGAATAATTCTTTGGTCCAAAATAAATTTATCAACGCACCAAGAGACCATATCCTTACAGTAAAAAACTTCAGGGACACAACCTACACGAGCAATCCCAAAGGTCCAAATTACTTCGTTCTGAGTGACAGGGGATGAGTAATAAGAATATGCCTTGGACCACTGGAAGTTCTGGTCCTCGTGCTTGAAGATGTTCATTGTATCTCCACAGAACTGCTATCGAGCTGATGCCATAGGTTTATGAGAACGTTCATTTTCTCCAGACGATAGTTGAAATGAACAGCTGGAGGCGATAATATAACTCTCCACAAATGTTGGTTCAATGCTTATGAATGGGAAATCTCCTCGAGCCTTTCGCTCATTAATGATAATATCTATGGGTGCTGCATGATGAGATGTTAGTAGTAAATATTACTTATTACATATTTAGAAGTGTGAAGGTGGCAGGTACGACGAAGAGAAATTAAGGATTGGAGGTTTCGTGAACGTGTCAACCCGACGACGTGCGGACGACATTTCATGATTTTGAAAGCAACACTCGGAAGACATAATATAACCCTCCACAAATCTTGGTTTAATGCGTATTAATAGGAGATCTCCTTGAGCCTTTCACCAATCAATGACAATCTATACGGTCCCTGCACGATGAGCTGTTAGAATTAAAGGTCACTAATTGCATATTTAGA
>ML787087.1:125565-148335 GCA_009831015.1 Picea engelmannii
TTTTTTTATTATAGACAAGTGCGAAGGTTACGGAGATGAAGAAGAGAAAGGAAGGAATGGCAAGGTCTAAAAAGCGGTCGGACGTGATTCAAAATAGGGGTACGAGGGATACTCGGGAGTGGTGAGTGTCCAACGGTCAAATTTTATGTATCAGAATTTTTGACTGCAAAACGTGTAAAATGGAAGAGAGCATGATGGGGCAGTTCAACGACCGGTTTGTATATTTGCAGAATTTTAGGAAAGTGGCTAAGTATGGAATAGGGAAATGGTTGGTCAGACTCATTTTCGGAATTGAGGATTGAGGATTGAAGATTTAGTGAACGGACCAACCCGACGATGCGCAAATGACTTTCCATGATGTTTGAAATTAACACTCAGAAGGGATAATATAACCATCTAGAAATTTTGGTTTTATGCGTATTAATGGGAGATCTCCTCAAATCCTAGTTTAGCATTAATGCTTGCTAATTGCATACTTAGAAATAAGATCTTATATATACTTGCAAATTACTAACTGCAAAGGGTGCGGGCATAGGAAACAACGATTAGGAATTGTATATTTCTTGAACCTGCCAACCCGATGATGCGCGAAATAAATTCAAAGAAATGACGAAGTATGGAAAGCGGACAGATGAGCTTCAAAATGGGGTGATAATAGTTTCACAAGAGACGTGAGGACCCGACGGTCAAATTGTATGTCTTAGAAGTTTTCAGTGCAAAATGTGTACCATAGAAGATGGCATGATAGGTAGACTGTAATACAGAAGATGATATGATGTGAGTCCGGTTGTAAATTTGTATATCGCGGAAGTTAGGGTACTGTTTGCAGGTCACAGAACAATAGAAGTGCAATCTAGAGCTTGCCTACTCGGGAATCTGTGGTGGGATAAGTGGTTGGGTATGGAATGGGGATGCGGTCAATCGGAGTCACGATATAAAATCATGAGTGCAAATGTGAATCCGCAAGTTCTCCAACCCATGTAGCTAGACATTTTCAGAAAAATGAGTAAGTGATGACAAATATAAAGTACATGGAAAAGAGAAACGAGAATTTGGTTAAGTATAGAAGACGGAAAAGAAGGGCTAATATATTCACATCTGTAATAGATATTACATTTCCTGGCAAGATCTTTTCTGCATTTTTCTGGAGAACTTATATACTTATTGCATATACTTGGAAAGAAGTGTGAAGGTGGCGGGCACATAAAATAGCGACTAGGAATTGGAAATTGTCTGAACACGCCAACCCGACGATTTGCGAAAGAGATTGCAAGAAATGGTCGTGGAAAGCGGCCGGACAAGCTTCAAAAGAGACTGACAAGGGTTCCTGAGGAGACATAATGGCATGACAGTCAAATTGTATTGATCAGAACTTTTGAGTGCATAATGTGTAACATGAAAGAGGGGCTGATGTAGGAGTTGTGAACTCGTAAGTCCGCCAACTCGCGCAACTAGACATTTTCAGAAAAACGACTAAGTGATGAGAAAGATAAAGTACAGGGAAAAGAGAAATGAGAATTTGGTTAAGTATAGAAGACGGAAAATAATGGCTAATATATTCACATCTGTAATAGATATTCCATTTCCTGTCAAGATCTTTTAATGACTAGGAATTGGAAATTGTCTAAACCCGCCAACCCGACTATCCGCGAAAGAGATTGAAAGAAATGGCCATGGAAAGCGGTCGGACAGGCTTCAAAATAGGCTGACAAGGGTTCCCGAGGAGACATGAGGGCCCGACGATCAAATTATATTGATCAGAACTTTTGAGTGTAACATGGAAGAGGGCTGATGTAGGAGTCTAGAAGTCAATTAGTATATCGCGGAAGTGGGGGGGCTGTTTGTAGGTCAAGGAACAATGGAAGTGCAGTCTGCCTGTCCGGGAATCTGCAAGTGAAAATTTTTGGGTAAGTATGGAATTGGAGGTGCGAAAGAGATTCCAAGAAATGGAGAAATATGGAAAGCAAACACAGGGGCTTCTAAATGGGGTGACAATAGTTCCCCAGGAGACGTGAGGACCCAAAGGTCAAATTGCAGGTCTTTGAACTTTCATGTGCAAACTGTGTATCATGGAAGAGGGTATGATGTGGGAGTGCGGCAACAAATTTGTATATCGCAGAGGTCCGGGTGCTGTTTGTTGGCCACAGAACAATGGAAGTGCAATATAGAGCCTGCCTGCCCGAGAATTCGTGATCTGAAAAGTGCCTAGGCATCGAATGGCTAGTGGTTGGTCGGAGTCACAATATAAAAGCACAAGCGCAAATGTGAACCCGTGAGTTGGCCAAAGCGCACATTGAGACATTTTCGGAAAAATAACTAAGTAACGAGAAAGAGAGAGTAGAGGGGAAAAAAAAATGACAATTTGGTCAAGTATAGAAGAAGGAAAAGCAGGTCCAATATATTCAAATCTGCAATAGATATTCCATTTCCTCGCAAGATATTTTCTGTATGTTGCTGGAGAAGTTGTACACATATTGCATATACTTGGAAAGAAATTTGAAGGTAGCGGGCACAGGAAAAAACAACTAGAAATTTGAAATTTCCTAAACTTGCGAACTCGACGATCCGCGAAAGAGATGTCAAGAAATGGTCAAGTGTGGAAAGCAGTTGGACGTGCTTCAAAATAGGGTGATGGGTTCCCGAGGAGATGTAAGGCTTCGACTATCAAATTGTATATATCAGAACATTTCAGTGCAAAATGTGTAACATGGAAGAGGGGATGATGTGGGAGTCCAGAAGTAAATCTACATATCGTAGAAGCTGGAGAGCTGTTTGCAGGTCACAGAACAATGGAAAGTGCAATTTAGACAAAGGGGAAGCGCTCGGTCGAAACACGTGAATCCGCCAACCCGCGCAACAAGATATTTTCGAAAAAAAATGACTAAGTAACTAAAAAGATAAACTACAACGGATAAAAGAGTGGGAAAGTAGAAAGGCGGAGGGAAATTTTCGTAAGCGGGAATTGGTTTCAAACAAGCCCCATTGTTGCAAAACCATCATTTTCTAGTAATTGTCAGCAAATGCTTTGTTGAAGATTATATTTTATTGCAACTTGTGGGAGTAAGTGTGTTCTTGATACATTCTTCCATGACTGTAACATATTAATTTAAGTATTAAACTTCTTGCATTATGGGTTGTTAGCATTAAAACTTAATAATTGCATGTCTATAAACAAGAATGATGATCTTGTTGCAACATTGTGATTTGGTATTGCTATGTTCTATCTGCATTACAAATAGAATTGAACATTGGTTTGAAACTGTCTGAAATTCATTTTTTGTTTCCATAAAATCACGATGGATCGACACAATGCATTGTCATATAATTGTTAGATGTTCCATTTTAGAACAAATTACCTAAGCAAATACAATATCGAATAACTACAAGACTACCGAACCATTTCAATGAGAAGAGGTGTTAAATCCAGAAAAGAAGCAACAACCAAGACTCCAAGGCAAAATTTTTAATAGTAAATCCATTAAAAAAAAAAGAATACTGAGCACTGTATATCTATCCTTAAAAATTGGACAGAGTTCTTTAGGCCAAAACATTGAACATATCTGCCATAAACACAGGCACAGGATCTGCAACATGCAGGAGCCATTGAGATGCTCTTCAACATGCATACAAAACTGATTACCATGCTTTTTTTTAAGGAAATCCTTGCAATCTTCTCCTCGATGGATCAATGTTCGGTGCCCCGATCTCAATATTTTGTGGAAGACCTGAGCCGACAAAGAAACAGGAGAGCGGGTCCACAGTGGAATAAATCCTTGGCTTGAAGCAGATGAACAACAATCCTGTGGTAAAATTGATAGTTCTCACAAGCTTCCCATGAGAAAGAAGACGAAAAACGTTGCAGGGAAAACAAAATAGCCCTTAACTGAAAGTTAGGACACACCAAGAAACCACCTCCTCACAGTCGAAAACTTCAGGGACACAGGTTGCACGTGCAATTCTAGAGGCCCAAATTAGTCCATTTTGGGCGGAAGGAGATGACTAGTAGGAATATGCCTTGCACTAGTGGGAGTTCTGGTCCTCATTCCCTAAGATGTTAATTGTATATCCAGAGAACAGGACAATGGTCCTGCAATTGAATGGTTTTTTGGCTTGAAATATATCTCTGGGAGAATCAACAGATCATTTCCTTATAGTGAAATAATTCCACCCAGAACAGACTAATTTGGACCTTTGGAATTCATACTTTCGAGCTACAAAGCGACTGTTGCGTTCAACGTCAGTTTCTTTTCTGAAACTCCTTCTTTTGGTGTTGTCAGGACCGCCATCGCTGAGCCAGGAAGTATCGCCCGTTATGGTTGATTTCAATTTGGGTGCAGAAGTGGGAACAGTCTCTGCATTGCCATCATCCATTGCCGTATCATCGTCCATCAGATCATCTTCTTCTGGCTCGAAATCCATCACATCAACCTCTACGCCAACCATCAATGCAAGTGGGCAGGTTGTCTAAGTAGGTAAGGTTTCCTTGGAATTCTTTGGCTTGAAATATATCTCTCGATGCACCAATGGACCATCTCCTTTTTTGCTCATGGGTGGAGGGAGATGAGTAGTAAGAATTGTTAGAATGTGCTCGTTTAACCATAGACAATATCACTATTGTCACCCAACCACAGGCTGAAGCCACCCCGAGCACCTTGAACTTGACAGAGAGAAGAATCTCGGCATAAAATCAATAGCCAAGCAAGAAGTAACCAAAGATGATCAGAGAATCCAACCCAGAAAGATAGAAACCATAGACTTCAGAACTGGCGGCAACACCTTCTCTAGGACTTGCGCATAAGATTTCCCAACTGCAGTGCGCACAAGTGTCTCTTTGCCATTTTGAGAGTTGTGTGTAAAGTGAAGACTGACGCCCTGATTTATACTAGTTATGGAAAACTGCTTGGGCCGACTTCTCATTCTGGGTACTAATTAATTCATATTAATCATCTCTCTTAGCCGACATCTCTTCTAGGGTTACATTCACTTCTTTTCTTGCTTCTAGAATATTCTAATCTTGTCAAAGGTCACAATGGAGGTTGATACCTCCCAAAGATACCATAATATCAACACTCCCTCCTACCTAGGGAGGTATAACTGATAATGGTATTGAGCACAAACAAACCATTCAACTGGTAGCATCATTATAGCCATAGGGGCTAATCAAATCACGAGCACCGTCATTATTATCCAACTAGATAATCTCCATGACAACTGGTACAATGTCAACTGATAGAACACAACTGTGTTTATCCATAGTAGTACACAAACTACTCAATCCGTGACACATAGTTATAAATAGTGGAACATATCCACCACAATAGCATACCTCTACTGTATGGAGACATACAATCTCTATAGTAATCATATCAACTGATATCAACCTGCACAAAAACAATGTTATGATATAAACTGAGTCATCTAGGCCATTCTTCCACTCATATCTGTGAGATCTAGAAGAGCATCCGCCCTCAGAGTAGAACATCAATGATGGGGTATCTATACTATTCTTCTCAACCAAGGAAGAATAACTGTCCTGATTTCTGAGCCTGGAACATTCCCTATCCAGGCCATTCCTCCGGCACTAAATAAAGTGCAACCTGGAG
Source organism: Picea engelmannii (assembly GCA_009831015.1). Lineage (NCBI taxonomy): Eukaryota > Viridiplantae > Streptophyta > Pinopsida > Pinales > Pinaceae > Picea > Picea engelmannii. The sequence goes on from ML787087.1 coordinate 131,169, forward strand.
AGAATGAATCTTCCCTAGGGAATGCCTATCCCTGATCGTTGAACCTGGACCATTCCTCTGGTACTAAACAAAGTGCAACCTGGAGAGAATGAATCTTCCCTAGGGAATGACTGTCCGGACCATTTCCCAAGGAAATGACTATCCTGTACCAACCTCCAAAACAAAACATTATTTGAAACTGCTCACAACTGTGAGCTTCAAAAGAATGTCTGTCCGGCGAGGCGGACCAGTCTTCTTGACCACCACTGAGAGTAACCGTCAAGAAGAGAGATTGTCCTAGACCATTTCCCAAGTTAACCACAAGGGAAATCACTGTCTATGGTACATCAACAATCTATCGAACCATTTTTATTACAAAAATGACCGTTTGACTTGGACCATTTTCTGAACTGGAAAATTCCCATTCGTCAGAAATCTCAACCACTTTTCGAACTGGAAAGGAACTGCCCAAGCTGGACCATTTTTCAAACTTGAAAAATGACTATCCTCAAATCAATGATATGTTAGTGCTCCCTCCCAACCTGGAGAGTCTCTTCCCTTTCAACCAAGGGAGTTATTTCCACAATCCCCAATTTGTCTCGGAAATATGAAAACTTTATTATGGACAGAGGCTTTGTTAGGATATCTGTTGTCTGCTCATATGTGGGAATATACTAGAGCTTTACTTCTCCTTCCCAGACTTTATCTAAAATAAAGTAGTATTTGATCTCAATGTGTTTCGACCGTTCATGAGACATTGGGTGTTCTGATAGCCTTATACAACTCTGATTGTCACAGTGTATTATGGTTGAATCTGGAACCTGATCAAATAATACAAAGATCAACTTTCTTAGCCATATTTCTTCTGTACATGCCTCACATGCTACGATATATTCTTCTTCTGCTATGCTGAGTGCGACAAACTTCTATTTCTTGCTGCCCCAAGATATCATAGCGGGTCCCAAACTGAAACACATCCCTGAAGTACTCTTTCTGTCTTCTACACTTCATGCCCAATCCGAATCTCTGAATCCATGAAGTTGTATATCGTTGGAAGCTGTATATCTTAAACCATATTTTAGTGTCCCACGGATATACCTTAGAACATGCTTTGCAACTGTCCAATGCTCATGTCTAGTTTCCACCTGGAACTGGCTTATTGTGTTCACGACAAAGCAAATGTTTGGTCGAGTATTTACCAAATACATCAATGACCCAATCGATTGTTGATATAGTGATGGATCTATTGGATCATAATCAGAATATCTTACTTTTATTATATCTGTGGTCATAGGAGTGTCCATGGATTTGCAATCCATCATTCCAAACTTCTGAAGAATCTTTATTGCATACTTTCCTTGTCCAAGGAATACTTCACCACGCTTCTGCCATACTTCTAGTCCTAAGTAATAATGCATGAGACCAAGATCTTTCATATCAAACTCAAAAGATAGTTCCTTTTTGCACTGGATGATGAGAGACTCTTCACCTGTTAGGAATAGATCGTCGACATATAGCAGTAGAATCATAGGTGCATTGTTCACGACTTCGTAGTAAATATTTGGATCTGCATGATTTTTGGAGAAACCAAGTCTCATTAGGTAGCTGTCTATTCTAGCATACCAAGCTCTTGGAGCTTGCTTGAGTCCATATAAAGCTTTCTTTAGTCTACAAACATGAGTGTCTCTAGAATGTACTTCAAACCCTTGAGGTTGTTCAATGTATACTTCTTCTTCGATTGCTCCATTAAGGAAAGATGTCTTTACATCCATCTGATGTAAACTCCATCCCGTGGAAGTGACAAGAGACATGATATCTCTAATGGAAGCTTATCCGAAAACTAGAGAAAATGTTTTGTCATAGTCTTCTCCCTCCTTCTGGGAGAACCCTCTGGCTATGAACCTTGCTTTATATTTGTCCACGCTTCCGTCTGCTGCATGTTTGATCTTATATACCCATTTTGATGTTACTATTGATTTTTCTTTAGGTCTAGGCACAATTTCCCATACATCATTTTTCATGATGGACTAGTGTTCTTCTGTCATGGATTCTTTCCATTGTTTCTTCTGAACTACCTATTCAAACATGGTAGGTTCTTCGTCTAGAAGCTTTGTCATACATGCTGCATAGCTGGAGAATATTTTGGGCTTCTTACTTTTTCTGAAGGTCCCACTTGGGGCCTTGAGTCTTTCTGCTTCTTGTAGGGTAGCTTCAAGTCAAGATGGCCATTTTTTGGTCTTGGGTACAGTGTCTGAATCAATGGTCTCACATTGTTGCATTAGATGATCAAGTTGTTCTTTTTCTTCATTTTGATTTTCTGGAAGACATGTGCCTTCTTCGATAGGCTCTTCATACTCTTCTTCATCTATAGTTTCTTCTATGGATTTCTTGAAATCCATCTTTTCATTGAAGGTCACGTCTCTGCTGACTTCAATATTATGTTGTTCCAGAATATAGATTCTATAGGCTTTGGATGATTCACTATATCCCACGAATATGCCCTTCTTTCCTAAGGGTTCTATTTTATTCCCTTTGTCCTTGGGAATGTGAAAGTAAATAGGGAATCCAAATATTCTTAAGTTTTCCACATTAGGTTTCTTTCCTGAGAAGGCTTCCTCTAGAGTCATATCCTTCAATATGCGGTGAGGACTTCTATTATGAACATATATTGTTGTCATGGCTACTTCTCCCCATAAAAACATAGATAAACCTTGATCATTTAGTAATGCCTTCACAATTTCTTCAATATATTTGCTCTTCCTTTCTGCTACACCATTTTGTGTAGGATTATGAGGAACAGTCAACTCCCTCCTAATCCCTTCCAATTTGCAAAAGGAAACAAATTCCTTGGATGTGTATTCTCCTCCATTATCTGTTCTCAAGGTCTTGATTTTCTTGTTTGTGAGGTTCTCTATCACTGCTTTGAATTCTTGAAACTTGCTGAATCCTTCATCCTTTGTCTTCAAGAGATATAACTAAGTCTTTCTTGAGTAATCATCTATGAAGATTACATAGTAAAGAGAACCTCCTAGAGATTTGACTGGCATCAGACCGCAAACATCTGAATGTATTAGATCTAGAATCTCCTTAGTTCTATTGTTGCTGCTTGGGAATGGTTTCTTGATATTGTTTCCAAGAGCACATCCTTTGCAAATTCCTTCATGTGCAGACTGTAATTCTAGTATTCCTTCAACCATCTTTTTGAGAAAAGGTAATGCTTGATAGTTAATATGAGAGTACCTTCTGTACCAAAGTTCATTGGAATTGACTTCATCATGTATGAGAGATTCATCATTTTGTTCTAGTAGTCTATATAGATTTCCTTCACGGGTTCCAATAACCCTAGCATTCTCTATGATGGAGTCTTTATGCCAAGACAACACTTTTCCATCTACGAAAGATATTATGTTTCCTTTGTCTTCTAGGAAAGATATGGATACAAGATTCTTTTCTAAACCAGGTACATATAAGACATTGCTCAAATGAACATTGTTACCTATTTTCAACTCAACGGTGGCTTGTCCAATTCCTTCGATTGGGTAAGTGCTTTTGTCTCCAAGCTCTACCTTGTACGATGTCTTCTTTTCATTTAGATTGGAGATTCTGGCTTGATCTCTCGTCATATGCCTAGAGTCTCCACTGTCAATTATCCACATGTCATATTCAATCGTTCCTGTGAGTGCTGAGTAGTGTAGATGACTAGTCTTTTCATTCATGACTTCGGTTGACTAGTGACTAGTCACACTTTGATCCAAAATTTCAACTTTGACGTTTCTGCCTTCTGAGAGTGCCAAGAGGTGCACTGGACTAAGGAGCACTTGGATACCTTCTTCTTGAGTGAGATGTTCCATCATAAGGTGCTGGATCAGGGTTTTAGGGTTTCTGTAACTGCACCTGCTAGTAACCCTAGCGACAGTGCTTTGGTAACTACTCCTACTAGAAAACCCTAGCGACAGTTATTCAACGAGCTTAGTATCCTTATGGCTATGCTTCCTTCCAACGGTTAGACTGAATGAAGGAGGTGTGGGCCCATAACTTGTTAGAATGTGCTCGTTTAACCATAGACAATATCACTATTGTCACCCAACCATAGGCCGAAGCCACCCCCGAGCACCTTGACCTTGACAGAGAGAAGAATCCTGGTAGCAAATTAATAGCCAAGAAAGGCTAATGCACCAAGCAAGAAGTAACCAAAGATGATCAGAGAGTCCAACCTAGAAAGATAGAAACTATAGACTTCATAACTGGCGACAACACCTTCTCTAGGACTTGCGCACAAGACTGCCCAACTGCAGTGCACACAAGTGTCTCTCTGCCATTCTGAGAGTTGTGTGTAAAGTGAAGACTGGTGCCCTGATTTATACTAGTTCTGGCAGACTGCCTGGGCTGAATTCTCATTCTGGGTACTAATTAATTCATATTAATTATCTCTCTTAGCCGCCATCTCTTCTAGGGTTACATTCACTTCTTTTCTTGCTTCTAGAATATTCTAATCTTGTCGAAGGTCACAATGGAGGTTGATACCTCCCGAAGCTACCATAATATCAACAAGAATATTCCCTGGAATACTGAAACCTTTGGCCATCATGCCCGAAGGTGTTTACTGTATCTGGACATAACTGCTGTGGAACTACTACCATAAGTTAACGAGAATTTCCGTTTGCTCCAGACGATGTTTGAAATGAAAATTGGGGAGGGATAATATAATCCTCCGCAAATTTTGGTTTAATACGTATCAATGGAAGATCTCCTTGAACCTTTCGTTGATCAATGACAATCTCTAGGGTTCGTGCGTAATGATCTATTACCATTAAAGCTTATTAATTGCATATTTAGAAAAAAGTGTGAAGGTGGCGGTAACGGTGAAGAGCGATTAAGAATTAGAGATTTCTTAAAGGTGCTAACCAGTCGACGCACGAAAGAGATTGCATCATGTTTGAAATGAATACTTGGAAAGGATAACACTCTTCTCCGCAAATCTTGGTTTAATTCATATTAATGACAAATCCTCTCCGGCCTTCCGAACATTAATGACAATCTTAACAGATTCTGCACGATGAACTAATAACATTAAAGCTTAATAATTGCATATCTAGAAAGAAGTACGAAGGTAGCGGGGATGGCAAAGAGCAATTAAGCATTATACATTTCGTCCACCCGCCAACCCGCAAAATAGATTCCAAGAAATGCCCAAGTATGGAAAGCGGTCGAGCGGGTTTCAAAAAAAGGGTCACAAGATATACCCAGGAGACGTGAGGGGCCGATGGTAAAATTGTATTTCACAATGACAGATTTTGGCCATCAATTTGTATATCGCGTAATTTTGGGTGCTGTTTGTATGTAGGAAAACAATGGAAACACAATGTTGAGCAAGCAATTTGTATATTGCGAAACTTTGGGTGTTGTGTATAAAAGCATGAGACATTCGAAAAAATGACACATTCGGAAAAATGACCAAGTAAACATAAAGTGAAAGCAAACACGATAAAGGGGAATTTGTTTGCTAATTTGTAGATAGTGAAAGTCTAGGTGTTGTTTGTAGGTGGCGGAACAATGGAAATGCAATGTTGAACCCACCTATCCAGGAACCCGCGATTCAAAAATTTTGTTCAATATGAAACGAGGAAGCGGTCGGTTGGGCTGGTGATATAAAAGTAACAATGGAAATCTGAAGACGTGAATCCACCAACTCTCGCAAGGTGCTGTATATAAAAGAATAAGACATTCATAAAAATGACACATTCGAAAAAAATACCAAGTAAACAGAAAGCGAAAGAAAACGAGATGAAGAGGAATTTGTTTTCTAATTTGTAGATCGCAGAAGTCTAGGTGCTGTTCGCAGGCATTGGAACAATGGAAACACAATGTTGAACCCACCTATCTGGGAACCCGTGATTTAAAAAGTTTGTTCAATATGAAACCGGGAAGCAATCGTTCAGGTTGGTGATATAAAAGTAAGAATGGAAATCTGAAGACATGAATCCGCCAACTCCTGCACCTAGACATTTTCTGAAAAATGATTAAGTAACCAGAAAGGGAAAGTAGAGGGAAAAAAGAAAGGAGATGGCAATTTTTCGGAAGCGGGAATTGGTGTAAGAAATCCCCATTGATGGTCTTAACAGTGACTATGAAGTGCATTAAACATGTTAACATGTTCTTCAATCAAGGAATAGATATAGCGAGCGATGTTTATAGTTTCCAGGATTTGTTTATATAAGAGAAGCGTAAAAAAGCTACAAGAAAATCAATTTTTGGATGTTTAAGTAAAGTTCTTGTACTGTTAGCTTCATTGCAAGTATAACAATGATGAATTTGAATTTTAATGTCCTCTCATTGATATGATAGTTCCATTGGAATTCACATAGTATATATTCTTTTATTTCAAATTATTCTAGGGAATTAATTTTGCTAAGTTCATCGATAAAGAAAAAGTGCTAAAAATGAGATACAGGGGAATTTGTTTGCTAATTTGTAGATCGCGAAAGTCCGGGTGCTGATTGCAGGCTGCGGAACAATGGAAACGCAATGTTGAACCCGCCTATCCAGTAACCTACCTATTTGGGAACCCGCGATCCAAAATTTTTGTTCAATATGAAACGAGGAAGCGGTCGGTCGGGCTGGTGATATAAAATAAAGTGGAAATATGAAGACATGAATCCGCCAACTTCTGCACCTATACATTTTCTAAAAAATGAGTAAGTAACCAACAATGGAAATTAGAGGGAAAAAAGAAAGGGGATGACAATTTTTGGAAGCGGGAACTGGTGTAAGAAAGCCCCATTGATGGTATTAACAGTAACTATGAAGTGCATTAAACATGTGAACAGGTTCTTCAATCAAGGAATAGATAGAACGAGCCATACTTATAGTTTCCAGGATCTATTTGTATAATAGAAGCGTCGAAAAGCTACAAGGAAATCAATTTTGGGATGTGTAAATAAAGTTATTGTACTGTCAACTTCTAATGTCCTCTCGTTGATATGATAATTCCATTGGACTTCGCATAGTATATATTCTTTTATTTCAAATTATTCCAGGAGATTAATTTTGTTAGGTTCGTCGATCAAGGAAAAGTTCTAAAAACGAGATAAAGGGGAATTTGTTTGCTAATTTGTAGATCGCGGAAGTCCGAGTGATGTTTGTAGGTGGCAGAACAATGGAAACACAATGTTGAACCCGCCTATCCGGGAACCCGTGATCCAAAAAGTTTGTTCAATATGAAACTGGGAAGCAATCGGTCGGGCTGGTGATATAAAAGTAAGTGGAAATCTAAAGACGTGAATCCGCCAACTTCCGCACCTAGACATTTTCTTAAAAACAAGTAAGTAACCAGAAACGGAAAGCACACGACAAAAAGAAAGGGGATGTCAATTTTCAGAAGCGAGAATTGGTGTAAGAAAGCCCCATTAATGGTTTTAACAGTAACTATGAAGTGCATTAAACATGTGAACATGTTCTTCAATCAAGGAATAGATACAACGAGCCATGCTTATAGTTTCCAGGATCTACTTGTATAAGAGAAGCGTCGAAAAGCTACAAGAAAATCAACTTTGGGATGTCTAAGTAAATTTGTTGTACTGTTGGTTTTGCCACAAGTATAACAACGACAAATTTGAATTTTAATGTCTTCTCGTTGATATGATAGTTCCATTGGACTTCACACAATATATATTATTTTATTTCAAATTATTCCAGGAGATTAATTTTGCTAAGTTCATCGATCAAGGAAAAGTTCTAAAACGAGCCACATACTACATTTGCATCACATAGCTTATATTAAAGGGCAAAGCATGTCCTCTATAGTCTTTAAGATCATAGAAAAACTGCGAAGATCCTGAATGTATTATTAGTTTTCCAGAACAAAGCATACAACCAAGAACCAAGTAAACACCAAATGTATTGAAAGTTGAGGCAGAAGGCAACGCATGAACATAGAAGGCCTCAAGCAAGATCCCACAAGGTTCCATAGAGTAGTACACATCAACCTTTGCATCAAACAATTTGATATATATAAAAAACACATCGTGTCATTGGTTTTCTATTACATCTGGTATATGTTCCCATGAGAAAATAATCGGGGCCATGGGATATGAACAAACATCTGCCAAACACAAGACATCAAAAAACCAGCGGAGCTTCGCCACTGTATTCTAGCTATAACCAGACCTCAAAATGGGGAACAAGAAAGTTTCCAATTACTATTTTACCATTAAGCAATATCACTATGGACATTTTCTTCTGATAGTGCCATGGTCTATCACTACCAGTTTTAATAATGCCAAATTTCCAATATTATTGGAAATTCCTGATGATTCTGCCCATATGAGCAGGCTATTTTGACGGTTCAAAGGATAGGCCCGGATTATTTATAATTGGATACTTTTTATGGGGTTTTCCCTCGTGCTTCCCATTTCTGGACTGAACAATCTTATGCGCGTGCAATCTCTATAGCGAGATTTGAAAATCTCAAGCTCATGTTTCGATTCAAGCCGAGTCCTTTTTTTTCAATTAGGGCATCGAGAAAATGCAGATACCATACCATAAATGTCTAGTTGGAGACAAATTTTTATTTTATTCGGGCACCCCAAAAAAATTCAGAAATCCTGCCATGGCTATATAGTTGGAAAACAATTGTCCAACTTGGGCACCCAAAAAACGTGCAGGCTCCTCCATCAAAGCCACAACCAACCACCATTTTTTTTTATTTACACACCGAAACAAATATGCAAAATTCTTACTGGGAGATGCAAAGAAACATCAAAATAACATGGATTGCATTTGTAATTAGATTCTCCTTGTTGTTTCAAGTGCACAAGAAGAAACAAAATATATGGAAAGAGAATTTTACAGCTATAGATGTAAACTTCGAAGAACTCGAGTCTGACGAACATTCATATGGGTGTTGAAGAAAAATTATAGACACACATGAGATATTTTCGTTTCCCGCCAAATCTTGACTTTTTTTTTTTTTGGTTTCAGCCGATATACAATATTGCATTGTCCTAATTTAAGGTAAATTTTCTATGTATCCGAAAGTCGCGCAGCATGTAGACATTGTTTGCCTTTTTTTGTAGGTATGCTTCATATGACAATTCTGCTGACCTAGGAAGCACATCTTGTAACAAAGGCTGTCTAATTGTACAATGCACAGTTGTGTTGCCCACGGTTCGGATGGCAGCATTGAGGCAATGTCCATATATGTATGGACATTTTTTATTGCATTGCAGAGAAACAATCCTATCATCACTTATCAAAGCAAAAGGAGAAGCATAAACAAAAGAGTTGCATTTTGCACATACAGGCTCAAAGGGGGTCGAGTACGCATTCACTGCAACCAAAACACCTTCAACCTGGAAACGTGAGCATAGCAGTTAACATATTGAACAATATAATATACAATTGCACCCCAAAAAAAAAATAAAAATAAAAAACCATAGAAATTTGGTGAAGACTATTTGTATGAGCAAAGTGAGGATGAATCTGTAGATGTATACACACAACAGTTGTAGACCTAGTTAGTTTCTTGAGATCCTGTACTATGTTTGCTCGCAATTCTGTTACAAATGTTGCTTGGGTTGTATGAAAGATCCTTTCTTTAAAATCCATCTTCTTTGTTTTATTTTTGAAGACCATAAGTGGAAATTTCTCTTTATTCAATTGTTGTTCCATTGACGAAAACAAATTTGAATAGGTATCGAACAATTGCAGTTGCAACATGGAACAATGCAATATTTGTGTAACTTAACTGAGATACATGGACATGCGAAAGTAAAGGACAAAACTGGATATGGAGAATGGTACCATCGCCTTGTCGCTGTCTGACTCTCCATATTTTATATGGAGAATGCATTGCGAGCCAAGTGTTCTTGCTAGTGTGACAGCTACGCCAATGGTTTCGATTGGGTAAATGTCATTGCTTTGTGCAAGTTGGTTTATAGTTGCGTCCAGGACGAAACGATATTCTGAACAAATAGCGGGAATTTTTTCCACAATACTTGTTTCATTGAGCGAAATAATCCGATCACAATTACCACGTTCATATACTGTTTTGGGCAATATATTAAAATTTGTAATGGATATCCCATTACCTGGCAATATCTTTTTTGCATGTTTTTGGACAAGTTGTGTAGGAATAGTCAGTGTGACTGTCATCAGGGCCTCCTTGTCTATCAAGTCAGCACACATAATGGATCTAGTTTTGTTTTCCTTGTCCAAGTAGGTGCTATAGACGACCATTATGTCCCCGATGAACACTTGTCCAGTTCGATGACTGTTCAAGCCCTCTATTGATAGTAATTTAGGTGTTATAAGTTTAGACCTGGTGACAATTTTCGAATAGGAAAAATAATGTGAATGGTAGTATGCATTATTTTTTTGTTTTCTTTTTTTCTTGGCATAAATGTACAAGTAGACGCACAACTTGGATGAACTATGGAGCCAGAGTTTTGCAACCAGACCTCTTAGTCTGCAGAACCTGCGCTATGTTCAACGTCTCGCTTGTACTTGTTGATACTTCTTGTGAATTGCAAAGTATGTGTTGTAGATGACATCAACATATTCACCATGCCATAGATGAATAAATAGCTGAGGATATTTGTTTGGTAAACATACTAGGAACATAATGTATGGATATTTACCTTTGGCCTTGTCGGTCTGCTGATGTCTGGGATGACTGACTGCTCATGGCCATGTCACTAGTCCAACTTTTTCTGATGCAAGAATGTGTAGATGAACATCAGAAGGACTAAACAAGCATATGCATTGTATATTGTCCATAATTATTCTTAATGTCACATGCATGGTATAAGGAGATGGAATACGAAATAGGGTGTCAAGGGATAATCGAGAAACATGAGGACCCAAGGGTTAGATTGTATGCCTCAGATTTTTTGACTAAGAAAATGTGTAAAAATAAATAGGGCGTGATGGCGGGGCATGATGGCCAATCTGTATATCACAGAACCTCAGAAGATAGAGGCACAATCTTGAACCCGCAAGCCCGACACCTGCAATCGACAAAGTGGGTAAGTATGGAATAAGGTAGAAGCATGACCATAAATGTGAACCCGTGAGTCCGACAACCCGCGCACCAAGGCATTTTCGGAAAGACGACTAAGCAGAGGAATTAGAAAGCAAAAGGGATAATAGAAAATGGAAAAAGTAGAAATGGGGAGGGCACAAAGGCCCATTGTTGCCAAATCATCATTTTCTAGTCCAATATTATATGCCCCCACCCATTTTGTATATTTAATTTACTAGCACAGTTGATATACCTTTTCGAAGATTATACCACAGACTCCTCTACTGTTGCATACAAGAATTCATCTTCTTGTCCAACTAATCTATTTCTTCCAAGGTAGCAATGCCGAATATATAGTGGACATGAAGGCAAGTTAGTATGAAGAAAGACATGCAAAATAAAGAAATACAGTTCTATTTATTTCAATGTAGTAGTAAAGAGAATACAATTCACATGAGAATAAACAGAAAGATACGTAGTATATATATACAATAAAAAAGGTGCAAAGTAGTAGAACAAGTAGAACAAATACACATACAATAAATGAAATACTAAACACTGGAATATGAAATAAGAGTACAAGTATGCACCTTTGTAACTTCTCGTCTACATTTGTGCTAAAGAGTCCATCGTCCTCTCCAACCACTCTGTTTGTTTAAATGTAGCAATGCAGGAAAAATACAGTGGACATGAAGGAAGTTAGTATGCAGGAAGACATGAAATGAAGATAAGTTATTATGTAGGAAGGTACACAATATCTACATGCAATAAACTAGGTGAATACGTATACAAACAATAAATGAAATACAAACAATAAATGAAATACAAAACAATGGAATATGAAATAACCATACAAACATGTACCTTTGTATCTCCTCTTCCACCACTATTGTCAAGACTCCATCGTTTTCTCTAGCTGTTCCATTTGTTTGAATGTGGGAACACACAAAATACAATGAACATGAATGGAAGTTGGTATGCACCGGAGAACAAGTAATATGTACATACAATAAATGAGAATCAATGGATAAAAGAAAAGATAGTCAGAAACATGAACCTTTGCTTTTCTCCATCCATGGTTGTAAATATATAAAGTTTTTCCCTACCCAAAATATATTACAAGCCACAAAATATTAAGAAATTGCATGGCCATAGCTAAATGATTTTGGTTTTCTGTGCAAAGTATCCAGATATGCTTCCAGACATGGAAATATAATTTTGTAGTATCTTTGGTGTACATATCATATCTCAAGTACAAGACAAATTGTATCGTGGTAACACCAATCTGTGTAGAGGATAAAGAACATGTATTGTGGTATGGGCACATTCCACCATATATGGTTAATAAGTGCGGTTTGCACATGTTTTATTTAAGAAAAAAACAACAACGGATATTGCACTTGCACATGTAGTTGTCCAATTATTTCTTATGCCACTATTTTCTATCATGTCAACACTGAAGTATCAACAAAATGTTACAACAGAACAAGCGCACACGGAACAGGCTCCAGATACCGACTTCGGTAGACACGACAAATAACACAACTGCAGGTCCACTCACGGGTCCAGGGTCTGAACACCGCAAAGCACAAAAAATAAAAAAAAATAGCTCCAACTGTCGGCGCAAGACCCCAACCCTGCAAATCCGAAGCAAACAAAAGAAAACAACAAGCACCAAACCAATGAGAAAACACGAACATGCCCAACTGCAGCCCTAGGGCCCCAAACTCGTAAACTTGAGCCAAACAACAACAACTAGAAACCGACAAACCAACGAACCAATGAACAAGCAACAACCACCGAACCAATAAACAACATATGTATCTCCAACGATTACCAAACTGCAACCGAAGAACAGAAGGAACCGTGATCCGAATTATTTTCGGCACGAAATGAGAGCGGAGATATAATAAATAAATGCACAGAGATATCACAGATAACATAAATGTATCAGAGATGGAACCATAAACACAGAGATACAGTAATACATGATTTCTATTAATGAAATAAATGTACAGATACTGTAAAAATACATAGTGAAAGACTCGCTAGAATGGTGGCAGCTTATCTCTGAGAAGAGATGTGACGACTACTCGCATTCACAAGAAGATGATTCTTACAATAAGGCTCTAAGGGCCTTTTTAACATAAGGAAAATACAAAACCCTAACCCTGGAAGATGAAAAGACAAAAGGTTTGCGGGCCTCGATGGAGGTAGTTGGTACGTCAACTTCCCGATGGCGTAACTTTTGCATACGATCTCCGTTTGGGGCGCTCAATATACTGTTAGAAATATCTATCCAAGGACTACAACTTTACTGTGAGCAATATTTAAGGAAATGTCATGTTACTCCTCATTTTCCCAAAAAGTGTCGTTTAGAGCCTCAAAACGACTGTGGAAGTTCAGGACCTGAAAAACTGCTAAAAATAGTAAATTACCAAAATTGCTAGAAAACTGTTTTGAGCCAGTTGGAAAAGGTGGGTGGCCACCGATATCCACTTGGATCAATCCTCCCTCCTTAGGAAGCAATGGTCTCCATTGCGTTGAGTTCCATGGGGAGAGAGGGAAGCCTTTGCTGAATCTGAATCTTGGTGAGCTGCTTGCCTTGCTGGAGACATCGCACTACTTGGTTTGTGGAAGGCTGTCACAAACCTGTTGTTGACGGTGTTGACTCTGTTCAACCAGTCGAGACATCTGAGATGACTGTGTGTAGAAGGTATCTTTGCGTTTTGCTGCAATCTTGTCGACCTGTTTTTGTTGGATAGAAGGTGCTTGGGTCGAGGTTGTAGTGGTTGCAATATCCTTCTGTTCCCCTTTTAAACAGATTGTGAAGAAGCTGAATTTTGTAGTATGAGATACTACCTTGCGACACTGTTTAGGTGGGACAATAGTTGGAACTACCTTTGGTATTCTGTAGAGATGACCCCCCAGAGTAACAATGACACTACGGGGTCGAGACTCATAGATAACATGGCACTTCCACATATATGGTTGGCCCAAAAGAACATCACAGACATCCAGTGGGGAAACATCACTTAATACCTCATCCTTGAAGGGCTGGATGCCATATGACAATCGACACTACTGGCTGACACGAATATCTCGTCCCTGACGAAGCCACCTGATGTTGTATGGTTGTGGGTGTGGTGTTGTCGACAATCCCAACTGTTTTATGACCTCTACTGAGATGAGGTTCTTCTGGCTTCCGCTATCAACAATAAAATGCAGCGGGGTCCCCTTCACCCACATCTGTGAATGAAAAAGGTGCTCCCCCTCTTCAGGATATGTTGGTTCTTCTGGTTGAATTATTGCGTCGCGACAATAGTAGTGGGGTCTGCGTCGATGCTCTTTCTTTTACCAATATTTTCAGAATTAGATTTTGAATCAGGGTTCGACTCCTTGTCTTTGATCTCGGCCACCAATGACTGTTTTGAGCGACATTCATCGGTGTTGTGCCAAGGGATTTTGTGGAAATCGCACCATTTTCCTATGTCCTTCTTTGTCTTCCCATGACCCTTCTTTTCCTGTGGCTTAGACTGGTTTTCAAGAAGGTGTTTGTTAGGGACATCTTTCTCATACTTTGGTTGTTGTGGATTTGCAGATCCGAAATCCCATTTGTTCTGGTGCTTAAACTTCTGCTCGATTTTAACAACATATCGATAAGCAGAACCGAGTGATGAGATGTCCAGAAAATCCATTTCAGTTTGGATGTATCTGTGTAGAGCTCCGCGGTATTTCAGAACCAGATGTCACTCAGAGTCTTTGATACCCAGCTTGGTGCTCAAGGTATGGAAGGTATTGGTGAACTCTGGAACTTCTTGGCCCCTCTCTTGCCACATTGTGGTCCATCTCATGTATTGGTCCTCATAGTTGCCAACAGGGTAATATTTTTCCTTTACTGCATCCACAAAAAAATCCCAAGTGGGCTTGGCCCCATATATTCCAGACTCCTCTGTGGAAATTTTCTCCCAGTAAGTTTCCCACCAATGTTTGACATGGGGGAGAGCCTTAAGGAGTGCGAATATGATCTTTTCTCTGTCAGAAAAATTGTGAACAAAGAAATAACCTTATAACAAATTTAACCATTTGTCTAGGGCATCCACATTTATCTGACCTTCAAATATAGGAATATTAAAATTGACTTGTACCTTAAAAGGTGAGGTTCCTCCAAAGTGTCCACTTGATGAATATGCGCTTGATGCTATCGAAAGGCGTTGAAGGATGTGGGGAAAATTCTTCATCATTTCATCCCTCTGTCGCGTGAGAGCTTGCTCAAGCAATAGATTGATAGAATCGTCTGCTCTGTCATTTTTATTTTCTTTCGCCATTGAGGGTTTCTTGGGTGTGCGAGAGTGATTGTCCTCAAGAGAGACAAACTCGAGACCCAACTTTCTATACTCGGACCTCGTTGGGGACATGCACTGAAAAACGATCAAGAGCAGCTTGCTCTGATACCACTGATCCAGATTATTTTCGGCACGAAATGAAAGCAGCGATATAATAAAGAAATGCACAAAGATATCGCAGATATCCAATAATATAACATAAATGTATCAGAGATGCAACCATAAACACATAGATACAGTAATACACAATTTCTATTCATGAAATAAATGTACAAATACTGTAAAAATACAGAGTGAAAGACTCGCTAGATTGGTGGTAGCTTATCTATGAGAAGAGATGTGATGGCTAATCACATTCACAAAAAGATTATTCTTACAATGAGGCTCTAAGGACCTTTTTAACATAAGGAAAATCTAAAACCCTAACCCCGGAAGATGAAAAGCCAAAAGTTTTGCGGGCCCCTATGGAGGTAGTTGGTACGTCAACTTCCTGGGGGCGTAACTTTTGCATGCGATCTCCGTTTGGGGTGCTCGATACAGCGTTAGAAAGATCTATCCGAGGACTACAACTTTGATGTGAGCAACATTGAAGAAACATCCATGTTGCTCCCCGTTTTCCAAAAAATCATTGTTTAGGGCCTCAAAACGGTTCCCGAAGTTCAAGACCTGAAAAACTGCTAAAAATAGTAAATTGCCAAAATTGCAAGAAAACTGTTTTGAGCCAGTTGAAAAAGGTGGGTGGCCATCGATATCCACCTGGATCAAACCAGAAACATATGATGAGGATGCCAATAAAAATAAGCAAACATTGTTACTTGCAAACTCCAAACACTGAACAACAAAGAAGGAATAGAAAATGAAATTATGGCATGGAAATTTACTTTGAAATGATGAGCGGCAGAAGCACAGGTCAAATTGTGAACCAAACAACAACAAGTAGTAACCAAGGAACCAACGAAGAAGAAGCAACCACCGAACCAGTAAACAATGTATGTAGCTTCAACGATGAAGAAATTGCATTCCAAGCCTAGAAGAAGTATGAAACATACAATGCCTATTCAACTGGCGGTGGACAACAATATTGTAAAAATTCACTGCAACATTGTATGGAAAATTTTGAGGAAAAATGTACTCCGAGAAGCCTATTTAGGTAAACATTTAAGGCTGTTAGGCTGTTTAAGGGCCTCCGGTATGCAAACATTTAAGCTGTCAGGCCTGTTTCGGGACCTCACGCCATGTAAACATTTAAGCTGTCAGCCCTATTCAAGCACCTCAAAAAAAGTGTCAATGATCTAAACCTTCGGTATGCAAACATTTCAATACAAATTCGGCTTGGACTAATAATAATAGGACAAATACATTAATAAAAAAATAATAAAAAACAATGTCCATGCTCAAAACTTTCGATTTGTAAACATTTCAATAAAAAATGTAAAAAAAATTAAAAAGGAGCATTTAAGCTCAAAACTTTGGATATCTACACATTTATAACATTGGGAACAACGAAGCTGACAATAAGACCTCGAATATATTCTCCAATGAGACGATGAGATATAAGTTTATTTTTTTTTTTTTATATAATTTTTTTTTATAAAAAATAATGTTTTTACTTCTATAGTACGAACAATACAGATGATGCGAAAATTTATAGTCAAATGACAGATTAATATGAAGTCAACGAATTATTGATCACTATAGTCCCTATGCGCCTTCGGCATGGACTAATAATACTAATCAAGAGAATAGAAACTATAATTCATTATCTTACAAGATTACAATGTTGAATGCTACAAATGCAACAATTATGGCCACAAAGCTAGTG
>ML787087.1:159653-171231 GCA_009831015.1 Picea engelmannii
CCTTATAGAGAGTTGAGAAGAACTCCAATGATTCTTCTGTGTAACGCAGTGAGAAAGAAGATATGTCGAGTTAGACATACCTGTGGTTGAGCACAAGGTGAACGTGTTAATTCCCATGAGCTAGGTGCATCGTTGTGAGACAGAGATGAAAACAATGTATTAACCTCCTCTGAGTAGAGAGTGGAGATGATGAACTCCAGATGACTCTCGCGTGTAATGCAATGGGAAATAATATCTGTTGACTTGGACGTGCCTATGGATGAGAACAAGTGAATGTGATGCTAGTGGCTAAGCACTAGTGAGTGTGGATCTCCTGTGAGACACAATGAGATAAAGATATTGACATCCCTATGGATGTGCCCCTAGTGGCTGAGCACTAGTGGGTGTATGAGATACCTTGCTATATTGTTCAAGAGTCATACTTATCTGTATTCCTAATTGTAATGTAAAGGGTACAGGTAGGCCCCACCTTAATGTAATAGATAATTAGTGTAAAAGATAATTAATTTGGTAATTATTAATTATATTGTGAGTTAGTGAGGTTGGCCATGTTGTGCCAATAGACACTTCTGTTGATAGGTTCAGTCTAATATAAGTAAAGGTCAATTCCCCATTGAGGAATCATATCTCAAGTGCGAATTTGGAAAATTCAGCAAGTACATCTTCTTGGGAAAAGTGCACACCTCTCTTGGGTGCTAGTCTTCTAGGGTTTGTGAGCACCATTTTGTGTGCTAGGTTTTCTGGGTGGTGGAGGTATTTCTCTTGAAGAATATAGCAAAGGATTGGCTGGGTTTTCTTCCCTTGTTGGGAAGGGTTTCCCAAGATACTTCTTGTGTACTTGTGCATGGTGTTTCTTCTTGTGATCTAGGCTGCTACAACAAAATTGTTTATGGTTTAAGTAAAAGGATAAAATGGAATGAACTTCATGCTTAAACCTTTCCTATAGAAAAATCAACATGGTATCAGAGCATAGGTCTTGAAGAACCCTTACATAAGAAATTAAAATCTAATCTGTCCTTCTGCAATTTCGTACGACCTCTAGGGTTTCTGCATAAATCCGTATGACCTTCACTTGCTTGAACTTTTCAACACCTTACACGTGGATGTTGGGTCTGAAAATTGGATAAAGGTGTACAACCTCCCTCAGCGCACCTCCATAGATCTTCAAAGTGAATTTTTGAGGATTTTGAGTTTTTGGCCCTAGGGTTTCTAGGGTTCCAAATTTTTTTGCAGAATCTTGATCTTTGGGTTTCTTCAACTTCTTGAAGAAACATTTCAACTCAACAAGTATTATTGTGATACTCTCAAAGTTTATTGTTGGTAGTCACAAGCCCAACAAAACCAAAGGATACTAGTCCAACCTAACCATTAGGTTTTCTAAGTCCAATTGGCGAGAGTTTGTGAAGAAATCCGAGAAAATGAAGAACAAAACTTTAGTGGAAGATAGGCTTGATGGATCAAGCAACTTTAGCTCTTGAAATTGAATGCTTTAGGTCACCCTTGAAGAACATGACCTTTTGAATGTGGTGACAAAAACTTTACCAGATACAACTACCAATGAAGAGAAGGAAATAAGAAGGGAAGAAGATATCAAGGAAAGAAAAATAACCATCTACTTAGTAAGGGATCATCTCTTACCTCATATTGCCAACCTGAAAACAACTTATGAAATGTATGAAGCACTGAAAGATATGTTTGAAAGTGACAACACCCTCATATCTCTTACCTTAAAGGGCCAACTTCAAAGTACCAAGATGACAAAGGGTGATACAATTTCTACCCTTCTTTATGAAGATATCAGAGATCAAAGAAAAACTAGGTGCCATTGGAGAAATCATGTTTGACAAAGAACTTGTCTTATCTAATCTCAACAATCTTCCAAAACAATGGGAACCTTTTCTTCAAAGCATCAGTGGAAGAGAAAAGTTACCAACTTTTGATCATCTGTGGACAGACTATACTCAAGAAGAACTTAGACGTAGAAATAGAGGAGTGGAAGACACCCCTGATGACAACCATGCTCTTGCACTTCATACAAAGAAAGGAGGAATATTCAAAAGAAACTTCAGAAAAACATTCAGAGATGAGAAATATCCTTCTGCCGCAGGTCATAATCAGAGAAGAGATGTCTCAGATATTTGACGCAGAGCCCCACCTCAACAGGGTCTGATGACCTCCTGGTCTATGGATCTTCGAATTCCTCTGAGCCGAAATGGCCCCTTGGTTCCCTCTGGAACCTTCAACACATAAAGACCACATGTCCTTTTATATGCTATGTCTGCACGCGTGAGCACTAGGTGCATAATTTCCCCCATGTGACCATGAGCCTAACCCAAAAGGCATTTCACAATTCACGATTTCAGGACTTCTATTGCAAGTCGCACGACTCCTCCAATTCTCGAACTCCAAAATAGGGATTAAGGGTCCCCATATCCTCCCTTAAATTCTTCAACCGTATGACCTCCAACCAAAACCTAGGTCCCACCTCTGAGTGCGTCGGGGTTTCACGTACCGGAAATACCCGATATGATTCACCTACGTTCTTTCGAGGTTCGAATTGCGATTTCAAACACCTCAGATCAACAGTCCCGATTTTCCCACAATCCGATGGTCCAGATCCTTCTCTCGCGAATCAGGACTTCGCATATCAGGACTTCTGGAACGACTCCCTCCTTCGATCCTTCGACTCTTGATCCCCGATATTTCAGAGCGCCAAATCAACGACTCACGTTCCTTTAGATCTGACGGCTACTATCCCTCCTGAGCTTGCTTTCTATGAGGTGACTTCGACCCTCATCCTTCCTTTGGACTTCTCTAAGTCTCTATCCTTCCTGAGCTTGATTCTTTCTGCAAACTCAAGAATTCTAAGGAATCCTACTCACACTCCTTGCGGCCTTCACGATAATCTCTGATTATATTATAACTCCAACTCTACACACTCCTCGCGACATAAGTTCTTCAACCGCTCACTTGGGTTGGAAAAGTCTAAGACTTCGACCTGGCCTACACACACCTTGCATGACTCTATGCTATACTTGCAATTTTGCTGATATGAGAACAAAAATATCTCTCCTGAGCTTTTTGAGATAAAACTCAGAATCTTGTTGACGCACTCCTTGTAGGAATTCTCAGGAAGAGAAACAATTGAAACTTATACTCTCCCTCTCACAGACTTGACACATTCAACATGAAATCATAGATACACACACAACATTGAAACAAATTCATAACAGAGACTGGAAACAAACTATAAACATACCATTCAATAGATGTAAACATTAACCACAATACACCAGACAATTAGATCAAAGCATTCTTATATTAATTCAAGTTCTTCTGTACATGGTCTCAATAATAACTATATGTTCATACAACTTCTACAATCTTTGTTCTTATATGCTCTCCTATGCTCTCTAGCTCTACAACAACTACAATGAGAATGACAATACAATACATACGAGGGAGTCTTCTTGAGTTTTTCCCTCCTACAACATTAAGCTATCTTATTGAATTAAATACTACACCTACTTTACATTCAATACAATAAATGCCTACAACCAATAGATGAGAGCAATGCTCAAGATCTGTATTACAATCCACAAAACATTAAAAGCAATTACATCCTTCTAGCTATTACATTAATGGTTCTTCTTTTGAGATTCAAAATATCTTCAAAATGCGCGCTAGTGCATATCCAACTGTCTTCCACTTGTGCTTACTGGCGATGCTCTTGCATCATACTCCTCTGGCTGAAAAATTCATGGACTCCTGTCCATGATCTCCTGCACCATCTGTCCATGTTTCTAGATATCTGCTTCACTTTCCCAACTAGCGTCCTCAATCGGGTGTCCCTTCCACTTTACCAAATATTCAAGATATGTCTTCCTCTGGGTTTTCTTGCTAATTCCGTGATCAAGGATCTTTTCTATCTGTGGCTTTTCAACTACAAACATCTGTTTGACCCACTGAACTTACTTTTGACTCTCTACTCCTCATGCTTCATTTGCTATGTAAGGATACAGATTTTCTACATTGAATATGGGCGATATACCCACATCATCTAGCAAGTCTATCTCATAAGAATTTGCCTCAAATTTTCATAAAATCTTACACGACCCTATCTTCTTCATTTTCAGATTATTATATGTTCCCCTTGGGAACCTTTCTTTTCTTAGGTGTGCTAAGACTAAATCTCCCACTTCGAATTGAAGCTCTCTCCTGTGCTGATATGTTCTATGCTTATATTCCTGGTTAGAACTTTGCAACCGCTCTCTGATTTTATTGTGGAGCTCCTGCATTTCTGCTGCAAAATCCTCCACTCCAACACTCCTGAACTCACTCTGCTCTAAGTCTCTCAACTCAGATACTCCCGTTGGCTGCATTCCATACATTATCTGGAATGGACTCTGTCCTGTGCTCCTGTTAGGTGAGTCATTATATGCAAATTATGCTTGCGATATAATTTGATCCCACCGACTGTGATGTTCAGTAACCAAACTCCTCAATAAATCCCCCAAACTTCGATTTTCTACGTTAGTCTGTCCATCTGTCTGAGGGTGATATGCTGAGCTAAAAGATAAATTTGTTCCCAGCTTCTTCCATAGTGTCCTCCACAAATGACCAACAAATTTGGTATCTCTGTGTGAAACAATACTCTTGGGTAAACCATGAAGTCAAACAACTTCTTTGAAAAACAGATTTGCAATGTGTGTTGCATCATTGGTTTTCTGACATGGAATGAAATGGGTTATTTTTGAGAATCTGTCGACTACCATGAATATGGAATCACAACGTCCTCGACAGTCCCAACACAAAATCCATGCTTACCGCGTCCCACGACCTCTTTGGTATTGGCAATGGTTGATACAACCCTGTATTTTGTCTTTTCCCCTTTGCGTGCTGGCAGATTCTACATTTGTTGAAAAATTTCTGCACATCTGTGCTCATTCCTTGCCAATAATACAAACTGTTCAGTTGCGCAAATGTTTTATCATGGATGAAATGTCCAGCCAATCCCCCACTATGTTTTTCCTTTAAAATGTTTTATCTCATAGAGCTCTTTAGGATACACAACTGATTTCCTTTAAACAACAGTCCATCCTGAATCAAGTATTCCATCCATTGGCTTTTGTCTCTTAAAACAAGATTCTCACATGCTTTGTAAGCATCCTTGAAATATGAATCATCTATGTACATTTCCTTAAGGCTATCAAAACCTAAGGTCTTCACTCGAAACTCCTGCAGAATCAAACATTTCCTGCTCAATGCATCGACGACCTTGTTAGCATTTCCAGAAATGTGCTTTATAACAAAAGTAAAGTTCTGCATAAATTCAACCCATTTTGCATGTTTCTGGTTCAATTTCTCATGTCTGGTTATAAACTGTAAAACATGGTTATCGCTATACAAAACAAACTCTTTCGGAACTAGGTAGTGCCTCCATTTATTCAATGCTTGTATGACTGCATAAAACTCTTTATCATACGTGGAATATTTCATCTTGGTCTCATTTAGCTTCTCACTGAAGTATGCAACTGGCCTATTGTCTTGACTCAAGACTGCTCCAATCGCAAGTCCACTCGCGTCACATCTCACTTGAAATGTTTTACTGAAATTTGGCAGGACCAGAACTGACTGTTCAATTATCTTCTCTTTTAATAACTTGAAAATTCTCTCCGCTTCCTCTCTCAAATGAAAATATTTATGTCTCTTCTTGATTGTGTCCATCATTACTGCACAAATTCCACTAAAATTCCTATAAAAACTGGCTAGTCCATGGATGCTTCTGACTTCAAAGATATTCCTTGGCGATGGCCATTCTTTGATTGCTTTTACCTTCTCAGGATCCATCTTCAACTCATTCGAAGAGATCAGAAAACCCAAGTAAATGAGTTCTGTCTTCATGAAAGACATTTTCTTCAGATTTATCAACAACTTCTCTTGCTGCAACCTCCTCATCACTAGAGTTAAATGTCTCAAATGTTCTTCCTCAGTCTTACTGAAGATCAATATATCATCAAGATACACAATTACAAACTTCCCAATAAAATATTTCAAGACTTCGTTCCTCAATCTCATAAAAGTACTTGGTGCATTCGTCAGGCCAAATGGCATGACAAGCCATTCATACAATCCTTCATTGATCTTGAATGTTGTCTTCCATTCATCAACTTCCCTCATCCGAATCTGGTGATATCCACTTTTCAAATCAATTTTTGAAAAAAAAATTGCCCCACTCAAGCAATCCATCAAGTCATCCATCTGGGTAAAGGAAATCTATACCTGATGGTGATTTTGTTTATGGCCCTTGAGTCTATACACATCGTCTATCCACCATCCTTGTTCAGACTTAAAATTGTTGGCACAATGCATGGACTGAAGCTTTCTCTAATCAATCCTTTGTCCATCAAATCCTAGACTTGCTTCTTGACTTCTTCATTCTCCTGCGGTGTCAATCTGTACACTGCTTTGTTTGGAAAACTCGCTCTTGGTATAAGGTCAATATGATGGATTATACTTCTAATGGGTGGAAACGAACAAGGCAAATCGTCCATCACTATATCATCGAAATTCTCCAGTAGTTCTTGAATTTCCTCAGGTAGATCATCTATTGAGGTATTGGTCAAGATGACTCTAGGTTTTCTCACCACAACAAACTGCATGTCTTGATCTTTCTTGAATTCATCTAGAAGTTCCTTCCCACTCTTGAGAAGTATAGTATTGCTTGCTTCTGCTTTCACCTTCTTGTTTTCAATTGAAAACAACATATGTGTCCTACCATTCTTCTCCAAGGTATAGGTGTTATTTCTTCCATCATGAATAACATTTATGTCATATTTCCAAGGCCTCCCCAACAAAATATGACAAACATCCATGGGAATAACATCACATAAGATCTCATCTCTATAACCCCCTATCTTAAATTCAAGTAAACATTATTTAGTGACTATTACATGTTGTCCTTTTCGCAACCACAAAACTTTATATGGGCTTGGATATGCAATTGTTTCCAATTCCAGCTTTTCCACCATCTCCGTGGATACTAGATTATTTGTGCTTCCATTGTCAACTATCAGCTCGCATACCCTATCCTTGGGCTTGCAAGTGGTCCTAAACAAACTGTTCCTTTGGACTGGATTCTCCACCTCCTTCTTTGGCTTCAAGAGATTTTTACTCATCATTAAGGATATTCCTCCTTTTGCATCTTCTGCCTCAACATTTTGCCTTTGTGCTTATGAAATGTGAGCTTCACCTCCTCCATCCCTTTTTCTATTGGGACATTCCCAAGACTTGTGTTCGATCTTTCCACAGAAAAAACCTTTATTTCACCTCCTCTGCCTCTTCCTCTTCCTCTTGCTCGAGGAAAAGTGTTCCTATCGACATATTGTCTTCCTTGTGAACTTCCTCCCCTTGTTGGGTGATTATGAGGCTTCTTTTCTTCATCCTTGGGCTTCTGTATTCTGTCATGGGCAATTTCTTTGCCTCTGCTTTGACTTCTACCTTTTCCCCTTTGACCTTGTTTTCGAGCGAATTTTTCTTCTGCTTCTAAAGCAACCTGATAAGCATCTTCCACATTTCTAATCATCACCATGCTAATCTCATCCTGAATCTCATATCTTAGGCTATTCATATATCTGACGACCTTTTCATCATCACTCTCACGATGACCAGCTTTGATGTTTAACCTATAAAACTCCTCTGTATACTCCTTCACTGCCATCCCTTTTTGTCTTAAATTTTGCATTCTTCGGAACATAGTGATTTGATAATCCCTGGGTATGAACTTGGCTTTCATATTTGCTACCATTATATCCCAGCTTTTGATTCTATGTTTTCCCTTGCAACTCCTGCTAGCCTGCAGTTCATCCCACCATAGTGCTACATGTCCTTTCAGTCTAGTGACAGTGTGCTTTAATTTCTTGACTTCTTTGATATCTTCATAATCAAAATATTTATCTAGATCTCTAAACCAATCTAACATCTCCTCAACATCCAAGTTTCCTTCATACATCGGGATATCCATTTTTGCTCTGGCACGTATTCTTGCAACAACTTTAAATAGACGTTCCTTTGCAACATCTTCAACTAAAAATTCTTCGACTCCTTCATTCTCGCTTTCAGCCTCACTGATATCTCCAGTATTAGGCATTCGTCTTTGTGCTTTCTCCATATCATATAACTGACCATGAATTTCTCTCATTTCCCTTTCCACGACTGGATCGGGCATAGTTCTTTCTTGACGTCTTCTTGGCGGCATTGTTTCAATCTGTCCACACATAATTCAAATCACAACTGTCCTCTGTCTTCCCTCTATAGAAAACAATATTTGTTAGCTCTGATACCACCTGATGCAGAGCCCCACCTCAACAAGGTCTGCGGACCTCCCAGTCTATGGATCTTCAAATTCCTCTGAGCCGAAATGGACCCTTGGTTCATGCTAGAAACTTCAACAGATAAAGACCACATGTCCTTTTATATGCTACACCTGCATGTGTGAGCACTAAGCACAGACTTTCCCCCACGTAACCATGCGCTTGACCTAAAAGGTGTTTCAAAATTCATGATTTTGGGACTTCTATTATGAGTCGCTCGACTCCTCCAATTCCCGAACTCCGAAATAGGGCTTAACGATCCCTAGCTCCTCCCTTAAATTCTTCAACCATTTGACCTCCAGCCAAACCTTGGGTCCCACCTCTGAGTGCGTCAGGATTTTGCATATAGGAAATACCCGATATGATTCACCTCCATTCTTCCGAGGTCCGAACTCCGATTTCAAACACCTCAGATCAACAGTCCTGATTTCCCCGCGATTCGACGATCCAGATCCTTCTCTCGCGAATCGGGACTTCTAGAATGACTCCCTCCTTTGAACCTCCGACTCCCGATCCCTGATATTTCAGAGCGTCAGGTCAATGGCTCACGCTCCTTTAGATCTGACAACTACTATCCCTCCTGAGCTTGCTTTCTGCGAGGTGACTTTGACCCTCATCCTTCCTTTGGACTTCTCTAAGTCTCTATCCTTCCCGAGTTTGATTCTTACCACAAACTCAAGAATTCAAGGGAATCCTACTCACACTCCATGTGGCCTTGATGATAATCTCTGATTATCTTATAACTCCAACTCTACGCACTGCTTGCGATGGAAGTTCTTCAACCTCTCACTTGGGTTGGAAAAGTCTAATACTTCAACTTGGCCCGCACACACCTTGCACAACTCTGTGCTATACTTTCACTTCTGCTGGTATGAGAACAACGATATCTCTCCTAAGCTTTCTGAGATAAAACTTAGAATCTTGTTGACGCACTCCTTGCAGACTTTCCCTGCACTCCTTGCAGGATTCTTAAGAATAGAAACAATTGAAACTTATACTCTCCGTCTCATAAACTTCATACATTCAACATGAAATCATAGGTACACACACAACATTGAAACAAATTCATAATAGAGACTGGAAACAAACTGTAAACATACCATTCAATAGATGTAAACAATAACCACAATACCCCCAAAAATTGGATCAAAGCATTCTTATATTAATTCAAGTGCTTCTGTATATGGTCTCAATAATAACTATCTGTTCATACAACTTCTACAATCTTTGTTCTTCTCTTCTCTCCTATGCTCTCTAGCTCTACAACAACTACAATGAGAATGACAATACAATACATACGTGGGAGTCTTCTTGAGTTTTTCCCTCCTACAACCTTAAGCTATCTTAGCAAATTAAATACTACACCTACTTTACATTCAATACAATAAATGCCTACAATCGACAGATGAGACCAACACTCAAGATTTGTATTACATTCCCCAAAACATTAAAATAAATTACATCCTTCCAGCTATTACATTAATGGTTCTTCTTTTGAGATTCAAAATATCTTCAAAATGCGCGTTGGTGCATATGCAACTGTCTTCCACTTGCGCTTGCTAGCGATGATCCTGCATCAATATTCAGTGCTTTAGATGTGACAAATATGGGCACTATGCAAGAAATTGTCCAAACATGAAGGAATGAAGACAATATGATTCCACCGCTGACATTGATCCAGACCCATCCCAAAAGAATGAAGATAAGAGAGATGAAAATTATTTACTTTAAAACAAATATAATGTTGAACATGACTACAGATCTAGGTAAATTGGTTGATCATTAATTTTATAGTTGATTGCATTATTAATAAGTGAAGGGTATTATCTCCAGTGTGGGAGCCCTCATGACTTGGACCATTATCCCTGGTACGGGAGTCCAAACCTTATTGATTGATTATTATGCTAGCAAAAGAAGACATAAAATATCTAGCAAGCAAATAAAAGAAGACTTTCATCATTCAAACTTCAGAGAGAGTTACTTGACTCAAGAGGGAGTCAAAACAAAATAAAAAGAAGGAAGAGACAATACCTTCTCCCCCTTCAACAGTTCAGAGGGAGACAAACAATATTCCATCCGTTTCAACTGCTTTAGTTGATATGCCCAGAGATATTGCAGTAGGGCATAAAAGGCCTGTTTAGGGTCAAAAAAATCTAGAGGAGGCATAGGAACATGCAAGTCCCTTAAGGGACATCCTGAGAAAGAAAAAGAGATTTTTCAAGCTATCCTTCAGCCATGAGCAACTTCATTGATTTTGAGATTCCCTGTCATGGAGAAGCAATGGGTGAACAAGTATGGAAAGATGCCATAGCAAAATAATACTAATGTATCTTAAAGAATGTTGTATGTGATATTGAGACTAGAAGGGAAGTTTGCGACGAATTTCAAGTGCATCTATAAGATCAAACATGCAACCTATGGAAGTGATGAGAAATACAAAGCGAGATCTATAGACAGAGGATTCTCACAAGAAAAGGGAGTGAACTATGATAAGACATATTGATCCAGTAGACCGATGCACTTTCATCTGTACTACCATCCATGAGTTGGAAACTACATCAGATAGATGGATTCTTGATTAGTTTGGGTTTCAACAAAAGTTTTGCTAAACCAAAACTATATTACTACATTTGTGATGAAAGCCTGATTTTGATGACTTATTCAGGAAGCCATGTTGTTGGATACAAGCAAGCCTCAACTTCTGATTTCGAGATGAAGGATCTGGGTATGATGCACTACTTCTTGGGACAAGAAGTATGACATAGGACCAATGAGACTTTTTCTAAGTCAAGGAAAATATATAGTGGGGATATTAAAGAAGTTTAGTATGACAGAATGAAAATTCATGTTTACACTGATGGTGGGGGATTTGACGAAAAATAAATGATGATGATTCAGACGAGATTGATCCACATGTGTATCGACAACTAATTAGATCATTGATGTATCTGGTTAAACACCAGACCTAATATATTCTATGCAACGAATGTGCTTAGTCAATCTATTAGCGACATTTCTTGTAAGGTGGGTTAGAATGCAAAGGAGTGGGTTAAAAGCCCACTTACCCTAAGTACCAGACTCAAAATGCGCCTGTGGTAAGTGACAAGCAAATCTGGACGACAAGCATCCGCGTGCCCAGATCAACGACGTACATGGAATTCCAGAGCCCCCTCACCTTTCTACCTTTAAGCGGAGGGGGGGGGGGG
>ML787087.1:173403-206050 GCA_009831015.1 Picea engelmannii
TATATATATATATCGACATATCCCTGTAAACTCAAGTTCACACTGGAGGCATATCTCAGGCCATATCCAAATGTGTCTCATATATATATGAGACACATTTGGATATGGCCTGAGATATGCCTCCAGTGTGAACTTGAGTTTACAGGGATATGCCGATACATATTGAGAAAAAAGTACATTGGACCAGAAGAGCACATCTAATTGTTTTTTTACCTTGGAGTTTACCATGGTTTCCCAGTGTAGCAGGAAATAAAGGTCAGTGGCCTTGAGTACCACAAAAGCAAAGTATATAGCATTGAGTGTGGAAGTCTGCGAAGCAGTGTGGTTTCTGACAAATTTATTTGATCATGCGATGAATCCTATTATTACTTGTGATAACTAGAGCTATGTGAATCTCTCTGAGAACCCTATGTTTCATGATAGATCGAAACACATTGAGATAAAATATCATTTTCAGAGACATGATGTAGAGGAAAGAAATACACGTGTTGTACCTTACTATACATGAGCAGATTGCAGACATCTTCACCAAACTAGCGTGGTGAAGAATACCTCTCTAGTTGAGAGGGAGTGTTGATGACTAAAACCAAGACAAAGTTCGAGTACTTCTGTGTGAGACTTGGCTTGATGGAGAATGCCTCCCTAGTTGAGAGGGAGTGTTGATGATTGAGTCGACCTGAGAGAGAGCCCATGAGTTGGGTGTGTGGTTCCTATCTGAGATAGAACAGGAACATAGTGATGGCCTCCTCCTTACAGAGAGTTGAGAAGAAATCCAAATGATTATTCTGTGTAACGTAGTGAGAAAGAAGATATGTTGAGTTAGACGTATCTATGGCTGAGCACAAGGTGAACGTGTGAATTCCCATGAGATGGGTGCATCATTCTGAGACATAGATGAAAACAATGTATTAGCCTCCTCTGAGCAGCAAGTTGAGATGATGAACTCCAGATGACTCTCTTGTGTAATGTAGTGGGAAAGAATATTTTCTGAGTTGGACGTACCTGTGGATGAGCACAGGTGAATGTGATCCTAGTGGCTGAGCACTAGTGAATGTGGTTCTCCTGTGAGACATAGTGAGATAGAGATATGGACATCCCTATGGATGTGCCCCTAGTGGCTGAGCACTAGTGGGTGTATGCTATTCCTTGCTATATTGCTCAAGAGTCAGACTTATCTATAACCCTAATTGTAATGTAAAGGGTATAGGTCGACCCCACCTTAATGTAATAGATAATTAATGCAAAAGATAATTAATCTGGTAATTATTAATTATATTGTGAGTTAGTGAGGTCGGCCCTGTTGTGCCAATAGACACTTCTGTTGACAGGTTCAGTCTAATATAAGTAAAGGTAAATTCCCCACTGAGGAATCATATCTCAAGTGTGAATTTGGAAATTTCAGCAATTACATCTTCTTGGGAAAAGTGCGCACCTCTCTTGGGCACTAGTCTTCTATGGTTTGTGAGCACCCTTTTGTGTGCTAGGTTTTCTTGGTGGTGGAGGTCTTTCTCTTGGATAATATTGCAAATGATTGGCTAGGTATTCTTCCCTTGTTGAGAAGGGTTTCCTAGGATACTTCTTGTGTACTTGTGCATGGTGTTTCTTCTTGTGATCTTGGTTGCTGCAACAAAAACTTTTATGGTTTAAGTAAAAGGTTAAAACGGAATGAACTTCATGCTTAAACCTTGCCTATAGAAAAATCAACAGTACCTTCCGTGAACAAAGAACAATTTCCAAAATATGTTGATAATTGCCAAACTAAATCATGCAACAATGACCTCTTTAGACACTAGACAAGTAAAATTGCATTGGTTGTTGCAAATTACAACAATAAAAAATTATATAACAACAATAAATGATTTTTAACATCAACAAGAAACAATGCTTAGAAATACCACAATTGATCATGAAAAGTAAGCATTAAACCATTGGATTATTATCCAATTGCTAGAGGTAGTTTCCGAACAAGTTAAGCCACTTTTAGATAGGTGTATGCAATGAATTAATGTAGTTTTCAGTGGTTGTAGAATTTTTTTATAACAACAACAAGAAATATCCAAAGTTTTCTAGGGTTAGAGTTAATAGAGTTAGTAGGATGCTTGAGATATTTAGAAGATTGATTTTAACAACTACTTTAGCTACAAATTCACTTCTAGATCAATGTTGTTATCCTTTTAGGGCCTATGGAGTCTCAAATTTATTAAACTTGAAGATTGATTTAGATGAAGAGAAAGAGGTAGAGACTAAACCCAAAGGTGCAAGCACGTTTGGGCCTTAAGATTCAAAATTTTAAGGAAAATTATATCTAGGGTGCAAGCACGTTTGGGCCTTAGATACCATTTTTCCCTTGTAGCTTCAACTAGGTCAAGGATCAAATGTCTAGTGTTAAAACCATAAAGTGCAAGTACTTTTGGGCTTTAGGCTTCTAACCCTAGCAAGGAAGTTTCAAAAACGTGGACAAATAAAAATTTATGAGGAAGAGAAGCACTTATGTCTTCCTCTTAGGATTTCAACAAAACAAGATTTCTTGCAACAAGATAAACAATTTAACCATTTACATTAACAAGAGATAATATAATTGAAGAAAATTACTTACTTCACCCAATAATTAAGAGTATAAAACCCTAATTGCAAAAAATATCCATCCAAATCAATAAACCATCCACAAAAAATCCTTCTTCAAGTGTAGCGCATGAGAGAGAAAGGCTGAGAGGCCTAAAGGGAAGAAAATTTCAAAAGTACAACCCTAGAAGTGTGAGGTAGTTGTGATGATCCACAATAAAAATGACACTAGCCTTTATATATGAGGCTAGGCCTAGCATTTTCTCCAGATAACATAACATAAAATTAATTTGAAGTGGGGTTGAACCCTCATTTTAACCTTTACAAAATGAAAAAAAATGCATCATAAGGGTTACACATGTGGTGGTGTCAAGCTTACCAAGGCTAGGAGGAGGCCTCCAAAGGCCATGTGGCACAAATATAAGGTGAAGTGATGGAAAATGGTGTATCTCCCCACCCAAGGTCATGTCAATCATCACTAGTACCCCAATTTTCCATCAAAACCTAACACCATGAAACCCTAAAAGATGACATCATCATCAAATGAGGGCCAACACCCAAGATCCAAGGTTTCTCATCCATGCTGGAGGAAGTTTCATATTGTCTCTGCATGGTGTATGGGTTTCTTCTACTGCAACATCCCTAATCCAGTGGATAATAATTCCTAGGGTACTCTTCCTAACCTGTGGGCTTTCAACCCATCCATGTGCCATCATGACGAAATCTGATCAAGCCAAGCCCATATGTCTATCGTCCAAGGTTCCAAGGATGTGAGAGCTAATGTTTGAGGGTGGTGAGTCATTGGATGACTCATGACTTTGCATCCCACGTGCCAACCTGCAATAAGGCACAACGTCCTAGGTACAACCTTATGATGTCCCTGAAAGAACCATGTCAGGGCCATCCAAAACAAAGAAGAGTATAAGACAAGGTAAGTCAATGTTTGAATAAGAAATATTAGTCCTTAAATCATGCAAAGTAAGTCATCACTTAATATATAATCCATGTAAACAATTCACCTTTGTATCCCCTCCAAGCATCATACCAGCCTAGGACCTCATGTGAATTGGCAAGTTTAAGTATGGGAGAGCCTTCATCCAACCCTATTAGGTGTGCCAACCTAGACAAGAAATAAAAGACCCAGGTAGAGGGGTAGGTCCCAAGGGAAGCAAGAAAGAAAGAAACCCTTCAAGAGTAAATGTGATAGTGATGTGAATGCGGATTTACTTCATGGCTTATGGTGTCATTAAATCCATTTCTATGAGTGCCTTTGTAGAGGGAGCGCTTGCTGCTTGAGATACCCTTTTCTCGACACTTTTTTCATTTCGATCCCCTCAATTTCCTTTTGATAGACAATTGTTATTTGCAAGTCCCCTTTACGGGTTTCAAGCTTTATTCCTTCATTTTCTTATTGGACTATGGTCCTTTATAATCATGCATTCATTCACATCAGGATAGGGGTGATTACTATTAGAGGGGTAAGAGCTCAAGTTGGCTTATGGATTTTATGGTGGCCTTTATCATTTATAGAATATACACATATATAAGTTGCATAAGCCTCTGGGAATTCATCCCCTTCTTCTCATGAGAGAATGGACCATGAACCATTAATGAAGTTTAGTGCACTATGAAAGGCTCCAAGATGGAGAGTGTTAAGTATGGCGGGGAACATAACGTTCCCCTTGTGAGGCCCCTCCAGTAATACCCATTTTCCTTGGGATGTGGAAACAAGGGACTAGGGAATATAAGATGACCAATGAGGTGAAACAAGGTAGCTAACACAATTTCCCATGCCAATGATCCATTATCCAACTTCAACCAAAGATCCTCATCCACATGCCCAACAAATTAAGCACAACACTTCGCATGAACTAAGGATTAACATACCTCATGGTGACGATGGCTTACCATCTCCCATACATTGGGTTGCTTGGAAGTGATGAGCCTTGATTGACTTGTAGTTGTAAAGGTAAATGAGAGGGGATGTTGAGCTACCATCTATGGACATGTTTATCATCATCATGGTCAGGATCAATGTCTCAATTGTGGGCCATGAGACATGATCTCCTCTAGTTACCCTTAGGCATGGGGGGGTACTAATACCCACAATTTTATTTATAGGTAAGTGACTAAGGAAACCTAATTGTTATGTATATGTAGTGCATAATTTTCAAATTATGATATCCAATGGTGGCATGATCAAATGTGGTGACAGTGTGAAAATGTGAGATTTCAACTAGGGAAATATCATCTCAAATCTAACATGTTCACTATTGAAATAGATGGTTGTGATGTGGTACTTGACACAAATGGATATGAACATTGGGCATAATTACCATGGAATTCGAGGACTTGTACATCATATTTACTAAATAAAACCAGCAAAATACCCTTGCTTATCTAGATGGATATCAATGGTCACCCACCTTTTCCAACTTGCTCAAAACAATTTTCTGACAATTTTGGCAATTTACTATTTTTAGCAGTTTTGGGCCATTTTGAGGGCCTAAATGAAGGTTTTTAGGGATTGAGCTCCTCAATGAGAGAATAAGGAATGATTGATCCCCCAGAATGAATCTCCTTGATGATACCTTTCCAATGGGCTATCACATGCCTAAAATGGAGATTGTATGCAAAAGTTACGACTCCGAGAAGTTGATGTACTAACTTACCCAAACGGGGCCCACATGACTTTTGGTGCTTCATCTCCTAGGGTTAGGTTTTTGGATGTATAGGGTTTTTGGCATTCTTGATTATTGTAAAAAGGCCTTCAGAGCCTCATTTCAATCTTCTTCTTGTGAATGCGTGCAACCGTCACATCTCTTCTCAGAGATAAGCCACCACCATTCCAACAAGCTTGTTTCCGCTGCATTTTACAGTTTCAACTTATTTCGTTATTGAATAGAAAACCGATTTTACTATATCTTTGTTATTTTGTGTTAAGCACCTGTTAATAATCTGTATTCATTTTTTTATGCTCATAAAATCCAGATCAATGGTATCAGAGCGGTCTGCTCCTTGTCGTCTTAATGCATGTCCCCAACGAGGTCGGAGTACAAAGAGTTGGGTCTCAAGCTTGTTTCTCGAGGACATAAGCTCTCGCATGCCCAAACGACATTTCATGGTAGGAGAAAAGAAATATGATGGGATATTAGATCCTTTCAAACTGTTGATTGAGGAATCCCTCACACAACAGAGGAATGAGATGATGGATAGTTTCGCACAAATCCTTCGACGACTACCAACAAGCGACACATCTTCGAACAGAGGCACCGCCCCCTTCAAGGTACAAATAAACTTTGATATTCCTATATTTGAAGGTCAGATAGATGCAGATGCTGTAGACAAGTGGTTGAATCTACTAGAAGGGTATTTTTTTGTCCATAACTTTTCAAATAGAGAAAAGATCGCTTTTGCGCTCCTCAAAGCCGTTCCCCATGTCAAAGATTGGTGGGAAAATTTCTGTGAGCAAAAGGAAATAGAGGAAACCTCATTATTTTCAGTCACGACTACCTGTGAATCCTATAGGGATGCTATTAAGGAACAATACTACCCTGTCGGAAGTTATGATGACCTGTATACCAAATGGACCACACTATGGAAAGAAGGAGACCAAGCAGTGCCATATTTCACAAATATCTTCCATACCTTGCACACCAAGTTGGGTATCAAAGATTCAGAGTGACATATGGTGCTCAAGTATCACAGTGCTCTGCATAGATATATCCAGACCGAAATGGAATTTCTGGACATCTCATCCTTGGGCGCGACCTACCGATATGCCTTCAAAATCGAGCAGAAGCTCAAACAAAAGATGCGACAATTTGGGCCTGGAAACCCCTCACAACAAAAGACAGGAAAGGGCAGACCCAACCCACAGAACAAAGGACATAGAAAATATGGACAATATCATGACTACTAGTCCAAGCTGCAAGCAAAGAAGGACACCATAACGATAAAAAAAGATACCGGGAAGTGGTGCGGATTCCATAAGATCCCTTGGCATAACACTGCTGACTGCCACTCAAAACAATCACTGGTGGCCAAAGTGAAAGCCTCTGAATCAGATTTGGATTTTGAATCTGAGCCAGAACTAGAAAGGGGAAGATGGACCATTGACACGGAACCCAGTGCCACCGTTGCTACCACCAAGCTCCAGCATGGTGAAATAGACGAGCTAGAAGAAGGAGAGTGCCTCTTCCATTCACAGATGTGGGTAAAAGGCACCCCACTGCACTTCATTGTTGATAGCGGTAGCGAGAAGAACCTCATCTCAGCAGAGGTCGTCAAGTGGCTGGCCCTACCAACAACACCGCACCCACAACCCTACACCATTGGATGGCTCTGCCAAGGAAGCGATCTCTGTGTCAACCAATAGCATCGACTGTCATACGACATCAAGCCCTTCAAAGATGAGGTATTGTGTGATGTCTCTCCTCTCTAAGTTTGTGATTTTCTTTTGGGCCAACCTTATTTATGGAAATGCCATGCTGTATATGAGTCTAGGCCTCGTAGTGTTATTATTACTATGAACAGAAAATTTTACAGGATACCCGAGGCAGTCCCACCTAGTGCTATTTCCTTGATCTCTGCTAAGCAATGCAGGAAGGTTATCTCTCCGACGGGAAGTTTGTCTTCTTCGTGATTCGCTCTCAGAATAAGCAAAAGATCACAGCCACATCCACGGTCTCTGCGACCGACCTCTCCACACAACAAAAGAAAGTAGATAAGGTCGTGGATGAATAATCAGATATATTCTCCTCACCTACAGGGGTACCTCTGCATTTCCAGGTCAAGCACCCCATCGATCTGACCCCCGATGTACCGCTGCCCAATGGGCCAGTCTATCGTCACTCTTTGTTAGAGAATGAGTAGATCAAGTGATAGATCCAAGAACTTCTCCACAAGGGGCACATACACCTTAGCTCATTACCTTGCAGGAGCCCAATCATGCTGGTACAGAAGAAAGATGGAACCTAGTGACTCTGTATTGATTACCGGGCTCTGAATAAAATCACAGTCAGAAACGGGTACCCGATTCCCCGAATCGATGACCTCCTTGATCAACTCACGGGGGCCAAATACTTCAGCAAGATTTATCTGAAGTTTGGGTACCACCAGGTCCCGATAGAATAGACAGATGTATGGAAGACCACCTTCAAGTCAAAGGAAGGAGTTTTTGAATGGTTGTTCATGCCATTTGGTTTGACAAATTCCCCAGCCACCTTCATGAGAATGACGGACGATATCCTGCGACCATTCACCAATACTTTTGTAGTGGTGTATCTGGATGACATTCTAATTTACAACAAGACTTGGACTGAACACTTGCAACATATTCAACAAGTTCTGCACACCCTGCGGCAACACAAGCTATACGCCAACTTGGAAAAATGCTACTTTGGCATGGACCAGGTCCATTACTTGGGCTACATCATTGATCAACATGGCATACATGTGGATCCAACCAAGATCCAAGTCATCTGTGACAGGCCAGCCCAAACAACACTCACTAAGATTCAGAGCTTCTTGGGCCTTGCCAATTTCTACTGTAGGTTCGTGTTGGGATTCTCCCATATTGCATGGGCCCTTAGCCAAATAAATAGAGGTGGTGGTAAGGTGACATTTGCGTGGGGATGGTCCCAACAACAAGTGTTCAATGATTTGAAGCAACGCTTGTGCTCAACCCCAGTAATTTCACTACCAGACCTGCAACATCCCTTTGAGATCGAGACAGATGCTTCAGACTATGCCATGGGTGCCGTTCTCACTCAACACGACCACCCTGTGGCCTATCATAGTGGGACACTGTCAGATACTATTCGCAAGTACCCTACTTAGGACAAAGAAATGTACTCCATTGTGCATGCCTGCCGCCAGTGGAGACATTACATTCTTAGGAAGGAGACAATTATCCACACTGATCATAAGCCACTACAGTTCATGTAGACACAGGGAAAATTTCAGAATGACCTCCATCAAAAGTGGTCCACATACTTGCAACAATTCCACCTCAACATCAAGTATAAAACATGAAGCACCAATTGCGTCGCTGATTACCTGAGCAGACCACCAGTCGTGGCACTCACCACGGTGCTAGACTCTTGCAACCATGAGACATATGGATGGCCCCAACTCTATGAGACAGACCTTGACTTCGCCACCACCTACCAAATGTTGGGTGCAAACGCAGTTGTCGATAATTCTGGGCCATATCTGTGTTCCATCAAGTGAGTGAGCGAAGATGATCTGGGAAGCCCACTATAGTCGGGTGGCAGGTGTAGTGTCCCCATGGCCGAGCCCCATTGTAAACCAAGTTCTGAAAGGAATTGTGATTATGTTTTATAGGCTGGTGAGCCAAGTTCTTATAAGCTGGAGACTTATGTGTTTGTTAGGCTAGGGAGCCTAAGTGTTGAAGGCCAGGAGCCTGCTATTGTACTTGTATGTATGCAAAACATTTAATAAAATATAAACACTGCCATGTGCAGACCGACCACGATGAATGAGTGAAGGGGGACTGAGCATCCACAGAGTGGGCAAGGAATTAGGGACTGGAAGGTGGGAAAGGGGCTAAGTGTTGAGCCTGGGGGCTAAGCTTAGGGGGCTTAAGCCTGGAAATAATATTTTAATATTATTCCAAAAAGACATGTGCATTTTGTGTTTTATCCTAAGTTTTGGAAAGGGAGGACGTACAAGGGTGATGCGTGCTGGTGGAACGCATGCAGTTCCATGGGTGACAAGTGTCAACCCTGACGCATGTGAATAAACGACCAGGGTGAGTCGTGAGAAAGGTTCCTCCTCCTTCATTCGAACCTGAACTGTCCTGAGCGTGAACCGTGTGTGACCTATACAAGAGACTCTCGTGCAATTCTAAAATGGGGAAAAAGCCTGTGTTCATTTTCTGAAAAGCCCGGTTCATCCTCCCATTCTACACCAGAGAGTCTGTGTAATTCCCTGCGGAAATTGCTTCTCACGCAATTCCGAAAATCAACACCGTGAGACCTTGCCACCATTGCTGAGCTTGTTTGAGAAGTATGAGTTTGTATTCCTGGCTGACTGTAGTGGTCATGCAGAGATGGACTGCGCGTGATTTGCTGTCCAATGCAGGTGGTAATTGAGCCTGTGTATGCCCTCGCTCTAGGAGAGGGAGGTGGCTTTGGTTAGAAGAGGCAGGTTGTCAGGCCTGTGAGCAACTCCTTCCAGGTGAGAGAGTTGCTGGGAAGTGGTTCCCTCTAGAGAGTGTCCAACAACAGCTTCAGGCTCTGAGACTTCTTGATCCGGCCTGTTGCCGAGACCCAGAGAGGGAGGTTAGCACCGATGGACTGTGCTTGTGAAGGTGTATACTCCCGGGCAGAACAGGCATGTGGGGAATGAGAGTCTGGTAGTAGTGGGCATAAGATGGCATCTTGGGAAGAACCCTTCCAGATTGTATGTGTTGTTTTCCCTGTAACCTCAACCTAGCCTAGGATTCCTTGTCTTGGGGTGGAGCTTAGTCCCAGCTCAGGGGTGACCCACTGCTGAGCTGATGAGCAGTGTGGTCTAAGGCTGGGAGGTTCGTGGAAGGCCTGCACTTGGTTGGTGGATTCTACCACTGTTATAAGATAAGTATGTATTTATGTTTTAATCATGTTTATGCATGACCCTACTGCTTATGTTATCATGATTTCTGCTGTGTACAAGAATTATTATGAAATGCTATGAATTGTTAATTATAGCAGGAGATAATATGTTTACTCTGAACTTGAATGTGTTTATTTGTTTAAATGCATGTACTTTGTATAACATCTATATAAGTTATGTACAAAGTGGTTAGTAGTTGAAAGGGTTCACTACAACAGGACCTTTCGTAGTCGAAAAGACAGTGGCGATGCTACAGAAACATTTCTACTGGCCGAAACTTTGACAGGAGGTCAGCAAGTATATCAGGTCCTGCACTACCTACGCTATTTCCAAACCGACCACTAAGAAATAGCGCCTGTACACCCCTCTTCCTACTCCTGATAGGCCATGTGAATCCATCTCAATGGACTACATGTCGGGCCTCCCGTCCACCAAGCGGGGAAATGACTGTGTTTTTGTGGTTGTTGATCACTTTTCTAAGATGGCGATTCTAGTTTCCTACAAGAAGAGAATCATAGCAAAGGCCACTTCCAAGCTCTTCTTTGAATGAGTCTAGGTACATTTTGGAATCCCACAAACCATTATCTCAGATCGGGACATTCGATTTCTCAGCACATTCTGGTCGAGCCTCTGGATACTACCAGACACCAAGCTCACCAAATCCATGGTCTTCCACCCGTAGACATATGGCCAAACCGAGGTTGTAAATCGAATGATTATGCATATCTTTCGCATGTATAATTCAAAGTACCCTTGCACATGGGATGAGAGCCTTCCCTATGTCCAACATAGCTACAATCAAGCCTTGCATAGCTCAACCAACCACAACCCCTTTCAGGTGGGGTTGGGATTCCAACCATTGGGCCCCATATATGCTGCACTTCCCCTTGCGGTCACCTCGACCAACTCATCTCCTGCTCCAACTGAAGCTAACAAAGCCACTTGGTTCATTGAGAGGATCCAACACATCCACCAATAGGTTTAGGATATCCTACAGAAGTCCAATGAATGCCACGATCAACATCGGGTGCACATAAGTTTCAGGTGGGTGACAAAGTTTGGTTTTACTTGTAGAAAGAACGCCTTAGAGGACCCCATTGGAAGCTTCACCCACTCCGTTATGGGCCGTACACTATGTTATCGTTCCAAGAAACTCTTTGAGGTTGTAGGTCAAAGATGCCTGGTAACTTGAAGAAAACTTGTTTTTGTGTTTATGTATGTGTGGATCAATGGGATAACTCAATTACAGCATGGCATTCAGACAATAAAAATGAAAATCAAATAAACCAGTTCTCTCAAGGATTAATGATCAGATGATAGCTTTAAGTGGGTGAGAAAACAATGTTTATAAACCGAATACAAAGTGTAGGGTTTAATAAACAATGATAGGCAACTTAATATCAATTTATGACCTAACCAATGAGATAACAATCATTCTGTAGCTAAAATAACTTAATAAAAAGTACAGAAGGAAAATGAGAATCTAACATCAATAGAGAGAGAAAACCGTGATTTGTATTATCATAGTAAAAGTTTGTTTACAATATAATATATTTCTCTATCGAGAATCAAACCTCCTTCTATTAAAATGATAGGCTTTTATAACCTTTTACAACAAGTCTCAGATCCTGAAAAACTGGATCTGTATTTCTAATTATAGAAAAACAGAGTAACAACTGAGTACAATAAGCTAAACTAAATCCGGTTACTTATGGATCAAACTGTCTTCAAAGATTGTCTTCAACATCTGGTCTTCATCCTTGCTATGTTTCTGATGTGTCATGGAGGAAAGGACACATGTCTTCAATAGTCGAAACACTTTCAACAACTGTGAACGAAACTTTAGTTGACCAATTAAACATTCTCTTCCAAAATCTCCACGAATCTTTGAACTGAATATTTTATGATTTGGTGATTCATCTTTTATATGTCCTCTTATCCTTTAAATCACCCAAGAACCGCTCTGTTCGAGCTTAGATCTTCAAAATTATTATTCTGCGGTTTCACCAACTATTTCGCCTTAGGTTTTTCTAGTTAGCTGATGAAAGATCTACTTTTCAACAACTAATTGATTATAATTGCACCTTTTATGCTGGTGAAAGCTTTGTTTCTTTCAAAAAGGAAACTTTCGTATTCAAAACTGTTGTTTCTTCACAAATCATTCTTTATTTGATTCATTTCCCCACAAATTAACAACAACCTGTGTCAACACCTGTAAATCTGGATGTGTGGTAATTTTTCCCTTTAATTTTTTGATTTTCCTCTTCAAGCGTTTAGCCAACCACCATAAAGTATTATAATCCTTTGTGATCTTTTTCTTTTTCTTCTTCTCTTTTACACTTTCATGTGCCAACTTCTCAAATGTTGCATTGGTCTTTGCAAAATTTTCTGACAAAGCTTTGTATCTTGCCTTTATCACCCTTTCTAGAGCCTCTTGCTGTGTTATTACCTCTTTCAATTCCTTAATCTTCTGTGTTTTCTTTGATTCTTATTTCTTGAGGTTTCACCTTCATCTTTGGAAGTAAATAATTCCAATTCATGTGCAGGTTCCATGGAGTATTCTCCACTTTGGATGGGTAGACTTTCATCTTCCTTTTATGGTTTTGTGTCTAAATCTGTGTATGGAAGATTTAGAGCATTTGTCTTTTTAACTGTGGATTTCTATGAGTTTGTTTCAAAATCTAATTTCTTTTTATCTTTCTTGGGATTTATTCTTGAATTTTTGTCTTCTGGTGGCTTTGGGATAACTCTTCTTCTCCTTGAGCTACTCTGAGGAGTTGATTGTTTCTTGCATGCTTTCTTCTTTTCATTTATAGGTTGAGTTTGGGTCTAAAAACCCTCCCAGAAAAGAAAATGCTGCCAAGTTCTTTCTCTCTGTCACAATTATTCTAAAATGATCATTTTAATCAAGCCATAATGACAAAGGGAATTTTTGATACTGAATGGTTCGACTATGATCTTATTACACACCTTGGTTGGGCTTTTATGCAGAAAGAAAGGAAAATTTAGAAGGACCTTCCCTGTGAAGTCATCTAAGAGTCTAAAATGATATAACATTAACTTGTCATACCTGCCCTCTGAGGTTAAGTATAACTTAATGCCTTTGAAAAAATCCTGCCATTCATCTTCAAAGTAAGACACAGGGATACTTTTCTTCTAGGTTATACTTTGGAATTCTGTCTTGAGGTATGATCTAAAATCCAAGTTCTTCGTCACTGTTGTTTTAAACCAATTTATGCCTGTTCTGGGTAAACAATTTGCTGAAGTGATGGAAACTTCATCAACTATTAGTTCTAGTGAGCCCACTGTAGCCTTCCTTCCATCGTAATATTTTGCAAACACCTCTACAATTGCCTGGTGACAGCCTTCCTGCAACCTTTCCACATATGTCATACAACCTGCATCTGAGAAACGATTCTTCACCTCCGGATAAGATTGCAAGAAGGATAAATTGTTTAATTATTTCCTTAGAATTCGTCCTCCTTGTTTACTTGCCATCTGCAACTTAATCACCAGCTAATTTGCACACGGTTAAAACAATAAACTTCTTAAAAAGGAAAGGTTAGCGATGGTGAAAACAACCTGTGTTATTGATGAAATATGAAACCCCATAATAGAATTTTTAGGACGCCGTGAGTTTAAAATGGGAAATGGTGATTTGATTTGATGTCGTTAGCCAACTGGTACTTTTACCCTTTTGTTGCAATGATGATTAAGCATGCGTCACATCTTTAAACCCTTCTGTGTCTGCCCCATGAAATTCGTGAGCACAATCTATCATGATGTCCTGCTAAATGTAAGGAAAAGGTGTCATCACACATTTGAGTCCATTAACTATCCATGATGATTGCATGACGTGTGTCCGACGTATCCTTTTTGGGTTTCTAGAGTCGTTGGAGGAAGACTCGTGTTAATGCTTTCACCGGCTTGCTTGCTGCTGAGAGTACACTTTAGCCGTTGAAACCTGAGACTTTCACCAGCTAACTTCAACTTTGAAACAAATGTTAGCTGGTGAAAAGATTTTTTCTCGATTTTAAAAAAAATCCTTTTGATGATCGATTTATTTCTATGATAACATCTTAGATCCTATATTTTGACACTTCTAAATTTTAAAATTTATACAGGACCATGATTTATGATCATACGATACCTACAACAAAGGAACAAAATGAATGACTCATTTTGAGAGATAACATTTGGCTCTAGCTGGGATGGAGACCTCCCTATGAGGTTTCCAAGAACCTAGTTTGACTCAGTAGATTTATTTACAATTTGAAATCAATAATGATTTTACTCAGTATTCCATTGGGCATGGGGTTATTGAACAAAGAAAAAAAAACAAAACTGAAAAGGATATGTACAAATA
Organism: Picea engelmannii; assembly: GCA_009831015.1. Taxonomy (NCBI): domain Eukaryota; kingdom Viridiplantae; phylum Streptophyta; class Pinopsida; order Pinales; family Pinaceae; genus Picea; species Picea engelmannii. Next base: position 187,952 of record ML787087.1, read on the forward strand.
AATAGGCTTTAAGGAAAGCCTTATGAAAAGTAGAGTTTCAGAAATTGCCCATTAAATGGGCCACCTGATACTTCTTCACCTGCAAGAACTTGGAGGACAAAAGTATTGTTCTGCTTAGCTGATGCTGTGACAAATGGACCTGTCCAGAGTGCCTCAAACTTGCCATGTTTTTCCTTTTCCTGTCTTGTTGCATCCCATTTCAGAATCAGATCCCCTGCCTTGAAAATATATGTCTTAACTTTTCTGTCAAAGATTTCTTTCATCTTTTTTTGGTGTAACTCGGTATTTTATAGAAGTTGTTCTCTATCTTGTTGTAGCTCTACCAAATTGTGGATCCTTCTAGTTAAATTATTTGGCTCAGAGTCAACTTCTTGTAAAAATTTTGCAACTGGGAGTGCAAGTTGATCAAGAAAGATGACTTCAGTGCCATATACCAACTGAAAAGGAGATGTGCGAATTGAATTTTTATTTGTAACTCTGTCAGCCCACAAAGCAAATTTCAATTTGGAATCCCATCCATTGGTATTTTGTTCAAGCAACTTCTTTATGATTCCGACTAAGCTTTTATTTGATGATTCCGCTAAGCCATTTCCCTGTGGATAGTAAGGAGTAGAATGTACTAGCTGAATTCCCATCTATTCACATAATTTTACCAAGTGTTTATCATTAAACACAACAACGTTGTATGTGACTATTCTCTTAGGGCAGCCAAATCTGAAGAATATGTTTTCTTGCAGAAAATTAATGATGACAGTGTGATTAGCATTTCTTGTAGGAATGGCCTCGATCCATTTGGTAAAATAATCAGTAGCCACAAGGATCCATTTATGCTGATTGATAGAAGGAGGATGAATCTCACCTATGAAGTCCAAACCCCATTGTTGGAAAGGATCCGTGACCACAACAGGTTTGAGGGGAAGAGATTTTAGATGCTGTTTGCCTGCAAACCTTTGACACTTGTCACATGTTTTCAAAAATTGACACACATCTGAAAATAAGAATGGCCAATAGAAACCAACTCTTAGGATTTTATGAGATGTAGTCTTCCAATAGTGATGCCCTCCACATTCACTATTATGAAACTCAGTCATGTTTTTAGCTCATTCCTCTTGGTTTAAGCATTTCAAGAGTATCCCTGTTGGATTTTTCCAAAACAATAAGTTATCAATAATGTAGAAATTTATGGCTTTGAGCTTTAAATCTCTCCCTTGTGTTTTTGTCAAATTTGAAGGAATTAATAAATTATGCAGAAAATAAATAATGTGACTGTACCATTCACAGTCAGCTAGGTGAGGAGAAACCTGAAAATTATCACCACCTTTGTCTTCTGAAATCTGAATGTCTTCTGCATTTATGCCCACAAAATTTATCTCAAGCAACTTACAATTTACTTCTGCAAGGAGCTTGGCAGGACCTTGACCTTTCACAAGTTTTGCTGGCATGATCTCAACATCGAATTCAATTAATTTTTCTATCCACTTACTCCTTTTTACATCTATGTCGGGTTGTATAAGCACGTCTTTAACTGAGCTTGATGGTACATAAGCTATTACCTTGGCTTGACGAATGTAAATCCTGAAGGCTTTCAATGACTTGATGAGTGCATATACTTGTTTTTCCAATGGTTCATACTTTACTTTAGCATCTCTCAAGACTTTACTGAAGAAGGCAATTGGCTTCTCCTGCTCATCAACATTTCTCTGCAATAGTACAACTGCAATTGTATCTTTTGAAGAAAATGAAAAGATATAAAACTCCTTGTCCAAGTTAGGATTGATTAAAACAAGGGTTGTTATAATGGATTCTTTGATAGCATTGAAAGAGCGTTTAGCTTCTTCAGTCCACCTAACATCATAATTCTTTCTTAACATGCAAGTGATGTGCTTGGTGAGCTCTGCAAAGTTTGCTATGAACTTCCTGATAAAGTTTATAGTTCCAAGGAAAGATTGAATATCCTTTTTTGATCTAGGAAGAGACAAATTTTTGATGTCTTCTACTCTCTTTGGATCAATCCTCACCCCATCAGCTAAAAAAATATGTCCAAGCAATTTCCCTTCTTTAAGTGAAAAATTGGATTTCTTAGGATTAAGAGAAATTCCATACCTTCTGCATTTTAGAAATGTCTTCCTTAAGTGTTGTAAATGCTCTTCATGGCTGCTTGAAAAAACAATTATGTCATCAAGATATATTAGAACAAATTTGTCTTTCTCTCCAACGAATGCGATGTCCATTGCTCTCTGGAAACTAGCCCCAACATTCATCAGTCTGAAAGGCATCTTTTCATACATGAAAGTGCCCCATGGAGTGGTAAAGGTAGTCGTTTCTTGGTCATCCAGATGGACAACAATCTGATTGTATCCAGAGAATCCATCAATAAAGGAAATCACACTTAACCCTGACAACTTTTGCAAAATATGTTCCATCTTGGGCAACGGGTAGTTGTCTTTCCTAGAACACTTTCTCAAATTTCTGAAATCCACACAGAGTTTGATCTCTCCATTCTTGTTTTTGACAGGTACAAGGTTAGCAATCCAATCTGAGTATCTGAGAGGTATAATAATTTTAGCATCCAATAATTTCTTGATCTCTTTTTGCATGATAGGAAACAACATAGGGCTGAAAGATCTAAGCTTCTGCCTAAATGGTTTAGTATCTTTGTTTAGAGGAATCTTGTGTTGAATTATCTCAATGTCGAAAGTTTTCAAATCACTGTATTGCCAAGCAAAGATATCAACAAATTCTCTTAGCAACTCACCATAATCCACCTTTTGTTCTTCAGACAGATGAGAAGCTAGATTGACATATTCAGGATCTTGTTCATTGGCTACATTAAACTGAAAGACATCTGAATCCTCTTCCTTCTTTTCCAATTTGACAGCCACATCATTATTATCAAAAAGACTTTCTAATGGGACCAATCCTTTAGGATTTCTGTTAGTAGACAATTAAACAATTTCATGTGCTCCAATTTTACTTTTGAGCTTTGGCTTCTCAGTTTCTTCATCATGTTCATTCTCCAAATCAATCTGCAAATATGCAAACTCATCCATTACTGCAAGGAATCTAGTGAGTTCAACATCATCCTCAAAAGCCTTCCAAAATTTTACATTATCAGGGAGTGATGGCCTATACATTACTTGGACTTCATAGCTTAATTTAGGAGGTAATGGAGGTATGAAAGAGCAAGATGAAACAACCAATGAATCAACTAGTTCATTCATGGCTCTAGGAACATAAGTAATCTTGAAATCTAAAAAAGCATGAATCACTGTCAAAACTTCATCTCTATAGGCTTTCAGCCTAACATGTTTGGCCTGGAAGGATTTGTTTACTTGCTGAATTATTAAGTCTGCATCTCCAAACACTTGTAGTTTCTGAATCTTCATCTCTTTGGCTGCATTTAATCCCAAAAGAAGTGCCTCATACTCTGCAATGTTGTTAGTCACTTTAAAATCAAGTTTAAAGGACAAGTGAGTGGTTTCTTTTGAAGGAGAAATAAATACCACCCCTGCTCCTACTGATTCTTTAGTACAAACACCATCAAAGAACATGGTCCAAAGGTCGTCTTCTACCACTTATGTGGACTGAACTGCAGGCTTCCTAAGCAATGATGAGTATGATAATGAATCATCAATTTGTAATATGCAAGATCCCATACCTATGTCAACTGAATAAATAGGATGATTGGCTGGATTTTGTTCATCACTGATAATATAGGCAAGCTGCGACTCTTTGTATAATATTTTGTTTAATCTTCCAAAAACAGGGATAGTGGCATATGAGATATCCATTTGAAGAGTCCCCCCCAACCTCTTCATCCATGATCGTGATAACAAACATCCAAATTTGGGCGGGATATCTGCTACCACTACATCCATAACCATAGTTTTCATAGATGCTTGGGTCAAAGTTACAGCCAAATCCTTGATCATTCCAAGACATTTAACTTTTCGAGAATCAAATGAGAAAAGATCATGGTAAGCCTTGGTAATTTCTAATCCAAGCTCATCCATAATTGCCTTTGGCATTAAGTTGTGAGAGGCTCCAGAGTCTAATAGGCAGTTATGTAATGTTTTGTCATGAATGTTCAGAGAGATATAAAAAGGTGGACAACTTTCATCTCTATCTTCTATCATTTGGCCTAAAACAATGGTTGGCTTGTCATCATATATGTTAAGAATATCAACAGAGGAAGATATGGACTTGGGATCAAGAGTTTTAAGGATATCTTTCTTGAATGCTTCATTTTTCATCAACTCAACTAAAGGAATGGGGATTTTGATTTTCTGTATTTCAGCCTCAAAATTAAAAGAATAAGAGGCTTTATCAAAAAAATTTACCTCATTGGAAGGCGCTTTCAAAACACTTTGTTGGTCGTTAGGTATCTGATTTGTTTGCTCCTTTTGCTTGGAAGGAACATCCACCTTCTTTGGAGGAACTGGTTTTTTCACATTTGAAGGGGCTGTCTACTGATTTTATGGTATTTGCTCTTTTTGCTTGACATGAACAACACTATTCTTAGGAGAAGCTGGTGCACTCTGTTGGGAAGTATTAGACTTAGATCCGAGATTATATTTTTTCTTCTCTTTTATTTGAAAAAGAGTGTTATCAATAGAATTTTCATCTATCTGTTCAGTCATTAATGCTTCTTGATAGTCATGCAGTGTCAAATAAGATTTCCCTGTGTCATCCCCAACGCAATAAATGTTATCCTCTTCATCTTCTTGAAAATATTCTTCATCTTCATCCATCACAACATTTTGAAGGGGATCCTTTATCTTCTGATCTTTAATAGGATTTCTTTCTCTCTGTAAAATATGCACTTGCTGATTACCTCTCTTGAAGTTGTTTGGATACTGATTAGCATTTCTGTGTGCATAATCATAACTACCCATTCCCTTGAGAGGCTGCTTGTTTTCAATTTTAAGTTTAGACATCTCAGAAGTTAAAGTCTCTAACATTTTATCCATCTTATCTAATTTTGGATTAGTATTGGACGAAGAAGAAGCTTGATCTCTAGGCTTTCATCTATCCATGTTTCCCTTTAACTTATGAGCAACCAATATATTTGATTCCACTTTAAGGGAAGAATCTTGCATCATAGATAGTGTAGGTGACCTTCTTTCTATCAACAACAGACATAATTCTGAATCAAATGAATTTGCATATGTGATTTTGGTAGAGACATCCATGGGTTTTATCTCAGCTGGTATTTTACTGTACATCCTATTGAACCTTTTAGTGAAATCAGAGACTGATTCACCATTTTCTTTCTTTAGATTTCCAATTTCAGTAATATAGTACAAAAAGTCTCTTCTATCACCCCAGTGCTTCAAAAAGATGTCATCCAATTGCTCTATGCCAACTATTGAACTAGCAGGAAGTTCTTTGAACCACTTCCTAGCATGGCCATCTAAACTTTGGACAAAAACTCGGGTCCAGACATCTTCTTCCTTGATGTTAAGGTTTTCTGCATAACTGTAAAAAGCCTCTTTATGTTCTTCAACGGTCACATCACCTTCACCTGTGAATTTGGGCATGTACTTCTGATAGTCTCCTGTAGGCATGGTTGATAGTGGATTTGGCAATACTAGTGGTGCATACCTAGCAGAAAGGATTTGTTGCATCTTGGTCAAAGGAGGAGGTGCAACCATAGTGATTATTGGTGAGAGAGGTGACAAACTTTTTATTGATCCTTAAGGACTGGGAAAATTTAATTTAGAAGGGGAAAACCTCTCTGATGGGAAATAAGTTTTGTAAGAAGCTGTATAAAAATTTGCAAGATGTTCAGCCATGTTTTCTTCACCTTTGGCAGACAATTCTTGAAGAAAATATTCTACAGCAAGGAGACTAGTGTGAATATTTATATGATCTTCTTCCTACTGTGAGTGAAAGGATTCAAGGGATGAGGAGCTGTGATTTCTTTTTAAAATTTTAGGTGATTCTTCAACCAAATTTGAGCCTATTACTTCTTCTGCAATAACCTCTTCCTCTTGATAAGAAATAATTGAATTTTCTTGGGTACCTGATTTTGAAGTTTGACCTTGAAAAGATTTCCCTTTTCTGAGAATTAGTTCTGGGTTGGGCACTAGTGTGACAGGTGATTCTTGTGGATTCGCCCTAGTACTGATCCTATTTGGAGCCAGGATCAACTTGTGGAGTTTCCAGATAGATGATTACAACCAATGTAATTTCTAATCTTTGTATATCATCAAAGATCAACTTTGTGTCGTCTCCCAGGAAAGCTGAGCTTCAGTCTCCTCTCCCTGGCAATAGTGCCAATTTGTTATCATTCCAAGAAACTCTTTGAGGTTGTAGGTCAAAGATGCTTGGTAACTTGAAGAAAACTTGTTTTTGTGTTTATGTATGTGTGGATCAATGGGATAAATCAATTACAGTATGGCATTCAGACAGTAAAAATGAAAATCAAATAAACCAGTGCTCTCAAGGATTAATGATCAGATGATAGCTTTAAGTGGGTGAGAAAACAATGTTTATAAACCGAATACAAAGTGTAGGGTTTATTAAACAATGAGAGACAACTTAATATCAATTTATGAGCTAACCAATGAGATAACAATCATTCTGTAGCTAAAAAAACTTAATAAAAAGTACATAAGGAAAATGAGAATCTGACATCAATAGAGAGAGAAAACTGTGATTTGTATTATCATAGTAAAAGTCTGTTTACAACATAATATAGTTCTCTATCCAGAATCAAACCTCCTTCTATTAAAATGATAGGCTTTTATAACCTTTTACAACAAGTCTTAGATCCTGAAAAAACTGGATCTGGATTTCTAATTATAGAAAAACAGAGTAACAACTGAGTACAATAAGCTAAACTAAATCCGGTTACTTATGGATCGAACTGTCTTCAAAGATTCTCTTCAACATCTGGTCTTCATCCTTGCTATGTTTCTGATGTGTCATGGAGGAAACGACACATGTCTTCAGTAGTCGAAACACTTTCAACAGCTGTGAACGAAACTTTAGTTGACCAATTAAACATTCTCCTCCAAAACCTCCACGAATCTTTGAACTGAATATTTTATGATTTGGTGATTGATCTTTTAGATGTCCTCTTATCCTTTAAATCACCCAAAAACCGCTCTGTTTGAGCTTAGATATTCAAAATTATTATTCTGTGGTTTCACCAGCTATTCTGCCTTAGGTTTTTCTAGTTAGCCGATGAAAGCTCTGCTTTTCAACAACTAATTGATTATAATTGCGCCTTTTATGCTAGTGAAATCTCTGTTTCTTTCAAAAAGGAAAACTTTTGTATTCAAAACTGTTGTTTCTTCACAAATCATTCTTTATTTGATTGATTTCCCTGCAAATTAACAACAACCTGTGCCAACACTTGTAAATCTAGATGTGTGGCAATTTTTCCCTTTAATTTTTTGATTTTCCTCTTCAAGCGCTTAGCCAACCATCATAAACTATTATGATCCTTTGTGATCTTTTTCTTTTTCTTCTTCTCTTTTACACTTTCATGTGCCAACTTCTCAAATGCTGCATTGGTCTTTGCAAAATTTTCTAACAAAGCTTTGTATCTTGCCTTTATCACCCTTTCTAGAACCTCTTGCTGTGCTATTACCTCTTTCAATTCCTTAATCTTCTGTGTTTTCTTTGATTTCTTATTTCTTGAGGTTTCACCTTCATCTTTGGAAGTAAAGACTTCAAATTCTTGTGCAGGTTCCATGGAGTATTCTGGACTTTGGATGGCTGGACTTTCATCTTCCTTTTCTGGTTCTGTGTCTGAATCTGTGTATGGCAGATTTAGAGCATTTGTCTTTTTAACTGTGGATTTCTCTGAGTTTGTTTCAAAATCTAATTTCTTTTTAGCTTTCTTGGGCTTTATGCTTGAATTTTTGTCTTCTGGTGGCTTTGGGATAACTCTTCTTCTCCTTGAGCTACTCTGAGGAGTTGATTGTTTCTTGCCTGCTTTCTTCTTCTCATTTATAGGTTGAGTTTGGGTCTCAAAACCCTCCCAGAAAAGAAAATGCTGCCAAGTTCTTTCTCTCTATCTCAATTCTTCTAAAATGATCATTTTAATCGGGCCATAATGAAAAAGGGCATTTTTGATACTGAATGGTTCGGCTCTGATCTTATTACACACCTTGGTTAGGATTTTATGCAGAAAGAAAGGCAAATTTAGAAGGACCTTCCTTGTGAAGTGATCTAAGAGTCTAAAATGATATAACATTAACTTGTCATACTTGCCCTCTGAGGTTAAGTATAACTTAATTCCTTTGAACAAGTCCTGCCATTCATCTTCAAGGTAAGACACAGGGATACTTTTCTTCCAGGTTATACTTTGGAATTTTGTCTTGAGGTATGATCTAAAATCCAAGTTCTTGGTGATTGTTGTTTTAAACTAATTTATGCCTGTTCTGGGTAAACTAGTTGTTGAAGCGATGAAAACTTCATCAACTATTAGTTCCAGTGAGCCCACTATAGCCTTCCTTCCATCGTAAGATTTTGGAAACACCTCTGCAATTGCCTGGTGAAAACCTTCCTGCAACATTTCCACATATGTCATACAACCTGCATCTGAGAAACGCTTCTGCACCTCTGGATAAGACTGCAAGAAGGATAAATTGTATAATTCTTTCCTCAGAAGTCATCCTCCTTGTTTCCTTGCCATCTACAACTCAATCACCAACTAATTTGCACATGGTTAAAACAACAAACTTCTTAAAAAGGAAAGGTTAGCGTTGGTGAAAACAACCTGTGTTATTGATGAAATATGAAACCCCATAATAGAATTTTTAGGACGCCGTGAGTTTAAAATGGTAAATGATGATTTTATTTGATGTCGTCAGCCAACTGGTACTTTTACCCTCTAGTTGCAATGATGATTAAGCATGTGTCACATCTTTAAACCCTTCTGTGTCTGCCCCATGAAATTCGTGAGCACAATCTATCATGATGTCCTACTAAACGTGAGGAAAATGTGGCATCACACATTTGAGTCCATTAACTATCCATGATGATTGCATGACGTGTGTCTGATGTATCCTTTTTGGGTTTTTGGAGTTGTTGGAGGAAAACTCGTGTTAACACTTTCACCGGCTTGTTTGCTGCTGAGAGTACACTTTAGCTGTTGAAACCTGAGACTTTCACTAGATAAATTCAACTTTGAAACAAATGTTAGCTGGTGAAAAGATTTTTTCTCGATTTTTTGAAAAGACCTTTTGATGATTGATTTATTTCTATGATAACATCTTAGATCCTATATTTTGAAACTTCTAAATTTTAAAAATTATACAGGACCCTGATTTATGATCATACTATCACCTACAACAAATGAACAAAATGAATGACTCATTTTGAGAGATAAAACACTATCACCAAGGCCGTGGGGGATAATGATTTTGAGCTCAACATTCCTCCTTTCCTTGGCCTGCACCCAGTGTTCAATGTAGATCTCCTTTGCCCTAATTTCCCACCATTATTGGACACCTCAGAAGTAGCAGAACAATTGACACCAATATAGCTCAACCCCTACTGCATACAATAGGCATCCAATGATAATATTGTGTACACACATATCAAGGGCACTCGACAACAAAGGATCCAACTTTATCGAGTCGTCAAAGCAGGGCAACTCCTGCACCAAGGCAAGTGGCTCACTCGGGGCCAAATTCAACAGAAATTTCCTCATTTGATGGGGGACCTCAACGCAATGGATACCATTGCTTCCTAAGGAGGGAGTATTGATCCATATAGATATCGGTGACCACCCACCTTTTCCAACTGGCTCAAAACAATTTTCTGACAATTTTGGCAATTTATTATTTTTAGCAGTTTTAACTTCCGGGGCCATTTTGAGGGCCTAAATGAAGGTTTTTCGGGATGGAGCTCCTCAATGATAGCCAAAGGAATGATGGAGCCCCCAAAATGAATCTCCTCGATGATACCTTTCCAACGGGCTATCAAACGCCTAAAATAAAGATTGTATGCAAAAGTTACAACCACGGGAAGTTGATGTACTAACTTACCCAAACGGGGCCCACATGACTTTTGGCGCTTCATCTCCTAGGGTTAGGTTTTTGGATGTATAGGGTTTTTGAAATTCTTGATTATTGTAAAAATTCCTTCAGAGACTCATTGTAATCTTCTTCTTGCGAATGCGCGTAGCCGTCACATCTCTTCTCAGAGATAAGCCGCCACCATTCCAACAAGTTTGTTTCCGCTGCATTTTACAGTTTCAACTTATTTCGTTATTGAATAGAAAACCAATTTTACTGTATCTCTATTATTTTGTGTTAAGCACCTGTTAATAATATGTATTCATTTCGTTCTGCTCATAAAATCCGGATCACTTGCAGACTAAAGTCTTGCTCCTCGAAAATTATCAACTCTCACTGTATGGAAAATCTATTGAAGAAGTTCCACTTTGGCATTATTTCCTAATTCAATGCCATCCAAGTTGTCGATACCCCACCCTAATTTACAATTTATATTGAATAAGAGTCAACAATTGTTTGACACACCCCATGGATTACCCCCTTCACAAGGTGGGCATGATCATGGTATTTCATTAATTCCATACTTCCAACCACCTAATGCGCGTCCTTAAAGGCACCCTTTCACACAAAAGAATGAAATTGAAAAGATTGTCCGAGAAATGTTGGAGGTAGGTGTTATTCATCTTATCATTTGCCCTTATTCATTACCAATGTTCATGGTATTGCTTATAGTGGGTCATACACTAAATTGTCATTTATCCTTATTATTGTGTGTGGAGTGTTTGATATATCAGTTGTGCTCGGATGAGGTTTCCCAAGAGATTAGGTTTGCTTTCTTATAGATAGCAAAACATCAAAAACTTCTAAATAAGGATTTATATATGGGTTGTAACTCTATATATTGAGCATATATTTATGATTTTTCATACTTTGATTTTTTATATCAAAGAATATCATTGTTTTACCTTTTCTTCACTTTTCAAGGCAATTCCATTTGTCATTAACAAATCTATGTTCATATTTCTATGGGGTTTTTTCCACTACTAGTAGCTTTTAGAGGCAGTTGCTAAATCACCACGAAACTCTTTTTAAAGCAACATTGTTTTTTCTTTAGTGACTATTATGCCTACAATTATATCATTATTCTACTTTTGGAAAGGGTATTGAAAATAAGATTGGTTATTTTGAATACTCAAGAGGAATTGGTGAACAATGTGAATGCACCATATTTTTGAAAAATCAAGTTGTTAAACATGAAGGAGATCACAATATATACTTTCTTGTCCCATATCATTTGTAAACCATAAACCATACAATCATCATATAAGTAATAATAAGTGATTTTTTTTTTTAGTTAAATATGTGATGGTTCATGTTCACATATTCGTGCACCATTTTGTAATTGACTTCCAGAACTATCAAATACATTTGAAGGTTAATAAAAGGTTTAAGATCTCTAAGAACCATTACATTGGAACCACTAATCATGGTCGTTGAGTATTGCATTTATATTTAGTAGTTTTTATGGTGTTTGTGTTGTAGGTAGAAGGCATAGTGCGACTATTGCTTTTGTAAGGATGTTTATAACCCTCTCCATTCTAGCTATACGCATTATAATGTTGGGAGGGACTACATGAAGAATTTGAGAGTGGCTATTGTACTTGGTCCAAAAGTAGGATAGGTCTATATCAACATGTTGGAATAATCAACGTCAACGAAAAGTGGAAGCAGTATGGATCCCATCTAAAATGGGCATACATAATGTGTGGGGTGATAAGTTGTGTGGGCGAGCTAATCAAGTTCAAAGTTTACCTATTTTATTAGTTCTTCTTGGTTGAACTTTAAATCATCCATGGGCAGATGACTCGTTGGAGCGTCCATGCACATATAGAGGAAATCAACAACTTTGGAGAGATAAGTTCTTTCTTTTATAACTACCAAGAAAATAAGACACCATGTTTTTCATTTATCAAATTTAAAATTTCATGTTTATCTTAACGTACCCCAAGTGCAATCTTGTAGAATATTATCAAATGTTTTGTCAATTATTCACGTTGTTGTCCATTTCTACTAGAAGTTTAGTGGTTGGGATGTCAAAGGCATGTTGGGGAGTTACATATGTATTGATCTATGAGATCCCATTTTTATGTTGAAAGGCATAGATGACTACTTCATAAAGACCTTGATCTACTCTAAAATTAGGAAGAGTCAAAGAAAGATTGAGGCCATTAGAGTATAGGGCATTGAACTTGTGAACCATGGAGTTGGATTCTAGTTCTATTACTCAACCACCAATCAATGTTTAATGGTGGTGAGAACAAACATGAGAGAGTGTCACTCTTTAGAGTTGATGTCCAAGTGAGATAGATTACTTCTAACATGGTGTAGCTATGGCATCATGCCATCTATTTTATCATTCCTTGAAGTGTGTCATGATTGTGTTGTTGATGTTGCATTGTGTTCTAATTTGGTTATTTAAAGTGTGTATGCATAGAGATGTTCATGAATTCAATAGTACTATCATAGAATGCTTAATGGAAAAAATAATATGTGTTGGGGTCATCTTCTATGGGAAGATTAACAAGTGGGGTTTGTGTTGCATAGTTTCTTGTAAAACATGGCATTATTATTTGGTATGTTGACAATGTCAGTGAATTAAGTAATAAGTGTGTGGAAAAAAGTTGTAAAGGGGGAGGGCATGGGATGCGTGCATAAGGAATGGACAATGTAGAGTGATAAAATCTTGAATGTAGTATCACATGATAGTAGTGTCTCGGGATGCAATGCAAGCAAGCAACTATATCATGATCTAATAATTGTGGTTACTATTGCAAGCACACTTGGCACATGGATTAGTATCATTGTATTTTGTTGTAGTCTATGAATTAGGGCACATTGTTAAGTACTATGTTAAGTCTCATGCACGCTGGTTATCGTCAATTAAGTTGATTACTAAAATGATAACTCATAAGCTCAAAAAGGGGTACTATAGTGACGTGTTTGATAGGGTATGTGTCCATAGTATTAATTGTCATTTACCATTCTTTAAATTGAATAACTGAAATAAATTGATTAAGAATCTCTCATGGATGAGATACGTGATCTTATTCTTCTTAAATTATATTATGGCATGGTTGAGTGTGAACTTCTTCTACAAAATCAATGTTTAATTTCAAAATTCTAGTGCAATTATTCTTAAGCTCTCTATTTGCATAATAGTTCTCTATCTACATAGCCTCAAGGTCAATGATGGAAATATTTAATTTCTAGGTACCATATTCAATTTAAAATACTTTTATTTTTATGATGGAAATGGTTCACATGTATTTTACCCAAAGTTTTCCATGTAAAATCTTGTAGTTCTATTTCCCTTAATATTCATAGCTAAAAAATCACACACACACACACACACACACACACACACACACATATATATATATATATATGAAAAAACCCAATTTCACCATTATATTATTCAATATCCAGACTTCAACTATGTTTCTAAGATATCATTTATTTTAATAATGCAGATAGATAGTGTAAATCCATTAGAACTAGTGCACGGGTGAGTTGCTAAACTAACTCTATGATGTTTTCCAAATAAAAATTAGCTCAAAATTATATTAAGATATAATTGTTTTTACATAATATCATTCAAGTCCAAAAATCCCAGTCAAAAGATTGATAATAATCTTGGATCGAAGGACAATCATATTGTCTTAGGTTATATACATTCTTATAATTGATATTTCAATATCAAAACAACACAAAATAAGATCACAATCATTAGCACTATAGGCTATTCCTTCTAGATCACTCGAACAAAAAATAAAAACTATCTATCTCAAAAAAGATAGTATCATCAGAACATGGACAAATGTTCCATAGGTCCTGCTCCTCCAGGTTCCCAAAGATAATAAGATATCTTGCCCTCCGGTTCAAGAAGGGCTGTTTTTTTTATTGCTGATCTGCCTCTTTGTTAAATTCTCTGTATATATAGTGAAAACTGATAGCCTGAAAATTCTTTATGAGATTTTTAGTTCTAATTTTCCATCCTTCTATAGTACAAGCCTTCAATTGAACTTTTCCATTTAACCAATCTATAATTACTACGGAGTCGCCACATGCTTGGATCGTTAGGAGAGATAGATGATTAGCTAAGGTAAGGGTCGCCCAAATACCCAAACGATACGCCTTTGTATTGGTGCCCTCACCACCATTAAGAAGCCATCTATAAACACGAGAGTCAAATGTTTTTATAACTCCCCCTGCCCCACAACATTTCTTCTTACTCCGAGTTGCCCCATTGAAAAAAGCTAATGAAAATCCATCGGAGTGCAAGACTCTACATTCTCTTATAGGAACGTGAATTTGAGTCGATGGCTACTGCTTATAAAGTCCCAACACTTTAATGATCACAGAGTGGACAGAAGGGGCCAAGTTGTCGAAAGTAGCTCTTTTCCTTTCATTCCATATAAACCAACAGATAATAGCTTCAAAAGAAGGAGACACAGATTTATCTTTAATCTAGTTAATAAAGCAATCGGAAAAATCCTTACCTTCCTAGTTCCTCTTAAAATTTTGAGTGTTCTTGATTCTGTCCCAGATCTTTTTAGTGAACAAACAGTCAATAAAAAGATGATTGATATCCTCTGTATTGTTTTTGCACAAAATACATTGGCCGGAACTTCCCATCCCTTTTTCTGTAAGGTATCCCAGGTTAATATTTTTTGTTCCGTTGCCAACCGAATGAAGAGTTTGATCTTTAATTGTAAATCCCATTTCTAGATTTTTTGTCTCCAATCGACAAACTGAAAATTAAAAGTTGAATAAAGAGCCATATAAGCATTTTTAATTGATAACAAACCCGAAGAGTTACCTCCTGTCCACAATAATTGATTTGGAGTGTCCCTTGTAACAACTCCTGCGCCTATGAGAGATTTACGAAAAAGATCCCACTCCGCTGCTAAATTACCACTTAAGCCCAGATCCTTGTTTTCGAACGAGTTCCCATAATAATCAACAAAATTGTGAGCTTTTTTTGCTTGCGCTAAGACATAAATATTTCCTTTCCAAAGATGATCAATAAGCTCCCGAGAGAGAAGGGATCTGTCTCTCAACCCCAGAATATGGTCTTTACCTAAAGAAATAAGGTGGCCTGAACCCGACAACCAACTGAGCCAATGAGTAATAAGGTGAATAGATTTTAACAAATTATTCCAAATCCTTGAGGCCGAGTTCTGTTTGAAGGAGTCTGATCTAAGACAATTCACAATGGTAGTATGTTGTAGATATTTATCCTTAACAATTCTATGCCAGATGCCTTCATGAGTAAGAACACACCAGAGAGTGTTTTCATTTTGCACTGAGTTGAAGTGGAATAAGTTGCGAAACCCCCATCCGTCACAGGACTTAGGACGGGATAACACATCCCATCTACATAGGTGATAGTGTTTGGACTCACTATTCCCCTTCCACAAGAAATTAAACATTAATTCACTGATCTGATTAATAATGGAACGAGGAATAAGCTCCAAAGATATCCAATATATTGGTTGACTTTCCAGGAAAAATTTGAGTAGAATATAACAACCCCTCAATGATAACGACTTATTGCACCAGTGACCAATCTTGTTACCCATTTTGATTAATAACCAGCTCTAGTGGGACGCTCGATGAGCACCAGTCTTTAAAAAGTAACCCAAGTACTTAAAACCCAAGTTCAAAGTTGAAAAAGTGTAAGGAAGAAAGGACCTGTATGGGATAAGATCCGAGTCTAATAGTCCTTCAAAGTGCAAAGTTGTTTTTGATACATTAACTTGAAGACCATAAGCTTTGCAGAATAAAACAATGAGTTTTTCTATCTCTCGCCACTCTTGAGGATCGACCTTTGACAAAATTAAAACATCATCCACGAAGAACAAATGTAGAATATTGATCAATCTTGAAACTTTGATACTAGTAAGTTTTTTCTCCTTTTTGCTCTTTTTTAACAAGAGACTGAGTCCTTCCATAATCAGTATGAATAATAAGGGGGAAAGAGGACAACCCTGGCCCAATCCACGACCACTCCGGAAAAAATCTCTAGTTTCACCATTGATTAACACTGCATAAGTAAGAGATCTTACACAACTCATAATCCACTTAGTCATTTGAATGCCAAAACCAACTTGAATTAAAATCATTCGGAGAAGATCCCAATCTACGCAATCGTAAGCTTTCTTCAAATCTAGTTTGAGAACTAAGGACTTTGTTTTCTTTTTTGTAATGCTATGGAGACATTCGTGCGCTGTACCGATAACATCATGTATCCTTCTCCCCTTTAAAAAACCAAGCTGTTCCTCAGAAAGATTACTAGACAGAATAGGCTTAATTCGATTTACGATGACTTTGGATATCAACTTGTAACATAGATTGCATAAATATATGGATCTATAATCCCTGAAACTTGAAGGTTTATTTTCTTTAGAAATTAACACCAGAAAAGTAGAATTTATACTTCTTGTAATAGACCTCAACTTTCTAGAATCCTCATTCATCTACACAAGATCTTCACTGACCAAATCAATAAAAGTTGTAAAAAATTCCATATTCCAACAATCAAGGCCAGGACTCATATATTTTGAACAATGGAAGGACTTCTTTAATCTCATCAATTGTAACCGATTCAAATAAAGTTCTTACTTCCTCATCATAGAGTCATCCTCATCACTGACGCGTGATGAGGATGACTCTATGATGTTGCCTAGTTGTGAACACACGAGCTTAATTTTTTTTCAAATTATGTCTTTTTTAACTTTTCTTTGTAACGTTAGGATTTACATAAAGTGAATATGTTGCCGGAATAAAATATAAACTACTTACTTCATTTACAATATTATATATGATCTATTTTAGTAATCTTTGGAATAGAAACTTTCTTACATTTACCTTAATTTATTTAATATCATTTACAATATTATATATGATCGTGATTTTTGGAATAGAAACTATTTATTTAATATCATTTACAATATTATATATGATCGTGATTTTTGGAATAGAAACTTTCTTACATTTATCTTAATTTGTTTAATAGTGTAGTACTTGTAACAATGTCTAGAGAAACTTTTTTACATTGACCTAAATATTTTATTAGTGACTTTCTTACATTGGCCTTAATTTTTTTTAGCAGTGTAGTTGTTGTAACAATAATGAGTTGGAAGGTTTCTTTATTTTGAGGATTAACACACGTGATTAAATAGACATATGCTTCTTGTAAAACTATTAAATGAGTAGTTATAGACATGAGAGGTATCATGGGATAAGATTTGTATTCTTCAATAAGTTGGAGTTATGCCACGTAATCTAGAAAATTAATGTATTAATAGTTTGATGAATGTAGTTAAATAAGGTTGTATGGCAGCGTATATCTGCCGCTATGCAGGTATAATAAAATAAAACAATAGTTGTATTGAATCCACCGCATGCGTCGAGATGAATAACAAATTCATTTGTTGAATATGGTAGGCAAGCGTCATCTCATTAAATGACGTTGAAGATCCTTACACAACCGCGGCAATAAGAGATGCATTTGAACAACAAATCACAATTTAGAAAAATGTTTTAAAATAATTAAAAAAATCAAATTGTAATGTTATACCTTTAAAAATGCTCAAAATTATTTGGGTCAAACCCCAACTAATAGACGATCAATAGCATATCCAATACTATATACCACCCCAAGCGGCATGTATAATAACCAATATCCCTTCACATTATTTTGAATGATCTAAAAAAAACCCAATTTCATAAAACATTAAGATTATACATTATAAAACGCTCAAACTTATATTTAAGATTAACACTCAAAATTTGTAATATAAAAATAAAACTTATATTTAAGTTTAACCCTTAAAAAAATTGTGAAAAGAAATATACAAATGCCATCAACTTTGAATTGTACAAAATATTATATTATTTTATTTTAACTTTAACATTCAAATAATTGTGAAAGAAAAAGTACAATTTTCATCCATTTGAATCCTACCTACAAAATATTATTTTATTTTATTTAAATGTGCCTAGGAAAAAGGTACCCATTAAATGAGAACAACCAAAAAAATAAAAAATGCATATCCAT
>ML787087.1:206193-264850 GCA_009831015.1 Picea engelmannii
AATTTAAAATAAATAATTATTTTTTAAAACTTTGGATAAATGAGTGTATATTTTATGGTCAACCATGAACTAATAGAAAGTCAAGCCTAACTCAAAGCTATATACCATGTTTATGGACAAGTATAATAATGGATATGACTTGTGACAATGTTTCATCACATTTCACGATAAAAAAATGTTTCATCACATTCCACGATAAAAAAGTGACTTGATTAGTGTGTTTTTATTTTTATTTTTTCTCAGTATGGTCAGTATTATAATTTTGATTAGTCTGTGATATGATATCATGATAGATTATAGATTGATTAATCTTTGATTTTTTAAATTTAAAAATAATAATTTTTAAATTTAAAAATAATAATTTTTTTAAACGTTGTTTAACTATTTTACATTTTTTAAGGTGTTATCTAATTAGAAAACACATCCCTCATAGTCATCTGAGAAAGCCCCTGTCAAGCTTATCTATCTTGTTCTTGATTGGGAAAAACATCTCTCACATGGCTCTTTGTGAGAAGTCCGACTCCACTTGCGCTCAAAAAAATAAAAAAAGAACGAAGTCATCTGCAATCCCTCTCAAAAGGCACGCAAAAAGGCCAACAAATATCTAAAGACGGTATCCTAAGCCTAAGGTTTTAGTTAAATACTAAGCCTACGGCATCCTCCTTGTAGTGCTTTCCCCTTTCCCCTAAAAATGTTCTATGTATATAATAACAAATTATGTACCAGTTTTTAAGAAATCAATTTTTTTTTAAGTGACATAGAAAGAGCTAAGTAAAAGTATTTGGAGTGATAAGAAGTTTTATGATATTGCACAAGAATGAGAGTGTAGAGTATTTAAAGTATATAATTGATTTATGACGGGAAGGATAAAATTTATTTTAAAAAAGGATATGATTTATGATTGGAAGGATAAAACGTCTTATTTAAAATTAATTATTGTTTATTTCAAAAGGCGATATGATTTATGATTAGAAGGATAAAACGTCTTATTTAGAATTAATGTTTATTTCAAAAGGGGAATATTCATGTATTAGAAGACTTTATTAGTTTAAGGGGGCTACATTTTACTATTTGTAAAGATTATAAGTCTTATAAAATGATCAAATTTTGAAAGATTTGATTGTAATTTTGAAGCTCAAAAGTTGAGAAGAGTCCAATGCTATACTCTTTCAAACTCTTTCTTCAATGAGACTTTTAAAGGGTCAAGGCCAAGCCCTTAAAAGTGTTCTTTTTGCATGGAGTTACTCTTTCTTTCTCGTGCCTTGTGTCTCACTTCCATGGTGTTTTGATGCTTATTCAGTGTGGCATTGTGATCATTAACTTGTAATTTTTCAATAAGACTATCTACCATCATGTTTAAATTAATCAATATATTCATAGAGTTGGATAAGTTAGATGGACCCAAGAATTACAAATCTTGGAGTCGACACATGCAAAACACTTTGATTTATAATGAATTATGGTGTGATATTTGTGATGGTGATATTGCTCCAACTAAGCCAATTGATGCTACTCCTTTAGCGAAATGACAATTAAGAGATGAAAAATCACTTGCTTTACTACGCTTTTCCGTAACTGAACATATGTTTGTTCATATTGAGAATTCCAAAGTTACATGATCTGCTTGGAATCAATTCAAGAAGATTTTTGATACTCATGTTGTATCTCAAAGAGTTGATATACAAATGAAATTGCTTAAACAAATATTAGTTGATAATGGTGATGTATTAGAATACATTTCAAGGATAAAGAACATTCATTGGGAAATCATCAATGGTGGTTTTCCTAAACTTGAAGACAATATTTTGGTCTCTATTCAGAAAAATGGTTTGCCTCAATCTTATAAGCATTTTCTTGAGACTTTGCAAATCATTGATAAGTTATCAACTAAAACTTTTGATTCGCTTAGTTATCAAGTAAAATTTTTGACGAGATTAATCATCTCCCTAGTTCTTTAGAGAAGAAAAACACTGAGGGTAAAGGTAAGTTTAACAAGTCAATCCAAATATTTTGGTTTGAAAAATTCTTTGTTTCTTTAGAAGACATTTCTTTATCAAAAAGTTCTTCCGATTCTTCTAATAATGAAACTACAAAGGACTTTTCTGATACTAAAACTTCAAAAGAATATTATCCAACTTCAAATACTTCAGAGGAAAGGAGAATCTCAATTTTTGCAAATCCTCTTTTAATAATAATAATGGTGATTTAGATCCACAATCCCCTCAACATAAGAGACCTAAGTGGGTTAAAAAACTTCTAAAAGATGTTCATTCAAATGAAATGAACAAAACATGAACTATGGGATCTTCAAGATCATAATCTAAGTTTTCTCATGTTTCCATTGAACCTGCTACATTTTCTAAAGTAGTTGGACATAAAGAAGAAATGGTTAATGAATACGATTTAGTACTTGCAAATGAGACTTGGAACTTAATTGATTTTCCACCTGATGTTAAACCCATCGGTTGTAAATGGGTTTATAGAGTAAAGTACAATCCCAATGGTAAAATTGACAAGTACACAACAAGACTTGTTTCTAAAGGTTTTGCTCAACATGAAGGAAGTGATTATGAAGAAACATTTGCACACATGACTAAATGGAATACTATCAGAATGGTTATCAATTTGGTTGCACATAATGGTTGGAAATTACATCAAATGGATGTCAAAAGTGTCTTCCTGAATCATGATATGAAGGATGATATTTTCATGACTCAACCATAAGGGTTTGAAGTTGAAGGACAATAACATAAAATTTGCAAACTTGTGAAGTCTTTACATGGATTTAAGCAAGCTCCTCGAGATTGGTATACAAAAATGGATGATTACCTATGAAAGGTGGGTTTTCAGTGAAGTGAATCATATGATATGTTGTATTTTTGAATGCAGGATAAGAACTTGTACTCTATGTTGATGACTTAATCATAACAGGAAATAATGAGGCTCACATTAAACAGGTTAAGGAAGAACTTAAAAAAGGGTTCAAAATGATTGATTTAGGGTGTTGTGGTGGGAAATTCCCCTACGGACTAGCAAATAGGGTTATAATATGCATGCAGATATGACCGAAAGAAACCTACTTTCTACCTTCGTCCCCAGACCAAATCCCCATTTCTTTTCAGCAAATACATGGTTAGACCAACATACCTTGTTCCAGATGGTTGATGTTGATCCTTCTTCACGCTTGATCGCTTGTTAGCAACTCTCCTCCCAATGCTGACCTGCATACAAAACAAACAACAAAATACACATGCATTTTACCTACAGACTAATGGGTTAGAGATTCAAACATATATTTACTGAACTATGAAAAAATCATATAGTGGGACGGGAAAAACATTTCTTTATTATTAGCATTAATGAATCAACTTACAATGTCGAGACCGACCATTACTCCGCGAATCTTGATCCTGGGCTCCTCTTCAAATGTCCTCCAAATTCTTTGCTTTGTATCTCTCTTTGCACAAGGATGGCTAAAGGGTTGGGACAATAGGAATATGCAATTGGGTAGAGTTTCTTTACTCTTATTTTTTCCTCTTCCAAATTGGATCCCTAACCCTTCTTTTATAGGCTAGAAGAAGCTAGGTATTTGGACGAACCCTCGGCCATGCATGGCCGGGAGTTTCAGTTAACTCACCCAAAGCTGTGTGTTCCATCGACAACTTTCTTTTTTTTGTGCTTTTGTAGGTCCACGCGGGCTGTTTTAGGTCAGCGAGCGTGTGCACGCATGCAGTAATGGAGTAGGGTGCATGGGCCCTTATAAAATAGGTTTTTTAAAGAGTTGTTCAGCCGTGCTTTGACAAAGAAGGGATGTGAAATGGCTTGATGCCAGGTAAGCATGTATGGTGCAAATTAGGGTTATAACAGATGCCCCCTAATGTGTGAGGTCAGAAGAGCATCTGATGGCTGAAATACATTACCAATCTTTACTGATGTGCCGAACGAGTGAGCCCAGAGACCGGGAACCGGGAGGCGCCGTCTACAAAATAACAAATGTCTCACCGAAGCGGGCATACCCATGCTTGGGATAAAATAGAATCATGGCTACCAATCAAATACACTGTAGATCCATGTCAAATAACTATATAAAGTGTAGCTGTGAACAATACACAACGGAGCTACATCTCAAAATAAAAAAGATATACATATAGAGTATCCATCTTGTAAAAGCTGATACGGCCTAATGGCTGGAGATGAGATCTTCAGAGCTCGAGCAACAACTTCAAAATCTTCAAAACTCAAGGTAGGACTGTAATATGAGTGTACAACTTCACTACTCAGAGGTCTTCGACGACTCATCGACCATGGACTAGATAATCTTGATGATCAGACTGAAGGCTTCAGTGATTTCGACCAAGGACTTGATTGGACATTTAGGATGGCCAGGTATGAGGGCAAGAGACAAATTGCAGAGGGGCCGACTCAGGCTTGGTAGAAACTTCCCTTGGACAACAACACGACAAATGATAAGACTTAGGTAGCATGGCATTAATCATAAGTTTATGAAGCAGAAGACAACACAAACTCTCCATATGTTTGGAAGAATAACCAAACGGAGGAGGACACAACTCTATGTAGCGAGAACAACTTCATAAGGTCGTATTACATCCCATAGTTTGACGAACAAATGGACATATGTGCTTTATCCAAAGGCGACTCATTATGCTACCAATAAAGAAAATACTTTTCCCTTCCTCTTTTTGGGGTATATTTGATTTTTTTGTCTTTTTCAATAATTTTGGAAAAAAGAATAAAGGAATGTTACGTTACAATGGAGGAACGAGTGTTACAAACATACAAGTTCAAGGCACAAGGACAAGACTGATGTTTAGAACAATGATACTCGGGAAAAATCCTCCGGGGGCCAAGGGTGTTAAGACGCAGAAGCAAAGTGCTACAAGGCTGGCGTATAAGGTATGCAAACGCGGTTAACAAAACACACAATGGTAATATCCTTCTATGGAATTTTAACGAGCCCAGAGAAGGTAAGCTCGGTGGTTTTTCATATTTAGAGAGTCTGAGAAAACACAAAAGGAGACTCCATTGGGGTACCTTTTTCAAAGATAGTCTAGTCGGTTTGAAAAAGGGGTAAACCAGCACCGACAAGATGTCTATTCAAAACCATTTTAATGAGTGTGAGAAAGACAAGATCACTCGGCCATTTTTTCATTTTTAAGGAGTCTGAAAAAAGCTTAACTATGGACTTTGTCAGGAATGTTCTTCTGGACCAATTTAACGAGTGTGAAAGAATAAGGTCACTCATCGATCTTTTCAATTTTAGGGAGTCTAAAAAGAGCTTAACTATGGACTCCGTGGGGGTTCCTTCTTCGTAAGTTTAGTCCCTCAAGCCCGAAAAAGGGATAAAATTATACCTGAGAGTATTCTTCTAGAGAACTGAAGTTCCATAGAGTATACCTTTGTTCATACAGTTGACCGTCCGGACCGAAAAAGGGGTAAACTACCACCGAACAGACGTGACTTCAAATTTCAGTTTCACGAGCGTGAAAGGCCACAAGATCGCTCAACAATCTTTTCATGTTTATAAGGTTTGAAAAGGGCTTAAAAGAAGACTCGTTATGTTTTTTGGGAGTCCTGAGGGTGAGGTCAAGGGTGAAAAGGAATCGTGCAAATGAGGCTCAAACTCGTAATCAAGAAAAACTACCAAGACTCCCGAGCCTATGGTGATTAAAGACAACATAGATACCATAATGCAACCAGGATCTACCTAGGGTATCCATGTTCCGGTAAGCTCTACCACCAAATCGTGACACTTCTAAAGCAACTATGATAGTTCTGTGTCACAACCTGATGGGATCGATCCTATGGCAAAGGAAAAAGACAACGAGATACAAAAGTTAGGGTAGAAACCTAACCTATATGCTCAAGTTGATCCTCGGGAATTTTTTTCCATGGACCGTCGAAAATTACCCAAAACTCCAAAAAACTGTCCCAATACCCGATCATATTCCTCCTATGCAACTCATGAATCACTCTAAATGGTTTTCAGTATAAAGAAAATGATAAGGGAGGCCAAAAAAGTGACAAAAAGAGGCCAAAAAGTCTATAAATAGAAGCTGGCAGCTCATTATCACCATTGCTCATTTGGAAATTGACCGTGGAGCCAAAATACCCCCTTTGATAAAAGCAGTGATTTCGGGAGCTACAGTGGACGAAATGAACTTATGTCTGGACCAAGTAAGTACAAACTCTCTTATCTTGCATTTTAAATCTTTATTTTTGCATTGGGTTTCATTTTTTAAGGGGGAGTCGACCTTTAAAAGGTCGGCACTAGGTCCATGCGGGTTGTCTCAGGACAGGCCGCATGTACATTCAGGCAGAGTAAACTCTGCACACGTGTACACGCGACTGCCACCATTATAGCACGCGTGGACCCCTTTATTGAATGAAAAAGGCTTAAAAAGCAAGGGTTAACCCTCCTGAACCTTGGTGTTTTGCAGGATGTATGTCCACTGGAGAGAAAGAGAGCATGAAGAGGTGGATGAGTTGGTCGGGGAAGACCCTAATGCTGTGGCTACTTTGATGCAATGTGGGTTACTCAAGTTTTTCTTATGTCCTTTTATGTAGGAACAACCTAAGATACTAAATGCCTTGGTTGACTACTGGCATCCGGATGCAGAGGCATTCATGTTAGAGGGGCAGTCACTGGTGCCCACGACCGAGGACATTTACTTTTTGACTGGTCTCTCCAGGAGAGGGGAACCAGTCAACTTCCAGACTTTTCCTTCACGGCCGCATAACATAGCGGAATTGATAGGTCTATACTGTGCAGATGATACAGACCGCTCGAGCACACAGGTGCCCATAAGAAAGATTACTAACTTATCGCTACAGGCGATAGTATTGCTTATTGGGCAAATTACTGGTTCTGTGGCTCTACATCAGGCGTCCCGTGCACAGATGAACTGTGCAGTCCAGTGCTTAAATGCACAAGTTTTTGATTGGAGCACCAAATTGCTTGAGTGTATGAAAAGGAAATTGACAGATTGCCATTTGCAGACACATAAGAACTTCGAGTTCGGGACCATTCTGTGTTCGTTCTTTTTTAGAGAGTTTCAAGTTTTAGTCCTTGAGTAGTGGTACGAGGACATCAGGCCTCTCTTCCTGCTGTGTGTAGATGGGCAGTATTACTGCTGCGACAGGGTGGCGGAAGGACCAATGAGTCCTTCGATGATGACTTCTTCGCGTGGTTGTCACGACAGATCCCGGTCATAGAGGATTACCCCTATGCCGGGATTGATTTCTCGAGAGACCCTGAGATACTAGTACCTCCTGGTGAGGAGCGAGGGGAGATGGGTAAGTCTCCCTCTTTGTAGTTTTTTTGTTAAACATATGTAATTTTTATTTTGTTTTCGTTATATATATCATTTTTTTTTTGTTATACCAGAGTATTTGACGGATATGTGTTTGTTGTGTGTAGATGTGGGACCAGTGCGACCCGCTGACTATACGAGGAACATGTGTTTTCCTCGGCCAGGGGCCACACCTGCCGCCGCAGGGGGACCAACAATAACAAGAGATCTTCCAGCCGGGAAGGCTGAGAGGGTATTGAGATGAGTCGAGCGGAACTTTACTGTGCTCACTCACACGGTACTGATGGCAGAGATTGAGGACCTACCACCATCTATGCAACCTCATGTAGTGGGGGCACCATGGACGTGGGTTCGGTTGTTTCGGCGTTTAGCCAACGCTGTGGATCAGTATAACATGGCTCACAGGCCTTGACTTTAGCTAGACATTTTTACGTGCCACGAGCACTACTTGTATATATTTTTTGAGGGAATAAGCCCCGTGACTCGTTATTGGTCATATTTTTGAGGCGCTTGCGTCCATCTATGTACTCTGGTTACTTTATGATATTATATATGGTTTTTTTGTTTTTGTTTTGTCTTTTGTGTCTTATGGATCATGTATGCAAAAAATGTATTTACATGTTTATGTGAGTGTTCTTTCATATGTGTGCGAGATGCTAATCTAAAATTTGATTAGCTAGAGTATCTGTAACTTGGTTTAATCTCCTAGGAACATGAAAATATGTAATATAATCAAAGTTTCATTCTAAGAGACGTACCTTAAGGAATCATCGGTGTAAAGTTGGATCATGAACCCAGTATACTCTGTTTAACTAAGACACAACTAGTTGAGCGTCGAGATAGACCCGAAGATGAAAAATACCCAATGACAAAGTGCCACGAAGCAAATCAATAACTGCACTATACTCGGCGACATTATTTGTGGTGTCACCTAAGCATATACCTCCGGAGGATAATAACTGGCCTTGAGGTGTTAAGATTACCCAAGCTGCGGAGGCAAGCCTCCGAGTGTGCCGACTAGCACCGTCTGCATACCCAACGAACACCTCGGAATCACTTGACATATGCCACAGTGATGAAAGATAACATCAACGACACGTCCATAACACTAAAAGAAATTAAAAAGTAATAGTACAAAGACTATACATATATTACAAAAAGTTACCCACAATGACCTTCCTATGAGTAATACTTTTTGAGGTAGAGCCCATTTCTAGGCTCCTCCAAAGCATTCCCTTCAAATTCAACTAGACAATAAACACCCTTTTTTAACACCTCTTTTATGATGAAAGGTCCTAACCACATGGGTTTGAATTTTCCTGCCCCCAGGAGGTCCTTATCTTGGTCATAGACCAGGACAAGGTCACCTTCATAGAAAATCCGAGGATGAACGGACCTATCATACTGACACTTGACCTTATGTTTGTAAGCCTCATTGGCCAGAGCCACATCATGACGTTGCTCAAGGTATACTAACCGTTCTTCAAGTGGAGAAGTGTCTGAAAATAACTGTACTGCCAACTTTAGAGATGGGATATGACATTCGATAGGCAAGACTGCCTCCAACCCGTAAACGAGTTGGAAAGGTGAGAAACTGGTTGCAACCTTAATAGATGTTTGGTAAGCCCATAATGTCGAGTATAACATCAAATGCCAATTTGACTTGGCTGAGTTGATCATTCACTGTAGAATGGTCTTAAGAGTTTTGTTCACAGCTTCCACCTGACCATTTGCTTGGGGGTAGTAAGGTGACGAATGTTCCTGCCGTAACCCAAGCTTTGAGGTTAACTCAGTCATCATCTAGTTTTGAAAGTGACTGCCATGGTTAGTGACAATCTCCCTTGGGACGCCGAACCTTTCTATTATCTGGTTGAATAAAAAGAGAGCTGCAGTCTCTCCATCATCTTTAAACGTTGGCATAGCCTCAACCCACTTCGTGAAGTAGTCTACAACTACGATGATATAGCAGTGCCCCCTTGCTGAAGGAGGGTTGCATGTAGTGTAATCAATCCCCCACTCGGTGAAGGGACCAACTGTGATGACATGAAACATAGGAGTGGGATGTGCCCTCATCTTCCGAGAGAAGATTTGGCACAGATGGCACTTCTTGACCAATTCGATGCAATCTTTGATAAGTGTCGGCCATAAGTAACTTGCTCGTAGAATCTTTTGGGCTGTTGCCAACCCAGAAAAATGACCGCCACAAGCTTCAGTATGGAAATCGTTAAGCACGATAACTGCTTCCTCGTGAGTGACACATCGTCGCAGGATACAGTCTACACCTCTACGATACAATATATCACCGAGTATGAGATAATTCTTGGCCTGATGGCATATGCGTCGACGCTCATCATGAGAAGCAATGGTGGGGCACTTCAAAGTCTGGAGATAGATAAGTATATCTCCGTACCAGGGATCCGAAGAGGTGATAAAAAACATATCTCCTCTGATAGGTGACTCTTCGGGCACAAGATCACCTGACTCTACCGGAAGTTCCAAAATAGGTTCTGCGAAGACCAATGACTTTTTGGATTTCGCTGAAACAAAATCTAAGTCAAACTCTTGGAGGATGACTATCCATCTACTGATCTTTCCGCCTATTACCCGTCGTGTCAACATGTACTGAAATGGATTCACGACAGCAATGACGGTAGTCTTGCGAAACATAACATAATGACAGAACCGTTGAACAGCATGGACTGCTGCCAACGCAATTTTTTTAGTATGAGAATAATTAAGTTCTGGTCCTACAAGGCCTCGACTCAGGTAATAAATGACATATTCTGAGAACAAGTCATCTTCCTGAACTAAAACCATGCCAATGGTTGACTCTGCTACAACCAGATATAATAAGATATCCTTGTTATAGTTAGGTGGCTGGAGTAGAGGGGCAGTTGTGAGTGCATGTTTCAATGCGGCAAAAGAGCGTTGAGCGACATCGTCCCAATGAAAAGGAATGAATTTTTTAAGTAAGCGCATAAAGCCCTTGGTGATCTCGGCGTAGTTAGCGATAAAACGTCTTAGAAAATTCGCCTTGCCCTAGAGACTTTGAAGTTGAAGGATTGTGCGTGGGGGGGGGCAACTGAATTATTGCCTCAACCTTGAGAGGATCGACCATGATCCCTGTTGTTGACATAATGAAACCTAACAATCGTCCTGATGTTACGCAAAAGCTGCACTTGTTTGGGTTCAAGCAAATCTGGAATTAGAGACAATGCTCAAAGATAAGTCGTAGGTGTGCGGGATGATCTGTTCTCTTGCAAGATCAAGATGCTAAATCATCTAAATAGGCCTCGACTATATGCTTGAGGTCATGGAAAGCAAAAGACATGACCCTCTGAAAGGTGGCTCCAACATTTTTGAGACCAAAAGGCATCTTACAATACGCGAATGTACCCCATGGACAGATGAACGCTGTTTTGTGCTGGTCTTCGGGTTTGATTTTTATTTGGTTATATCCCAAAAAATCATCCATGAAAGAGAAGGCCTCACAACCCGCACATTCATCAATTATCTGGTCGATGAATGGTGTGGGAAAATTATCTTTGGGACAGGCCTTATTCAAATCATGGAAGTCCGTACATACACGAATTGTGCCTTGTTTTTTATTGACCGACATGGGGTTTGACACCCATTGGGTCAAATGGATAGGATAGATAAAATAGGCTTTTAGCAATTTCTCAACCTCAACTTTCATGGCTGCTGCTTTCTTGGGGTTACTAGACGAAGCTTCTGCCGGACAGGCTTGGCATCTGGATACGTTGTGATATCATGCTCAACTATTTTTGGATCGATGCCTAACATTTCCTCATAAGACCAGGCAAAAACGTCGCATAATTATTTAAAAAGATCCGTTTATATTTGAACCTCTCCGGGGGAGCAGTCAGCTCTGACGAAAACATTCTCCACGACGCCAGGGTTTTGGGAGATATTAATTAGTAAGGTCTTAGTGATAGTCACCATATTACCCTCAGCATAAACCTCGTGTGTAGATAAGGGATTAATGGGACAAGACCTATCTCCCGTCATAGTCAAGGTGAATTCTCCAGCTTCGATTTTGCTTGACGCTGGGAGGAAGTATGATCTGTGATGAAGATCTTCCCAGGGTTTGTCTGGAATATTCATTACCTCAATTATAGCTTCATTAGTGGGCAAGACTAATTCTAATGAATTAGTGTGAGCAAGAGAACCCTGAGCCCAAATAGGCTCCAGAAGTGGATCGAACTCTTGTGCGGGAGTTGGATCAGTGTTGGCTGAAATTTGCTAGACTAAAGAGTACGCTACCTCAACTACGGACAAGGGCATGGACATGCCCAGGTGCCCCTGTCCCATCCATCGTGGCCAATGGGGAAGGATGTATCCACGGGTCATCGAAGTAGGTTGTGCGGAATGATGAAACTTGAAAAATATCAACCTTATGGTGATTGGATATAAACTGGATATTGCCTTGAGGGGGCGGGTAGTCGAAGGTACCCATCAAAGATGGGAAAAACCCAACCCCGATGTTGACGACACCTGGTTTAGGATTATTGACCATCGGGACCATGGATGACCCCAATGAAGGGTCAGGTCTGGAGAAAGAAAATTGATCGATAGTCACTATTCGGACCTCGTGTGGAAACAACAAGACCCGAAAGACTGTATCGACCACAACTTGCATGGAACAAGTCCAACTCCTTCCTAACAAGAGGTTATAGTTGAGGGGAGCATCGACTACCTCTACCTCGACACACACGGTCTTCCCTCCTAACTGCACGGGGAAAGAGGGAATGATACCATGTGGTCGGAATGAGCGACCGTCGAAAGAAGTGAGGAGAGTAGGTGATGGAGACAAAATGGGCTGGCCAACGACCTTCCAACATGCCAACGACATAACGCATGTCGAGGCTCCCTCCTCGACCACCGTACGAAAGATATTTCGAGTAAAATTTTTCATGGGATAAGCCACTATTATCTGAAACGCTATGTGGTAAGGTAGACAAGGTTTTAGGTCGGATGTATCAAGCATGATTGTACCCAGATTACAAGTCTTGGTAGATCCTAAAGCGGTTAACAAGGCTTTCCTCTGAGAAGGGAAACTTTGGAGGACCTCCAAAGCGGACATCGCACAAGGGATTTGTGATAAATATTCCACCACAGAATAATTCTGGGCAGCCCTTGCGTTTGGGTTGTGAGAAGATTTTTTGAACGCACCTTTGGGGATGTGTGTCATTGTTTCACCCAACGTCTTCTCAATCTGTAGAGGAAGAGATGGGAGTTCGGCTTCTTTTTCCTTCTCAAAAGTGCTTGGTTTACTATAGTCATGCGCTCTAGTCGATATAAAAGTATCACCCTTCACCATATATACATTCGCGGATGTGGGGTTGGTTGAAGACAGAGAGGGTCCTTGGCTGCCCCCTTCCATGCTTGTATAGGCTTGAGTTAGATTTTGCCCATGTTGAAAAGGATTGGTTAACACAACAGGCTATTGCTACGCCACAAAATTTGGCATCTGCAAGCGAAGGACATAGATGGGTTGGGTGGTCTTCCACTCACAAGTTGCATGGATACCTCGCCTTCCGTTTCTCAGTGTTGTCCCCACTAGAATTATTAGTAGGTTTTTTATCCCCCTTACCCTTCTTTCATTGTTTTTTCTTTCCTTCAGGCTGCTGGGTGGCCTTTGGATTAGTCGATTGCACTGTGTGTACATCCGACGCTTTGGTAGGGGGAGAAGCCGAAGCAGTAGTTTGGCTGGCCGCTATGTGTTGTATACAGTTGCTGCAACTACTTCTTCAATTGATTAGCAGGCTTTGTTTGTTCTAAACCAACTATACCATCGGCATGAGGTCCAAATCTCTGTCTGGTGTTATCAAGTATTGAGCGTGGTGCATCTGGCAAGATCTCGTATAATAAACCAGACTGAGAATAGATTACCTCAAGTTGTTGAGCTCTCATGATGGCGTCTTCTTCAAAAAATACTCTTGACGTCGCGACGTCTTTGGACAACTATGGGACCAAAGACTTAAGAAACCAGTCGAGCAGGAATGTTGGTGGGATTGGTACCTTAATTAAACTCTTTCTGCGTCTCCATTCTTGAATGTGATCAGAGATATGGTCCACTTTAGTTTGTGAGAAATTGGCCAGCAATTCGGTGCCAGCGTCGTATCTCACAGGAAACTGGAAATGATTTAGGAAAGCCATCACTAGTTCAACGAAGGAAGAATATCTTGAGTGATTGAGCTCAATGTACCATTTTGTGGCACTCCCTATGAGAGTACGTTGAAACAATCACAACTATACGGAGTTGTCTTTCAACGAGTTAGGTGAGCACCAAAGATGGAAGGTAGTCACATGATCTCCTGGATCTTCGTTAGGCTTGGCTTCGAACTTTGGGATGTCCGAAGTTAACTTCATTGGCATAGAAGGCCAACACAGATTGTGACAGATAGGGTCATTCAACAACCTTGTCAAGTCTGGCAAATGCAAGGTTGCCATTAAGGGAAGTTTGGGTTGTTGGTGATAACCTAGGAAAAAGGGTCTTGGATTTTGATTGGCACCGGGTTACTAGGAAAAGTTCGACTGCTGGCCTGGGTTCTGGTAAAAACCATGGCCATGACCAGCATATGGATTTTGCGTGTGAGGAGACATCGCCGGATAATTTCCAAAATAGGACATAGATGGTTGGGCATGCATTACATTCGAAGGACTTTGGGAAGGATTGCTCCATGTCGGTCCCATGGGGATAGGCATAGTGCTTTGTCCGGGGTTCCATTGATTGTGACATTTCGGATGAGGGAACGGATCCCTACCCAGAATTCCAAGGACCTGGTGCGGAAGAAGTTCCTGGGTGTTCCCCCTGTGCAGGAATAGTACCCTGCATAGGAATAGATTGTCCAAAACTGGGGTTGCCCCCAGTCGAGAAAGTAGCTGATGAGAAAGCGTTGTTACCAAATGCACCGAACAAAGAAAAAGGTGTCAAACCTACCGACATATTATGTGAAGGTGGTCCTTGACTCCCCGCTCCAGGGCCCGGCAGATTGCTGATGCGCACCACCGAGTGAAGGGGATGAAGGAGGTATATGACCTCCCCCGTAAGGGAAAGCGTTAAAAGGAGCAAGAGTGCCCCCCATGTGTCCTTGCAGAGGAGTGGTAGAGCTCCCTGCCTGCAGTCCTGAAGTCTGTGAAGTGGAGTAGGAAAGTACAGGACTTGTACCTGAACTAGGCATCCCGTATGAGAATGGAGGGCCTGTCGCACTTGGTGTGAAAGGGGTTGTGGCCACCTCCAGAGACGGGATCGGACCATTGTGCGATGTAGTTGCGGTCAAGAACATGGTGGCCCGGACCGATGACGATGGGTTAGGAGGTGGAAACTCTCTCGTGGTGACAACCGTAGAGGGAATTGAAGAATTCCCAGAAGGAGTAACAACATTTGTTTCCATTGC
Organism: Picea engelmannii; assembly: GCA_009831015.1. Lineage (NCBI taxonomy): Eukaryota > Viridiplantae > Streptophyta > Pinopsida > Pinales > Pinaceae > Picea > Picea engelmannii. Next base: position 220,946 of record ML787087.1, read on the forward strand.
TATGTGCAATACTATCTGGCACTCGTAAGGATGAATCGATACGATGGTGGGTGACGAAATATCAGTGGTGAAGCTTTCAACCAGACCAAAAGCTTGTGCTCCAAGGTATACAACGGTCGATTCCTATGGATGTTGGTCGGGCACAATTTCTTGTGACCTAGTCGCTTCAAAAGACCCTTGTTGGTCTAGCTTTTTCCTTAATGGTGGTGGGGGTGGCTCTAGTGTAATCGGCGGCAGGCCAAGAAGCCTTCGTGACTGGTGGAGCTCGTGATCCTCCAATGTGTGAGAATATCAAAGACACACTAGGGTAGTCTAACCATTAAAAAACAATCACGCACTAAAAAAAGTCCCTATAAGATAAGACATGCAAACACTAAATTAATTGGAAGAACAGTTACAACAACCGACACTAGAGCAACTTACCGGTGCAAGTGAAACTCGAACACGGAAGCACCCTCCGGGTATACTCTGCAAAGCGTGGCCCGATGTCTGTCCTAGGTACCACAGTATACCCCCGTAATCACCTCTGTATGTTCCTAGAAAATATAGGCAACTAGGTTGCCAGCGCGTAAACAGTCACCAGGCGGGTACAATCGAAAGTCAGGTAGACCACAATGAGCAGGGTATCGAGCCAGAAACCTGTCAAGGGTATAGAAAGCAAGTGGTCTAGAAGACAAATGAGGATCTCGAATGGATTCGAGACCCACAAAGCCCCGTGGCAAATGCAATCGACGGAATCCCAAAACAAGCCCTCTATATGTGTTCTCCACTACGATTGGTCCAACTTTGGAGGGGTTATCTCCGCTACCTTTCTGCACACAACCTCGTGTTTATCCCCTGTGTTAGAGGGGGGTCCCATATAACTTTCACGATACTAGACTTGGACACTCTCTAACTCAGACTCCAATGTTTGATTTTAATGGCCTTGAAGAGTTTCCTCTCCAACTAATCCAAGGCCCTAATCCTGAACTAGTTGGTTAACCCTACAAACATAAACGTCTAATAAATTTTAGATTTAGTGTTAATTTTATGGCTTATCTTATGTCAAGGGGTATGAAAGTGAAACTAATGATGTTTTGAAAGATGAAAGTAAAAATGAATACAAAGCTGGAAACAAAAAATTCACTTAATGCAAATTTTCAACAACTTTTCAAAATTTTTATTTTTATTTTTCTAAGATATTTGGAATCAACGAACTTAAAGAAGGATTTCACTCGACTATGAGCTACTTATGATCTAAGTATACTATCAAGAACTTAAGAAAACAAAGATTTTTCGTTGGCTACTAATGCAAAATCACACTTTTCAACCAAACAAGAAAATGAAAGAGATTTTTTTATTTATTTAAATGCTGATAAAGCAAAAAGGAAAAATACCAACAAGTAAAAAACCAAGAAAAAAAATTCTGGCCTAATCGTAGATCGCAAACAATCACTTCAAGAAATCACACACTAGCAACTTAAAAAATGACTCTCACACTTGTCTAAAAACTCTAAAGATTTTTTTTTTTTTTTTTAATGACAACTTTTAAATGAAAAAACAAGCTAAGGCTAAGATCAAATCTAAGTTACTGACTGCTAGGACAGAGATTCAAAAGCCTGAGAGGTATAAATCTTGTTAAGGGAAAGGATGACTGCCTTACCCTCAACAAAAACTATCCTGCACAAGCACACTACTGATAATCCAACATCAAGCGTGTGAACGNTGAGAAAAAAAAAAAAAAAAAAATAACAACAGACAATCCAAACCAGGAAGAGACCACTGATATTGAGAACCATGATCTCTTGAAGGCTTGGACACTCTCTTTAACATAAAAAGAAAACAATGTAAGGAAGAAAAAAAAAAAAAATTTCGTAAAACAAACCAATTTGAGACAAGACTGCAAACAAACAAGACTTAGAAATAATTCCAGAAAACCCCTGAGAATGTCTAATCCTGACAGGGAAGAGGATGACTGCCTCAAAAATTTTCTGGAATCTACACGCTACTGCTACTTCTTTAGCTAGCGTTTACATGCGGGCTGGAAGAGAGTAGGGCACGGGTACACATGTGCAGACCTTATGCAGGCCGTGTGTACCTCTGTGGGTCTCGAAAAAATACAGTCAAGAAAATAACAGAGACAACTGGTATGGAAAACTAGACTCTCTGCTAGCTCAGACTTTGCAAAAACTTAAAAAAAAAACAGGCAGGAAAACCAGTCTTTTAAAACTACCCAAAAATACTCCCAGGAACCCTAGAGACTTCCCTAGTATGGTCGCTAATTTTTTTGTGGTGGGAAATCCTCCTACGGACTAGCAAATAGGGTTATAGTATGCATGCAGATATGACCAAAAGAAACCTACTTTCTACCTTCATCCCCAGACCTAATCCCCATTTCTTTTCAGCAAATACATGGTTAGACCAACATACCTTGTTATGGATGGTTGATGTCGATCCTTATTCACGCTTGATCGCTTGTTAGCATCTCTCCTCCCAAGGATGACCTGTATACAAAACAAGCAACAAACTACACATGCATTTTACCTACAGACTAATGGGTTAGATATTCAAACATATATTTACTGAACTATGAAGAACTCATATAGTGCGATGGGAAAAGCATTTCTTTATTATTAACTTTAATGAATCAACTTACAATGTTGAGACCGACCACTACTCTACGAATCTTGATCCTGGGCTCCTCTTCAAATGTCCTCCAACTTCTTTGCTTTGTATCTCTCTTTGCACAAGGATGGCTAAAGGGTTGGGACAATAGGAATATGCAATTGGGCATAGTTTCTTTACTCTTATTTTTTCCTCTTCCAAATTGGACCCCTAACCCTTCTTTTATAGGCTAGAAGAAGCTAGCTTTTGGACAAACCCTCGGCCATGCATGGCCAAGAGTTTCAATTAACTCACCCAAAGCTGTGTGTTCCATCGACAACTTTCCTTTTTTTGTGCTTTTGTAGGTCCATGCGGGCTGTTTTAGGTCAGCGAGCATGTGCACGTGTGCAATAATGGAGTAGGGCACGTGGGCCCTTATAAAAGAGGTTTTTTAAAGAGTTGTTCAATAGTTCTTTGGCAAAGAAGGGATGTGAAATGGCCTGATGCCAGGTAAGCATGTATGGTGCAAATTAGGGTTATAACATAGGGACACTTCATTATTATGTTGGAGTTGAAGTATCTCAACATTATAATCAAATATTTCTTAGTCAAACTAAGCATGCCACTGAATTGTTAAAGAAATTTGGCATGGTATATTGTAAACCTTCTCTTACCCCCATGGAGCAGAATTTGAAACTTTTAGAATTTGAAGGGGGGGAAGTGGTAAATAGTACAAGGTACAGGAAATTGATTGGAAATCTCATTTATTTGAAAAATACTCGACCGAATTTGTCATATTCAGTTAGTATACTTTCAAGGTTTATGCAGGTAGCAAGAAAAAATCGTTGGAATTTAACAAAAAGGATATTGAGGTACATTCAGGGTACAAAATATCTTGGTCTTCTCTACGAGAGAAACAAATTTTTTACAGTTGTTGGATATTCATATGTTGATTTTGTAGGAGACATTGATGATAGAACATCCACTTCATGTTATTTAATGAATATGGGTTCAACAATAATATCTTGGAATTGAAAAAAGCAAACAACAATTTACAATTCTTCAACAGAGGCAAAGTAGATATCAACTTGGGAAACAACATGTGAGAATGTATAGTTATGCAAAATTTTATAGGATCTTGGTGAAACTCATAAATCACCAACTACTTTATTGATTGATAGTTAGTCAACAATAAATATGGCCAAGAATCCAATATTTCAATCAAAGACTAAGCATATCAACACCAAGTACCACTTTATCATATCTCTCATCATCAAAGACATCATCAAGCTTCAATTTTGTCCATCTGAAGATCAAACTTCAGATATTTTTACCAAGCTTCCTGGTAGAATAAAGTTCGAATAAAGTTCACTAAGTTCAGAGATGAACTTGGTATTTGTAAATATGGACTTCCAGATTAAAAGAGGGAATATTAGCCTCATAATCCTAAAGTTCTTTAGTTTAAGTATTTTCCTAGTTTAAATGTTTTTAGAAATTACTTTATTCTAGTTTAATATGATAAGGACACCTAGCTACTATGTAAAGGACACTTATCATACTCATGTGATTATTTGATTACTTGTTCTCCTAGATTTTAGTTTAGAGTTGAGCTATATAAACAAGCTCTTTCTTCAAGTGAGGTTAAGTAGGTTTTGATTCCTCACTTATCTTTGTAACCATTTTTCCTTATTAATAAAATTGTTTGTCTAAGGGAACTTCTTCAACACTTATTTTGTGTAATTGCATATGTAATTTTGTGTTTTTCCTTACATCGCTTATATGTATATGTTGAGTCACCATAAATGGGAAGCATTGTAGTAACCTAGTTCAAGTTCTTCCCCAAGAGGTTGACAATGGGTAGTAGAGTGAGATGAAAAGTAAAAGTGTGTTGTGCAAGATACATGATATTTGGGGTTTAAGGTTGTTTTACAAGAACAAATTAAATAGAGTTAGGTGGTGGAAGGAGTGACTAAAACATGATGGAAATATCCAATGCAAATTTGTGCAGCTTATCTTTTTAAAATATTAGTGTCCACGATAAAGAATAATACAAATTTACCACTTAAAATTCCTTTAAAAAAATGAAATTAAACAATTAAACTCATTCAGAGATAATTTTTTTGATATAAAATATTATTTTTAAGATATTGTAATATAAATTGCTTCCCAATATATTTTTTTAAATTTTACTTCCCAAATTAAAAAATTAGTAATTCCAAATTATATTGTGGCCAATACCATTAATAACGCACAAAAAAATAAATATGAAACAAAATAATATTCTCTATAAGTTTGAAAAGTTATAAAGAAGAAAAGGCCAACATTGGATTATGGTAAATTATACTTTAATGAGAAAATATTTTACATCAAAAGAGAGTTTTGCATGTTAACATCATCATCTATATCAACTTGTCTTATCCATCTACCAATTCATGATCCTTTGCTCACTTGTTTGTTGATGAAATTTTCCACATAAGATGCATTACTAAATATCACCAGTTGATTGAAAGGCTAGTGACAGATAAGTCAATTTTTACTCTAGCCCCAAGGGTTAGCTCAATTGGTCTATATATAGATGTGAGGTTGCATGCATGTTGTTGGTCAAGTGTTAGACTCTCTTGATTCCCATGGGACAAGGCCTCGTAATCAAGGTCGTCAGTTTACCCCGTTTACCATCCATGAAATATGGGGAAGTACTCAAAGGGTTTCCCACGATTTCTCCCAACAACAAAAAAAATCATGTTTTACTCTACTAAGCTAAAAAGTGAAGAAATTAATTGTCAAGTGCCAAATTCCTCTGACTTTGCTATAATTGTGATGAGAAGTTTTTCAAGGGGCATAAATGCAAAGATTTTTTTTTTATTTCAAATGGATGTGTCCCAACCTGAACACCATGAGGACATCTCTAGGGATGGCTATCTTAAGATGGAAATAGAGGACACAACACCATCACCTCAAAATGACTACATTCTATAACCACCTTAAGAGGAACCCCTAATGTTCTCCCATGCTTTATCTGGCATGTCCAATCCTTAGACACTAAAGTTGCTTAGCTACATCAAGAACAAAAAAGGTGATTGTTTTAATTGACAGCGGTAGTATCCACAATTTTATTTATATGCAAGTGACCAAGGAAACCCATTGTTGTGTATATGTAGTGCATAATTTTCAAATTATGATAGCCAATGGTGGCATGATCAAATGTGGTGGCAAGTGTGAAAATGTGAGACTTCAACTAGGGGAATATCATCTCAAATCTAACATGTTCATTATTGAAATTGATGGTTGTGATGTGGTACTTGGGAAATAATGGATATGAATGTTGGGCATGACTACCATGGACTTCCAGGACATGTACAACAACTTTACTAAATACAACCAACAACGTACCCTTGGGGACTAAAGTCTGGCTCCTAAAAAATTATCAACTCTCACTGTATGAAAAATCTGTTGAAGAAATTCCACTTTGGCATTATTGCCCAATTCAATGTCATCCAAGTTGTTGATAACCCACTATATGAGATCCACCCTAATTTACAACTAAAATTAAATAAGCATCAACATGTTTTTGACATATCTCATGGCTTACCCCCTTCATGAGGTGGGCATGATCATGGTATTCCATTAATTCCAGACTTCCAACCACCTAATGTGCATCCTTAAAGGCACATTTTCACACAAAAGAATGAAACTGAAAAGATTATCCAAGAAATGTTGGAAGTAGGTGTTATTCATCCTATCACTTGCCCTTATTCATCACCAATGGTCATGGTATTAAAGAAATAAGTAAATTGGTGCATGTGTCTAGATTTCCATATTCTTAATAAGATAACCATTAAAGACAAATTTCCCATCCTAGTTATTGATGATCTATTGGATCAACTTCATCATGCCAAGTTTTTCACTAAACTAGACCTTTTCTCAACACCAAATCAAGATGAATGAGGTGAGAATTCATAAGACAACCTTCCACACTCATGAAGGCTATTACGAGTTTTCAATGATGCCCTTTGGCCTTTGCATTTCCCCATCCACTTTTTAGAGCCTCATAAATAATATATTTTACCCTTTCTATGTAATTGTTTGTTGATATTCTTTGATGATATCATGATCTATAGAAAAAACATCGATGGCACAAGTGGAGCATGTTGATAGAGCCTTGAAACTCCTTAGGGAACAACTAGTTGTTGTTCAAGTGTTCCAAACGTTATTTTGGTGCTTTCAAGGTGGAATACTTGTGTCACATTGTCGTGTATGGAATGAATTTATGGAAGAATTATGGCCCCTTAATTACCCTACTCAAGGAAAATGTCTTTGTATGAAATGAGGAAATTGACCAAGCCCTTTCCACTTTAATGGAAGCCATGTGTACTACCTTGGTCTTACCTATGCCATATTTCACTAAGACTTTTGTCTTGCAATGTGATGCTTCCATATGAGGCATTGGAGCCATATTGCAAGAAGGGAATCCCTTAGCATTCACTAGTAAACAAATGTGTGACTGAAATTTGGGCAACTCTACCTATGAGAAAGAGATGATAGATATCCTTCATATTATCGATATGCAATGCCCACATTTCATTAGGAGGTGCTTCTAGATCAAGAAAGATCATCATAGTTTGAAGTATTTTTTGGAATGAAGGTTATCATCACCTAAGCAACACAATTGGGTTATTGCGATGCTTCAATATGATTATGAGATCATATATAAAAAAGGAAAAGAGAATGTAGTAGTTGATGCTTTGTCTAGGAAACATGAGGACAAATTATCTCTCTTTGCTTTTATCCTTACCATTACCCAATTGGCTTGTTGAATCCTGACAAGAATGGTTTGCAAATGACAAGGTGGTTCAACTCATTAATCAACTTTAGGAGGACCCTAATCCCCCTATAGGATGTACTTGGAAATAGGATACCTTGAATTATAAAGGATACATATTTCTAGTGCATAATTATACTTCAAAAGAAAGGTTGTTAGAGAAGCTATGTTCATATCCAATCATGGATCATTCTATCTTACACAAAACTTATGCATGTGTTAAGCATTATTTTTTAGGAAGACATGAAAAAGAAATCCATAATTTTTTAGACTCATGTGATGCATGCTTAAGGAAAAAGCGTTAGATGGTTAAAACTCTATGGAATGGGAGGTGTGGACATGGCAAGACATTAGAGTTGAGTTCAGTTGGTTGGATGCAAATTTTGGGACTTAGATGGATTTTTGAAGTAGATGAGTGGACTCAACCTTGTATCACAACGAAGGTATTGCAAGTTTGTGAAGTTGCAGATGATGATTGAGGGGATTTTATGTGGAGATTCGGTAGCTTGGGTAAGCAGAGGTCCAAGAAAATAGACTTAGAACATGGTTGCAACAAAGGATGTTGTTGGAAAGGTATGGTTGGTTTTTATTTTTTTCATTTCCTAAGTGTTGCAGTGAGTTCTTTGAAGGGAAGTCAGATGACTTGGTGGTTCAAGTGCAATCCGTTTTTGTGGTGAAAACCAACAAACTTGAGGGTGACTCAAGTGGTACATATTCAAATAATTCATGTAGCATTCAAGAAGCCTTGATGGGGTGAATGTTTAGAGGTATTGGATGACCTACTTAGACGAGTCCTATAGTGGACTTAGGAATATTTAGATGCAACCATGGAGGTGGATTGAAGAGGTTGCCTAACTCTTTCACGAGGTGCACTGGACAAGTCATTGTGGTAAAGTGGGAAGTGAAGTATATATGTGTTGTGTTTGAGAGGATGGATGAGGCTCCCTGGTGCTTGGTTACTTAGCTATATCCACTGGGTCATGATAGTGCCAAAGTTTGGACACTTACAACATGTGCAAGTTAGTTTCATTCTAGGAGATGGATTAAATCAACAAATAAGTCGACCAGTAATTGTTGCAGTCAACTTGAATGTTCAAAACACAGACCAACTAACTTGGGTGGTGTTCACTCTCCTTTGATATGGAACATTGGATGAGGCATAGTGCACCTTGGTGACTTGCGGATGATTGTGCGATGAATCAGTTATCTGGTGGTGATCGTTGGTTGAGGTTGGAAGAAGTATTGGCTTGAACGTGCCTAAGCCATGGAAGTTTTTTGAGGTGGCTCATTCTACTTAGAGCACTTTGGAAAGATCATTGGACATTTGAGGAGTGTAGGCTCGTTGGCCACACTCATCATTTATGTTGAGTTGAAAAGAGATGACTTGACGAAAGGAGGCGAGTTAAGCACTTACCTTCATTTGGAGGATTGCATGAACAGGTAGATTGCAACATGAAGAGATTACTTGGAAACCAAAGTTTCTCTTGTTGGGTAACATGGTTGAGGGTGAAGCCTAACCATTCCATTTAATAAATTTACCACGTATTGTCGTGATTATTAACCACCATAGCTCTTATTTTAAAGTTGTCAACTTGCACGATAAGATATAGAATTTATTACAAAGCTTTATCAAATATTTGACACTTTAATAACGGTATTATGGTCACACAAGTGATGGATAGCATTGTGGGGGGGAACACATGTGATCGAGAAATGGTGATGGGATGTGAAGGAATATGAAAAATGGTTAAGTATGGAAGTGTGAAAATGAGAATGGAGAGTGCAATATGGTGAATGTGGGATTGTGGGATGTAGGACACAAGACATGGGAAATGGAAAAGATAAAAAGGGATGAATCCTGCATTCGCCATGAGAAAATGGAGTAATTATGAGAAGAGGATGTTATGTGGGTCATGAAAGTGAGTGGATCATTTTGTAGAACATGAGATTGCGAGTTGTGGGACATGGGCATGAGGGAAAAAAGGGTAAGTGGAAAAGGTAGGTTTCCTGCATATGCATTCAAAGAAACGACTAAGTATGAAAGAGGTAAAGGGTATAATTTGGAGGACATGGATATAGAAGGGTCATTCTGAGTGTTGCACAACTATAGGACACGAGCCATGACGATTTGCAGGACATGAATGGGTTGGTCTCCCACAACGGGATTCTCACAACTCATAAAAGTGACTAAGTGTTGGGATTGCAAGAAAAGAAAAATTGACTAAGTAAAGTTACACAGGCTTGTGAGTCTGCCAACCTACGGATTTGATGGTAGTCTGATTTGCAAATCGCATTTGAAAGAGGAAAATGAATAAGTAAAGGAAATATGAGGAGCAAAGAAAGACAAGGGAAAAATACTAAGGATGGATATTTATGTACTAACGTTGATCAACGAATATAGATCAACAAGAGTGAATCCATGTCCATCGTCACTAACATCACAAAACAACCAAATTTGTTTGAAGACATAAGCTCTATCATATGTGAAGTGTGTTCAGGACACTATTTCACAAGGCATTGTCCAAAGATGAACCAAATTTGTGTGTTGTGTAAATTGTGCAATGAAAATCTTAGAGTGGAACCAAATCTTTGAACTCAACAAGGGTGGGGTCACTCATGAAGGAGGATTCCCAAGATAGAGGTGAAGTCACTCCACAGAGACAAGTCGAAGTAATTTATTGTAGATGAAAGTCTGTTTGTTGTTTCTTGTGAAACCTTAACCATTTCACAACAAATTTCCCATTGACTGAATAGTTGGAATGGATGGATGAAAACAAAATGCATCCTGCAGAGAAGGAGCTTGCAACCCTGGGAGAAGTAATCCGATCACATATAGAACCATCAAAGGCAGTAATGGAAGGATAAGAGAGTTGGTGGTGCATCTGGATGAGTTCAAGGTAAGGGACCATGGACAATCTTCTCAAGATGGAGGAAAAAGACTTTGTTTTGTAGATGTGATATTGATTGGGGTGAAGGTGGAAACCTTGGTTGACACTGGCGTGACTCATAGTTTCATAAGTGAATGAACTGCCACATCGCTCCATTAGAGACTGAGATAATTATGGTTGCATTCAAGGTGGTCAACTCAGTAGTGAAGATGGTGAAAGGAGTGATTCATTCCACACAATTGGTAGTCGGGAGTTGGTTTGGAACCTAGGATTTGACGGTGGCTCCGTTGGATGATCATGTGATGATCTTGGGGTAATATTTTATCAAGTATGCCAAGGAAGTTCCTATACCACATGAGGGTTTCTTGGTGTTCTTAGATGAATCCAAAATTCAAAGTGTCGCCATGACAATGAAGAGTAATCTTGGACAAAAGCCTAGAAGTGTTGCGATAAGGTTGATTGAGGGAGCTTACGTAAGTGCGGATAGACCTTGTGACGTGGTGTAGCAGTAAGAGGTGATTCCGGCCATGGCTTCTTTGAGTTTCATGAATCAAGACAAATGAAGTAAACAAATATTGACAACATTGGAGATATCAACAAAGTCTGTCTTAGAGAAGGTGGACCAGTTGCAGAGACTGGATGACCAGAAGAAAGTTACAGAGGACAAATTGAAGTCAACCATCGCAATACTTGCGGAATTCATCACATAAGAGATGCATCCTAAGTCACCATGCTTCCAACAAATTTACGATGAAGTTGAGGAGGATTGGTTAGACGACTCACTTGCACCAAAATATCTAAGTGTTGAGATGAATGAGGGCATGCAAAAACTCACTCAACCTGAATTGAAGGATGCAAAGGAAGTGGGGAAAGAATATCGAGACCCCCCCAGCCATTAAAAATTTTTGTAGATGATCGATGGGGATCTATGACTTTGAGATTGATGTGGAACGACTTGAGAAGTTAGGATACTCACTGAAGGAAGTCAGATTGGTCCTTAGGTACTCACACATGGAACATAGATTAGACGCATTGTTCGCCCGGAGCCTTGGTGGTTTCCTCTGGGAGTACCTTATCTATTGAGTAATTTAGGAGGGGGCATGTTTCCTAGGAAGTGGGAAGTGCGACCTTGGGCGGCTTGGAGAAAGGCGTCACAATAGAAGTTGAAGGACAAAGACTTGTTGAGTTTGAGGAAGGTTGCAATCTTTCTCTGTCACAAAGAAGACAATAGTTGTTGGGTTGCAAAGGACAATAGTCATCATAGTGGAGCACAAACAATAGTTGAATAGCTTGGAAATAGCCGTGGAGATGGGTTGAATACTTAACATATTTTGGGAGAAGGAGAATAACTTTTCCTTGAGCTTGAGGATTGGACAAGGAGACAAAGTTGCAAATGAAAAGACTATGATTGACATGGGGAAGTGCATCTTGAGCGCTACACGCAACAATTGGATTTATTACCTAACCAATGTAGAACTTGGGGGTCGACATGTACATAGACATGACATAATGGTGGAATTAAGGGTGCAATAGACAATTAAACATGGTCAACACTTGGGAAGTTTGATAGTTTTGTGCATGAATCTATGCAACGAAGTTGGGTAGAGGACATTCATTCTACAAGAAAAGTGGTCAAAATGAATTTGGGCAAAGATTGTGCACAAGATAGATGAAGTGATATGAAGAAGGGAAAATTGGGGTTTCCATTGCCTATTAATATTTTGTCTCTCTACCACTGTGGTTGCATGTTCTTGGTGTATTTTGGCTAAGTATAATAAATATGTAATTGGTTAAGTAAAGAACACAAGTAATTAAATAAGTGACTAAGGACAAAGTATGGGTGTGTCTTGTAGTGAGGCATTGTTAAGATGAAGTCATTGAAACAAAATGTTGTGGCACCGCATGACCATCAGCTACCGGGTGAAACATTTTGATAAGTGTAGGGGTATGAGACTACCATATACGAAGGTTGTGGTCAACCCACTCGTCCAAAAACCCGACTCGACTCAACTATTGTTCTCGGTGATGTGTAGCACAAAGATGTCATGATGAAAATGTGCCTAGCCAACTACCTACTGCAGATATCCTCTAAGTCACCTCAACTCATTCAACCAAGTGCTTCAACTTGCTACAACCCAAAATTGCTCCCCTTCACAATAAATTCTTTGATCACCCTCTATGTTCACTTCTACGATCACTTACATGGTTGGATCTACGACATGTCCTGCATTCATATTCCTTGCCCAATTGCTTTGTTCACCCAAGGAACTATGTGCTTTGTCTCTTCAAGGTGTGCAAAAAAGGTCCAACACTTACTTTCATCACGAATCAAACCAACTGATTATGTGCCTAGACTATCTCTATGAAATATCAATCCACCTTACCAAACCTTCACCAAGTATGCACCCAAATTGCCTCTACAATCAACTCTAAGACAAGTTTTGTGATGAGTTATGTGATCACCCACCCTATCCAAGTGCTTGATTTCACCAAAAAATTTTCTCTTGGCCTATACAAGGTGTGCACCAAGATCAACCTTCTACCACACTATCAATCGAACCTCTGTCATAAGTCTGATGCAAATTCTACGATGAACCAGTTCGCTCCACTGAACGATTCACCAAGTCTGAAAACATTGCCAATGAACTTTCTTCACAAAACACTTCCTTGAAATTTTTCTTTGATATCATTTATTGTCAATATAGTGGTGAAGAGCTCACCAACCCTTATCCAAAATATTCAACGAACAAGCTCTAATACCATTTGTCACATCCCCACAATGTTCTTAACCGAATTTTGCAATCATGCACCTCTTGAGGGCATGCAATACGACAATGTTTCTCTCTTGGTTGCTTGGAAACACCAAGGATACTTCATATGGACTATTCCTCTTCACCTAGAGCATACCCATACTTCGTTCTAGGCTACCAGTGAGTCACACTCCTACTCTAGGGAAAGTCTTGTATACTTAGACAATTTTTAACAACTTAACACTTGATCATATATAATCATACATCCATGAAACGAAGAGAACACTTGTGAAACAAACATAAGAAACACATATATAGTGTGGGTGACAAAATTGTTCCTAACACCTAGCTAAGTCTTATTATTGCAAAATTAATACACTATGAGTACTACTGACTCATTTTACAAATTGGGTAGAGTCACATGACTCACCTCACCTCACCAAGACACTCTTACACAGATTCATCACACCAATACTCGTTCGTCGTAACATATTTTGTAGTTACTTCTGTGGAGCACCACAAATGTACATCCACCACAAAATCATTGTCTCTTTTTTGTTGCAAGACTTCGCACAGACCTATGGTTCTGTCTCTTATCATGCCTCATTCAGACATGCCCAAACTCATTCCAAAAGAAGGTCTCCCCAAATATATCCACAGAATCACCTCAAGGAAGCACACGCCCTCCCATGTGGAGAAACTTAGCTCCTTGAGGGAGCTCTCCCCTCTTCGTCTAAGTCTACCTCAGAATCGTAGAGCTAATCTTACTCTCCTTGTTTTCAAATCTTCCTTCCTTGGTTGTAAGCCCTTGTTCTCTTATATAAAATCTAAAGGTCGCCATCATGAATCGTCATTTTCTTTGGGTGTGTCATTCCCCTTTGTGAAACATCACGCCAAAAAAAATCAATGTGCTCCTTCACAGACTCAATCGCCTGAACGAATCACTATGTCCCTTTGTGGACCCGATCGCCTAAACAAACCCATGCTCTCGTCAACTATCACGTCCCTTGGCATCGATGTGCCCCAACTTTGGTTCACTCCTCATATTAGTGCGCCCCAATTTCTTGGTTGCTTCATACTTGGGAAATCCCCTTGGTGCATTTGCATGCCCAAGGTTCCCACTTTCCCAACTAGTGCAACACTTGGGTGTGAGAGCAACCCCAAGTTCCATTTCCTTGAAGACTTGGGTGAGGGTCTCCACACCCTTTTAGTCGAAGACCTTACAATATGTTTTCCTTCTACATTCCATTACAAACAATTTATAGACCAATTACCAAATTTGTGATTACTTTTTATATTACCCAAGAATAGATTCATATTTGAATGAGGAATAGTATACATCATATCAACACAAAGAAAGAAAAATTATAATTTTACTCAAATTTATTAAGTATGTATATTGATTCTATTTTCATTAATCAAGGATTCAAAATTAGATTCACTAAAATCATTAAGATCAAATTCATTAAGCAGATGCCTTTTATTGCATTTCAATTTGCTATTGTGCTACATTGTTTATAAACTCCGGGTCTATAGAATTCACATAAATTTGAAAAAGAGTTTATACTAATTTGTATAAATTTACATAGAAATAGCCATTTTTATGTTTTTATTGCCAATTGTATGCTCCAAGTTTCATATGGTATGGAATGGAACGTGAATGGTTTTGGCATTTGATCTGAAAATTGTCATGGATATTCCACTAGAACAGTTTGCCACAACATATCTAATAAATTACTGAAATCTTTACTATTAATGTTAATTTCCTTTAGATCTCTGGAATATTTAGCTACCGATAAAATAGATAAAACACAAAAAAATATAGAATAGTAAAAAAGATTCACACCATCCACAAATAAACACAAGATATGACATGAGAAACCCAATACAGGTGAAAACCCAGCTAGAATGTGAGGTTGTTATGCTCTCTTTTCTCTGGTAAACAAATGATGCAAGTACATAGAAAGATGCACTCTCTTTGGAGTTTCCTTTGACATGTGCCTTGTATGGCTGCTACATAATCTATAATCCTCTATTATGCTCACATAATACCACTCTGAGATGTTTTTCTCAGCTATGGAACAAGATACAATGCAAAAGAATGGAAACCCCCTCTTCTCTTAGTGGCCCAGTATTTAACATAGACTAATAGCCATCTAGAGATAGGTTTTTGACTTCCTCAACCTTCAATTGTGATAAGGTTTTGGACCTTCTAGATTTTTCTTAGAAAATCCACCACGTGGCTAGCCCCACATGTCTAAGTAAAGGAGGCTAACATAACATCCACTCGCACCATGGTGATAAATATGGTAGGTCAACTTGCGAGAGACATAAATTTCTCATATGAACTTTGATTCATGAACACTTTGCACCATTGGAAAGGTATTGATGTGTACAATTTAGAATATTCCTCCAAAGGTTTGGACCAAAAAAAGGTCTTTTCATGCCTCAAAATGGCTCCAAAATATTTCTCACTGTTCTTTGGACCCAAATTTCCAAATTTGTACCAGCCGCCAAAATGGCCCTGAAAACTGATTCCTCCAATTTTTCCACACAAAACTTAGTGAGATAGATAAAGAATAATATAATGATCCAATCTGGTTCATACCTCCCCATTTAGGGAGGCTTTTAGTCCCCAAAATATTTACTGAATGAGGTGAGAAAAATTTTCATCTCCCTTCTCCCTAGAGTACCACTTTGTTTTCTCGATAAAATAGATAAAACACAGAAAAAATAGAGAACAATAAAACACATTCACACCATCCACAAATAAACACAAGATATGACTTGGGAAACCCAATATGGGTGAAAACCTAGCTAGAAGGTGAGGTTTCTCTTCTATCTTTTCTCTGGTAAACAAATGATGCAAGTACAAAGAAAGAGACACTCTCTATGGAGTTGCCTTTGACATGTGGTCTGTATGGTTGGTACAAAATCTCTCCTCCTCTGTTATGCTCACAAAATACCACTCTCATATGTTTTTCTCAGCTATGGAACAAGATACAATGAAAAATAATGGAACCCCCTCTCCTCTTAGTGGCCTGGTATTTAACATAGCCCGATATCCATCTAGAGATAGGTTTTTGCATTCCTCAACCTTTAATTGTGATAAGGTATTGGACCTTCTAGAATATTATTAGAAAATCCACTACGTGGATAGCCCCACATGACTAAGTAACGGAGGCTAACATAACATCCACTAGCACCATGGTGATCAATATGGTAGGTCAACTTGCTGGAGGCATAACTTTCTCATACGAACATCGATTGACAAATGGTATGTGCCAATGGAAAAGTATCGACATGTAGAATTTAGAATCGTCCTTTATAATAAGGTTTGGACCAAAAAAAGGTCGTTTGATGCCTCAAAATGGCTCCGAAATATTTCTAACTTTTCTTTAGACCCAAATTTCCAAATTTGGACCAGTCGTCGAAATGACCCTGCAAGCTGATTCCTCCAATTTTTCCACCCAAAACTTAGTGAGATACATAACAAATAATATAATGATCCAATTCAGATCATACCTCCTCATTTAGGGAGGATTTTGGTCCCCAAAATATTTACTGAATGAGGTGAGGAAATTTTTCCTCTACCTTCTCCCTGGAGTACCACTTTTCTTTGCCGATAAAATAGATAAAACACAGAAAAATTAGAGAACAATAAAACACATTCACTTCATAAA
This sequence comes from Picea engelmannii, assembly GCA_009831015.1. Taxonomy (NCBI): domain Eukaryota; kingdom Viridiplantae; phylum Streptophyta; class Pinopsida; order Pinales; family Pinaceae; genus Picea; species Picea engelmannii. The sequence continues at coordinate 237,669 of ML787087.1, forward strand.
ATAGATAAAACGTAGAAAATTTAGAGAACAATAAAATTGAATATTATTTCATATTGTTGCACCATGTACTTCCTAAGATTGGATCTCAATATTTTTGATTCTTGGGAGACATAGGACCTAGTAATAATGGGTGTGAAAGTGTTATATGCATTCTCATACAAGTGACTCAATGTGAAATTTATTGCTCCTAGGAACTTGTGGTATTTCCTTCAAGGGGAATCTGTCACTATCGAAATGCAAGTCTATATGCATTTACCCCATGCTACGAACAATAGTATCTGGATAAAAAGTGCAGGCAGTACCAGGACTAGGATCTTAGCCAATGGGCGGGTGATGAGATGGAATTTGGAGGTTGTTTGTGGATGTGTCTTATGATGGAGAATTGGGCTTGTTTGTGGGTGTGGTGTTATGTGATGGAGATCAGGGGTTCTTTATGGGTCTGAGGAGAATAGTGGATGGTACTTATAGTGGTAGGAAAGGATTAGTACTAGGACCAACTTGTTGATTGATAGTACAAACATAATTTGAAATCCGCTACAACGAATAAAAAAATGTCATATTTTTAAAACTAGAATATAAATGTTTAACTCAAAAATCAAGAAAGTAGTATCTCCATCAATTTTATTTCCTTATTGTATATTGATCCATTTTTAAAAATATTTTTGCACTCATTTTTTCTTTCAGGGGTATCAAATTTGATCATACATAGATAATGCTTTACGTACTTCTCCAAATCACACTTTATTGTATTATAAGGATTAAGATCATGAAGTGTATTGTCATCGACAATGTTGTGCCCTATGGATGGGGGTTCAACCTAACCATGGATGATTTTAGGGGCTAAATTTCGCTCATGGGATAATTTTCCATGTTTTTTCCCAAAAACATATTCGCTATTCTAAAAATGATTCGCCCAAATTATATAGGATAGAATTATTTTACCTTAAAAATCGCCAAAAATTTATACAAACTATATAAAATCCTTATAAATTTGAATATTTTTACAAAAATATCGCAAACATTTTATAATTTGCATATGAAGGATTAGTAAGATTTGCCAAGGTTTCTATATTTTAGAATAAATTTCCATCCTAAAAATCATCCCTGAACCTAACAACAAGCAACACCGAATAAATAAACCTTTCTACAACCTTAAATAGTTAGTGCTTCCACTTCAAAATCATATATGGATGTTGAACTAATATATTGCATGGGGTGATTGAGGACCAATATGAAAGGTGGTGAAACATGGGCGTCGTGGACCTATACTACTATCCTGTGATGTTATATTTCCCTCTACCATTGGTTTCTTCCCCTTATCAACTTGCAATCATATTGATGAGATAAATTCATCTATTATCTTCTTATAGTAACATTTGTTCACCTATAAACTTAGGTTCTTTTAATCATAAGTTGTTTAGAACCATCACCTACCAAGATGATAATTACCATAATATTAAATAAAAAAGAAAAAAGTGTTGATGAATTATTTAAAATATTACAAACTAGTGTAGATTCATCTTAACCTTGGGTATGTTATGCATTGAAAGGGATAAATAAACTTTGAAGTTTGCACATTTAACATTTTTTAATATCTCATGGTACTTAATATATGCAAGGTTAATATGGATCTATGCTAATATATATTGAAATTGATGTGCTCCAATCGAACAAGAGATGAAGACCACCAATTTAAGTTTTGTTCTCTCATTGAATTTTGCACAAATTTTGAAATTTTATATTCTAGTTGGTATCTCAATCATGTTTGTTTCACTTTACTTGCTCCAACGAAACAAGTTTTAAATCGTATTTAAGCATAGAGCTTTTGCTTTAAATGTTCTTCATATATTCTATTAAATATGAACTTTTAACTCTTTCATAAAAATGACAATTGTAGGACGTTGACTATTTCTACAAAGACTGGTGAATCGGCATGTCAAACAAGCACATTATATGTAATGATTGGAATTGGTCCTATAGAAATCAAATTCCCTTAGATCTAGTTAAGATTATCTTCTTTGTTAGTTGAGAAGTTTGTCTTAAAGTTATTGACACTAGTTCTACCCATTATCACCACGATTCAATGCATACTATAAAAGATGTTAAGACGATGCCAAACACAAAACGTTATTCCCAACATACTATAAGAGATTATCTTCTTTGTTAGTTGAGAAGATTATCTTCAGGTTAATGATACTAATTCTACTCATTGTCACCATGATTCAATGCATACTATAAGAGACACTAAAATGATGCCAAACACAAAAAGTTATTTCTAGCAAATAGATTTCCACGAAAAGATTCAATCCATCCTCTAATTATTCGATTGCACTCAAAACCCGAGGACAACATCAACATAAAAAACCCAATCACATATAAAATAAATAATTTCCAAAAAATTGCAATTTAATACCAAAATTCTCATCCTAAGGTAGACATTAAACTCCAAAAATTCTACATGAGTATAAGGGGGCTAATCAACCAAACTCGTCACTATATCAAGAACATAACAATATATAAATTCTAAATTTTATTAACTTTAAAAAAAATAAATGAATTATTTTAATAAATTTCAATTTAAAAATAAAAATAAAAATTTAAATTCAAAAAACAAAATAAAACAAAATTACACAGGTTTAATAAAAAAATATGTTTAAAAAAATATCATGCATATGAAATCATTATGTATCAAAGTATTAATTCATTATATTATAAAACAAGGGTTTCATGGCAACGCAGTCCCTACCAAGTTAGTTTGGAAATACATGTTGAACAATGAAACTTAATATAACTAAATGTAGAAGTAATGAATAGTTTTTGTCAAAAGATAATAATTGAGGATCATTGTTCTGTAAACTCCAATAAGTAAAAGAACTGTTATAAGGCACTGACATTTTGACTATGGCTTGGGAGGTACACATAGACTAAAATGAAATTTTATCAGAAAATAATATTAGACAGAAATATGGTATCCATGATAAGCAATGACCTTGCTTGAAAATTTACACAATGGCTTAGCAGTTCAAGGTGGAAATTGCTATACAAAACTTCTCTATTGGAATGTATGCATGCCTCTCTCAATTCTATGCAAAAAAATGATGATTTGAAATCCACATACATTTTAGTGAAGTAATTGCCAATCACCAAAACATATTACAAATGGTAAACCTAAGAGAAAAAAGATTTCAATGGAAACCTATCTAAGTAACTTGGGAGCAGAGTAGCTGTTTCCAGTTGGTCCATTTGCAGGAGCAAATTCTCTTGTGATTATAGAAGAAGAAGTTGAAGAAGAAGTTCTGCCTGATGGAGATTTAGGTAATGATAAAACCCCAGGTGATGGTGCCATCACCACTGATGTCGATGTCTAAGATGGTCCTGTAAAAGTAGGAATCACTTGTATACCTGCAATCAAATTTGAAAATCCAACAGTTCACAAGCTTTTAGAAAATCTTGAAAGTCCAGCCAAAAATAAGGGGTGGATTGCACATCACACCTGGGCATTATGGCTGAAGCGAAGTAACCAAACTGAAGATAAACATGGTACAAATGACACATTAGCAATTTTTTGTTAATCAACCCAATAATAGTGGACTACATACTAGTGAATAAATATTAAAGATCTACCATTTCTGTTTTGAGAGAAATAATCCAAGAACTTAGAAACTTAAAAGCAAGCAAACTAGAAGGACAATAAGAGGAGCGTACGAAGTGAGGATCATGCCATTGAGAAAGCCACTGTAAGAACATGTTGTAAAATTGAATCCACCACTTGTAGCCTCTATGGTGGTGTTTCCTGTCATGAAATTTCTCTTTTTGCATTGCATACTAGAGCAGGATGCTGCGAGAGGTGCTGAAGAACAATACAGGCTGCTATTTTTGTAAGCAGGTTAACTCAAAACTTCAAAAGCTTAGTTTCTGAAACAAACATATCTATGGAAGCAGTCAGAAAACTGGTATATTACTTCAAGTTCACTGGTCCACAACTACATTGTACACAATGGCTAACAGTGATAGTGTAGCTCCCATTGGAAACAAGCAAGTGAGAATTTAAGGAATACTTTGAGATGCTTGATGTACAAGCTGCAAAAGTGAAGAAGACCCTTTGTAAAAGCCTACAAAACCCTAATAAAAGAGATATTAGAATTCTAGGAGCCTATTTCCAAAGTCAGCAGTTGGAAATTAGTGGTTTACTATTGGAAAAAGAAAAAAACATGGCCATTTTGCAAGGGACAGGAGAAGATTCTGGACAAATTGTTAGCAAATTCAAGTTTTTGTTTATAAAATAAACTGTTTAACATCACACATGAAAGAGGGGAGAAGGGGCTCATGTTTCATAATGTATGAAAGAATATGTCACATTCTTTACAACAAGAAAACAACATTTAAAGTCGTACCAATAATGTTTGGCATATAGACCCAATTTTTTCCATATTACCGGGCATGAACACATAAAGATGTGGGAGAAAAGGCCTTTACAACAACACAAACATGCATATCTGAAGAAACATGTTTTGATTCTCAAAGAACCAATTCATTGTTTTTGGCAAGCTTAGAAATGACATAGAGAAATTAATCATTGAAAATTCACAAATTAATTAATGCGTTGAAAAGTCACAGGTAATGATTTAATCATAGAAATTAATCATTGAAAATTCACAGGTAAGCTCCTGTATTTCTCATAGAAATCACATTTCTTTTCTAGTCTTGTTAATTGAAATGCAACGTCTCAGAGATATATCATTTCACCTGTAAATAATCATAACGTCGATTTCTAGGTTCAATTGCTTCGAATGTGTTTGAACGAAATCCCAACAAAATATTTAATTTGAAAAATCGAAACATAAATAGAATTTAGGTAATTATCTTAACCCATACAATTAGTTTGACATACTAAAATTAAACCTTGAACTAAACAGACCATTCACCAAAATTCCAAAATCCATGCATGCATGATGCCAAATTCCCTCATCTTCCAGCTTATCACTAATGGAAGTCTATAATATTAACATTATCAAGTATCGTCTCACTTAAAAACGGGGGAAAACACAGATTTATTTTATGAACAAAAACATGAGAAAAGCTTACAAAATGGAAAACCCCTTCATATTCAACATCGTGGTCTATAATATTAACATTATAGAGTATTTTCTAACATAAAAACAGGGAAAAACACAGATTTATTTATGAACAGAAGCAGGAGCCAAGCTTACAAAATGGCAAACCCCTTCATCTTCGACATTGACCTGGAAAGAAAAAGAATAGTCCAGTCTGATTTCCTTTCACTTGGTTATATTTACTTAGGATAATATACAATAATTTAACCAGTCACCAGTAATCATCCTGTTCCTACTGTGCGTCTACTCGCTTGTGGGCCTTTACAAGGTTTTCATAGAATTCCTTGGCATCATAATCCCATGGTTTATAGCCATGCATCCACAAGTCCCGCTTGATAATGACCACTGCTTGATATGATCATCAAACCATCAATACTAACTATAGTAGAACCAATTTTCCAAAAAACTGTTGTGTACAATGTATCGATGGCTAGTTACATGGATTTGGATTCTTGGACTACATAACCATATCTTCTATCAATATATTAAGTTTTCCACTATCTTGTCAATAAATCAGGGTTACCGTGGCTACTAGAGTGTTGTAATAAAATTACTCAATTAATTCATCTTATGTCATTGTTAGATGATCTGACTAAGGCTTTGTCAGCTTCATTGGAAGCATAAGTTGGTGTATACACAAAACAAAGCTTAACTTTGAAAAATAGGAAACCTTTGGAATTGTGTCTTACTCATCTTTGTGGAGAACACTCAAATCAAACCACAACTACGAATGTGTGCCTTCCTTAAACTGGACCAGCCATAATTCTTGTCATTTTCCAATGGATAGATCAAGAGGAAAATATTTTATTGATCTTCATGCAAATTTTCACAACATTCTGACATAGATTTATGTCGGGCATGATTTGACCAACTATTTTGATTTTCCATTCTTCTTTGGGAGACCCAATGAGGTTTGCAAAGCACTTGCCGGCTCATACTATTATTTAATTTGCCAAAAAGTTATTGATGCACTTGCCAATTGACATGAAAATGCCTATAAGGATGACGAGAAAAATCCAGTGTGCAACATTGAACAACTACATGGAAATTAACCTGCTGATCAGTAGTTTAAAATTGCTAACTCGACAACTAGACCAAACACACTTCCAACCTTGAGGGCATGTGCTGCGATGCCTACAAATTCCCAAGGAGATATGTGAACACAAATTCTTATCCTAAACACAGATATTCAACAAAACGATGAATTGAAATATGGTCCACTTAGAAGATATAGATAAGATGGCAAATTATAGCGACTGAAGCAACCTTGGGATTATGCCTGTCACCGGATAGACCACGCTTCTTCTTGTCTATTTTTTTCTTTTTTCTTCGAAGATGGACCAGATTGACGGGTTCTATGGGCCTTGCTCCATTGCTCCTATATAATCTGTAGTGATGAAAATATCATAAACTCAAATCAAATGTCCAAATCCCCCACACAGGAATAAGTAAATAAATAAATAATACATATTTCTTCATAAGTCTACTTTTTTTATTGCGAACAAAAGGTTAATCAATGAAAAACCTAGTGGCCTTTGAACATTTAAGGGGGCGCCATAAAGAAGAAATCCTAACAACCATATATAAATGGATTCCCTAAACCCTACATATTTCAGCCCAAACCCTAAACCCTGCAAATCCCAATGATGTAAACTTGATGGTCTAAGTGCCATGAATAAGAAGAGAAGGCAGACGCCAAGAACAACTAGAAAATAAACAACTGCATCTGTCAACACTAAAACATTTAAAGGCAAGTCACAAGCTTTAAATTTGAATTTTTCCATGAAGAGAAATTTAAAATCCTTGTTAATAGCAAGCTTCTTTCAACGTTGAGATGGCTTGGTATAAAAATTCTACGATAAGTATAGAGTGTACAACTGCTGTGCAAACTGTCTTCGGTCTCCACTAATCATGTGGATTTCAGAAAAGTGGATTTGAGCGAAGGTGGAATCACTTAAAACATTGGGTGTAGAAATTCCAATATGCTTTTCATCTATAAAATTATATATGAGCTTGATAATGGTGGAAAATCAAAATATGAAATTCTATAGATATTTGATTTTCCCTACCTATCGTAGTTCCTTTCCAGTTAGGCACAACAACAACAAAAACATTCTTTGCATAAGATCTACCTCCTCCCTTATTATCAAACTTACGGCTTGAAGGAGACATTGGCATTGATCCTCCCTCTCATAGGCTTGATCCTTGGACCTATCTACCTGTAGCTGACAAGTAAATGGAATCATATAACAAGATTTATCAAGCAGCATGCCAAAAGAAAGAAAGAAAATGGTATCAACATGCCAAAAGAAAGAAAGAAAATAGTTGCAGTGGAAAACACCAAAAGAAAGAAATAAAATAGTAGCAGCATGCCAAAAGAAAGAAAGAAAATAGTAGTAGCATGCCAAAAGAAAGAAAGAAAATAGTTGCAGTGGGAAACATTGCAAAAACTTGATTGATGTAACCACAAAGATTACTCTACCATTTTCCTACAAACAAAGAATGATCACAGGCACTCTGTAACATATGACCATAAGCACAACTCGTAGCAGGGTTAAACCATGCTCTAACGAAGTATGCACAACAAGAAAACACAGATTGAAAGGGAAAGGCATACATAAGTATATATATAGTATGCACAACAAGAAAATATATATTGAAGGAGAAAGACATACAAAGGTATTTATAGGGGGTAAATTTTGTTAATTGCAGTTGAACCAAGAAGGAAGGTGACACGTCTTTGGTTGTTTGTGTGTGAAGACAACCGTAAGTGAATGAAAACACTGGGTTTGAGAAGAACCCTAAAATAAAGCAAGAGAATCCAACACCGACTTCGAAAGCGTTGTCCTCTAGAACAATCGAGGGCACAGTTTCGGTTTCTGAGAGCACATAGAGGGAAATTAGGTCTACAACAAAAGAGATAAGATTTTTGCAGTGTATTACAGCGGGCCCTAATAAAGACAGACAAACAACATAAGAGAGTTTGGCCTTCCTTTCCTTGACCTTCCCTTCCTTGTAAAACTGTCAAATCCATTAATTGTGTAATCAATTTTATGCATTGAATGACGTGAAGCCCGCAATAACACATCAAAGATATTAACAAAATAAATTTTAGAAAAATATAATTTTTATTATTTAAAAAAATACATATATTAATTTCCTATGTTACACATTGTATATAACACACAAATTTAAAGTCAACAATAAACTAATACAAAGTCAATGAGCAAACTCATTACTATAGTCTCAGGACTTTGGCAGGGACTAATAACAATATTAGTATTTATTATGACAAGCTATTCATAGAAATATCCAAAATATTTTATTGGTTATTAAAACATAATTAATAAATCATGAAATTTTAACAACCGTAAGGTGCATTGTCATACCATCCTTCTTTTCTTTTTTCCTTATTTTAATTTTTTGTTATTTTTTAAAATCAAATCAAATCTTAATAATTTCATTAGACTATTATTTTCTTACGTAAGAAGAATCAAGTTTTATTTTTTTTCAAAATTACTATGCAACAATATTACTCAACGAAAACGTAACGTTCATTTAAAAAAAAATATAACACAACACAAAATATTGGTGGTACATGCAAAGTTATATTTTTTTTTTGATGATGATGATGATGATTAACATCCACTAAGACTGAATTGGTCCATCGAGCCTTAAGAGGGCAAGTGATTACTTGCGATTTTTTAGAATTTTGTTTCTGTGCTCGAAAAACATTAAGAGAAGTTTTCCAAGATCACCATAGTTTTGTTGAGTTAAGAGGTTAGGAAGGTTGGTAGTGTGAAAAATATTTTGAAAATGAGATCTAATGTGGGTATAGGCTGGACAATCTAAGAAAAAGTGTTTTTCATCTTCAACCTTCTTAGTGTCACAAAGGTGACACACTCTTTCATCCCATGGCATTTTAGGAATTGACCAACGCTCAGTTTCTATATGGAGCTCGTGAGAATTTGTTCTTATCTTAACAATGCTTATTTTTTTCTTTACACTATTCAAAACATATAGATAATTTTGATCTTCTAGGTTAGGGTTGATTACATCCTTATAATACCTTAACTTTCTTTTTTCCTCTAACTCTTTATCACACCACATTTTCTCCTTAAATTTTGATTTGATGATATTTTTAATAGTATCTTTATTCTGCAAAATGGTGCCTTCTATGATTCCCCAATAGTTTAGCCAAGACTGGGCATATTTATACCATCTTCTCTTGAGTCGATGGTGGTTATGACTCGATTTTGAAGAAATTTTAGGAAGCCTATTTTATTCCATGATGTTTAACTTGTTCTTATACATTAGGTATCTAGTCATAGTCGTGCTTTCAATGGGGGTGAGACTTGTTTATCAGAGGAGGATGGGATAGGGTGTATTTCCTTTAATTTTGAGATTATAGGTCACACAATTCTTTTGTATTTGCTCTATCTTTCTCCAGGATTCACGAGAGATACTACAGCCCGATACTTCACATCCATAAAGAATAACATGTGCAATGAGAGTCTCAAAGAGAAGTTTCTTCTTATCCCAAATCCAAAGATTGGCTGGATTACAATTGTTTTCAAACCCATAATAAGCTTTACATCCCCCAATAATCATTTTGTCAATGATATAATTCCAGTTGAGCTTGTGGTGAATATCAATTCCAATATATTTGTATGGAGTCACTTCCTCCAAGTTGTTGTTGTCATATACGAAGGTATCATATGTGATTTTATTGGATTTAATAATCATGACCTTAGTCTTATCAATATTAACAGTCATACGTATATTGGAGCAAATATCCTTGAGGATTCTTAGTTGGTTTTCAATATTATGGGGATTCCTTTCCATGAGAACGATATCATCAGCATAAAGAAGAAGATTGATGACTATACCAGTGAGAGTAGGGCCGACACAACTTGCTTTTTCCAAACAATCTTCTAACTTGTCAATGTATATGCCAAAAAGGGTAGGGAACAAGGGACAACCTTGTTTGACCCCAATATTGTAGTTAATCTCTTTCGACCATCCCTCAATGTTTTTAAACTTATCAATAGTTTTCTCATATATCCTTATTGCAACAACCCTAAACTCAAGAGGCACTTTTATCTCTTCCAACTTATTCCAAATGTTTTTCCTAGGAACCATGTCAAAAACTTTTCCAAAGTCAACAAAACAACAAAAAATATTGGTTTTAGTATTGCGTAACTCATTTGCAATGATCCTAAAGGTAACCAGATGCTCCACACATGAATGATATCTCCTAAACCCTACCTGGCCTTTAGCTCTTTTACCATGACTTTCTAGCCAAAGGATAATCTTCATATGGATGTACAAACTGAATGTAAAAACTACAAAAATCTATAGATGTGTTTCATATCATATGGATTCGTTTAGACGCCCTTTTTGGTGCCAAGTATGAAGGAGATGTGTAATTCCTTCTAACATGGACTTGACATGTGAAAATTAAAAAAAACATTTCAATGTCAACTCTAAATAAAATATTTCAATGTCCACCTTATATATATATATATAACTCAACGAAAATGTGACGTTCATTAAAAAATATATAACACAACATAGAATATTGGTGGTACATGCAAAGTTATATTTTTTTTTACATGGTTATAGAAAAAGAATTTGAAAACAAAAAAAATTAATGTAAAAACTACAAAAATCTATAGATGTATTTCATATCATATGGATTCGTTTAGAGGCCATTTCTAGTGCCAAGTATGAAGGAGATGTGTAATTACTTATAACATGGAGTTGACATGTGATAATTAAAAACTATTAATAAAAAAAATATTTCAATGTCAACTCTAAATAAAATATTTCAATGTCAACCTTATATAAAATATTTGAATATTAACTTTATATATATATATATATATATATATATATATATATATTGAAAGTAAAAAAGTTTTTATGGTTAAACATTTAAATTGTGTGTTACTTACTGTGAAGGAGATGTTTAATTCCTTTCATGTTGAATTTTCAACATAGGGTTGACATGTGACATATATACATACATATATAATTGAAGTAAATCCACCTTAAGTCTGGATCTATCATGAGTTGAGAAGGATAAAGTCTCTCCAATTGAAAACATTTTATAAATTGAAAAAAATTGAGAAAAGGTTTGCACCTCAAGAGATGTGATCCCTCTCAACACATGATAAATCGAAGTTAAGATAAATTTATATTGGTTTAACTTTGACACTCACTTAAATTAGTTGGTATCATTGTTCTTGAGATATTATCAATAACCCAACACATTAGGTAGGTCTCTAGTTTTGATTCCCAAAAATCAAGTGTTACACTAAAATCATTATCTAAATAAGAGGAAGAATATAAAAATTTATGATAAAATTATTTCCAAGAAAACCAAAAGATAAATAATAAATAAGTATATAATATTTCAATAAGTTAAATAATTAAATTAGTGCAATATTGTTTTTTAATAATGTTTATGATAAAGCATAATAAAAATTTACCACTTAAAATTTCTTTTAAAAAATTAAATTAAATAATTAAAATACATTTGAAATAACTTTTTCATATAAAATATTCATTTTAAAATATTGGAGTTAAATTGAGAAGATAAAAATAAATTACTTCATGTTGTAATCTAGGGGAAAGTAGGGAATGTTACCAGTAGTCCATCACATAAGCAACTAAAGGATAGAGGATACATACACGTATGTAAAGACATACACCAAGTAGTGAGAGTCCAAGAAACAATACTGTATTATATATGTGTCAATATAGTTAAAAAGAGACATTTCTCTTGATACATGATCATCTATTTATACATACATATTCAATTGCTAGGAAGTTGTAACTACTTAACTTCTTGGGTCGGTCGGTTTAACAAATACTTTGACCAACTTGTAATTCCGACTTCAACAGTCAACCAACTAACTCTTAGTCGACTATTGGGTCTAGTCGAATATCAGGTCAAGTCAACAGAGTCAACTAGCCCTTACAACATCTCCCTCCACCTCATTTCCTTGCTCGACCCGAGAAAGATGGTGTTTGTTTATTACATTTGACAGAAAAGAGATAAAAACAAAGAGAGAGAGAGATAATTTTTTTTTATTTGGTGTTGGATTTGCTGATGTCTGAGGAAGTTATATAAGCTTGTCTGGCTATCCTTCTCGCATTTGTCCTTTGTCGTTTCTCAACTCGACTGTTCTTTCTACTTTTATTTCTAGATTGAATTCAAAGGCTATCTGGAGGATATTATATGTTGTTTGTTGCAGGTTCTAAATAAAGTCATTTGTCCTAGAAGGATTAGTTTTTTTTTTTTTTCTATTTCTGCCTAGTGTACTACAGTCGACTCCAGGTCGATCTATTGTTCTGTCTGTTGGATCTTTTCTCTGACTTGATTGAGGTGAAGGAATGCATTTTTGGTATCTATCTATGCTGTGTGGCCTTCCCTCTGTCATTCTTGTTCCTATTGTAACAATTTTGTTTCCAATACTCTTTCTTTAGCTAGTTGGTTTGTGAGAGTGTCTTTTATCTTCATGTCAGTCGTCATATTTCTAGTTTTTTCTATGTTCTCAACCAATTTTTTTTGTGCTCTGAGTTTTTAGTATGTAGTTGAAAATTAGGATGGCCAATTATTTACCACCGAATTTAAAGTTGTTGCATGCTTGGTGGTTTCTTTCAAGTTTTGTCCGATCTCTCTGAATTTGGTGTATTATGAAATCAGGTTGGTGGTTATCTGTTCATGAAGTTTTTGACTATCATTGACTGCATTGTTGTTGCATGTCTCTTTTTTTCTGTCGAAGTCAGTCGACTTGTTGATGCAGGAGCATCGTGAAAATCCAAAGCACGCGCCTAGCCAAAGAAATAGTTGGACACGCAGAGGAAGAAAAAGAGCACGTTTTTATAAGAACCATTTTGAATTTTGAACTTAAAAGATTTAATGTAATAGTTAGGAGGAACATACTTGCATTTATGTCTTGGAGATATGAATAGACCTGGGGAAATTACTCCCATCTGTTAATTGTATTGAGGCATTTAAGTCTGTTGATGTGAGAGTAGGTAGATATGAATGTTAGACTAGACAGTTTAGAGAGTAGGAGGGAAAACAGATATAGACACCCTCACCCTTGTATCATTGTATCATGAACATTATCATCATTCTGAGAGCTATAGCAGAGAGATGTAGAGAAGAACCCATGTACAGAAACATTTAAGTTAATATATGAAGCTTTGACTCAAATTTCACGGTGTTATGATGTTTACTGTTTTCATATGTTGAATGGTATGCTTACAATTGGTTTATTCTCTCTGTTTATGCATTTGTTTCCATGCATATGTTGAATGTATGATTTCATGTTGAATGTATGAAGTATGAGAGGGAAAATGAGTTTTAATTGTTTCTCTTCCTGAGAGAGTTCCTGCAAAGAGTGCAGTGAAACGTCTGCAAGGGGTGCGTTGACAAGGTCTGAGTTTTATCTCAGAAAGCTTAGGAAGGATACCGTTGTTCTCATTTCAGCAGAAGTGTAGGAGAAGCACATGAGCTGTGCAAGGAGTGCGCAGGCTGTTGGAAGTCCTAGGACTTATCAACTAAGGTTGAAGAGTGGAAGATTGTTGTTGTTGAGAGTGCACAGAGTCAAAGAATCAATTACCCAGAAGTATTTGAAAGATTGCCGCAAGAAGTGCATGCAAGATTCCTTTCAAGGCTTGAGTTGTCAGAGAAAGCTTAGGAGGGTTAACACCTTTGAAGTGTTCAAAGTGAGATGGGGTCGAAGTCACCTTGCAGAATCTAAGTTTTAGTGTAAGAACATTGGTTTGTTGCACATAGATTCAGAGGAAGGAATCGAACGGTCGAAAATCTCCATGGAGAACTCGCGAAGCCGCGAGGACTGTAGGATCCAACGGAATTGTAGGGTGGATAAGGGTTGGAAAAACCCATTTTGTTGGTTTCAAGATTCAACGTCGACTGTTGATCATGGTCAGTTGAGTATCAGATCATTTCATCATTTCGGGGGTCCAGATGATAAGGAGTCGGGTGTAGTGGAGCGAAAATCCTGAATTCGCAAGTCGCGATAGGATTTTGGCGTGGAATTTCTAGGTTTCAGCACTTCAGGTGTTGGGAAGTAGAGGAGGCAGCGTTTGGGATCAAGAGTTTCTAACTCCCGGTATCTGGAAGCTCGAAATAATGCAGATCGTTGGATCGAGTGAGGCTTATAGCCATTGATCCCTTTGGAGGTGCCATTTTAGAGTTCGGGGTTTCAGAGGTTGGAGAGCCGGAAGACCTGTATCTAGATTTATGAAGTCGCGAAGTCTAAAAATACGAATCGGCAAAAAGTAGCATTTGGGAGCCAGCCTTTGCTGAACGCATTGGGATTCAACATTTCGATAGTTTTGAAGAAGAGTCGGGGGTCTTTGTATCAGAATTCCTGAAGTCGCGAAACGCGATACAATCGTGGAGGAGGACACGATCAAGGATTTTGGCAATTTGGCATTTCGGGTTTCAGAGGGTTGAAGAGTCAGAAACTCAACAACAGGATTCACGATATCGTGAAACCCAAAGTCTCGATTTCGCAAAGGGTGCGATCATATTTCTGGTCAGGAGATTTGGGTTGATGCCTTGTGGTTGACCACTCGGACATACCTATAAGGACCTGTGGAAAATACTGTTGTGTGTGTGTAGGATTCCCTGTGGGGGAATCGAAGAGTCAATTTGACTCAAGGGCAGATTTAGAACGATCCTGCGTGGACCTTGACCCGAGCGTTGGGGGTCTACGCCAGTTGTGGTATCAGAGCCTGACTCTGTTTGTATATTGCAGACGAAGGAAGTAGGAGGAAGAAGAGTACTCTGATATGCATTAGTTTTGGTATCAGAGCACAGAAAAAATCCTTTACTTTCTGTAGCAGGGAGAAGGAAAACAAATTTCTTAGCCATGTCACCGACAAGAAGAGATAGGCCAATGCCTGATCCAGCAGTTGAAAGAGAAATGCGTGAGTTACATGCCAGGCTTGATGCTATGGAGACAACATAGAGGCACACAATCGACGCTGGGGATATCAGTGAGGCCGAAAGTGAAAATGAAGCTGGAAACGAAGAAGAAGAAGTTGCAGTCAAAGATGCTGTGGATGAATGCCTATTCAGGGCTGCTGCAGGGACAGGTGCCAGAGCAAAAATGGACATTCCAGTGTATGAGGGAAACCTAGATGTTGAAGAGCTTCTAGACTAGATTAGAGCTCTGGATAAATACTTCGACTATGAGGATGTCGAGGAAGACAAGAAAGTCAAACATGCCGTCCCTAGACTTAAAGGGCATGCAACACTATGGTGGGATGAACTGTAGGTAGACAGACTCTGCAAAGGCAAGCAGAAAATCAAGAGATGGGATAGAATGGTTGCAAAGATGAAGGCCAAATTCATACCCAAGGATTATCAAATCACTCTGTTTCGGAGGATGCAGAATTTGAGACAGAAGCTGATGTCAGTGAAAGAATACACTGAAGAGTTCTACAAGATAAACATTAGGGCAGGTCATCGGGAAAGCGATGATGAAAAGGTTGACAAGTACATGAATGGTCTGAGATATGACATTTAATATGAGATGAGCATGATGACCCTTCGAACTGTAGAGGATGCTTATTAGATGGCTCTGAAAGCTGAAGAGAAGCTGAGCTGAAAACAAGGTCAAAGAGGCTAAGGAAAAAGTCAAGCCAGAGGCAAGACAATTTCCCAAGACAGGACTCATAAACCTAAAGAAGAGGGGAAGAAACCTCAAACTCAACATGAGAGAGTAGGAAGCTCATAGAGAGGGCAGTATGCTTATAGAAATACTTTTCCTCGAGCTAGAGGAAGAGGAAGAGGTAGAGGCGGTGAAATAAAATGCCTTGTCTATGGAAAGATCAGACATAAATACTATGAGTGTCCAGATAAGAAGAAACATGGTGGTCAAACTCACATTGCCGAAGCTCAAGGACAGAATGTTGAGGCAGAAGATGCTGAGGGTGGAAGATCCTTAATGATGAGGAAATTTCTCTTGAAGCCGGAGAAGGAGGCAGAGAAGCCAACCCAAAGGAACAGACTATTTCAGACTGCTTGAAAAACCAAAGACAGGGTATGCAAAGTCATAGTGGACAGTGGTAGCACAGACAATCTCATATCTATAGAGATGATAGAAAAGCTAGAGCTGGAGACTATTTCACATCCAAGCCCATACAGAGTTTCATGGCTACAAAAAGGACATCAGGTAAATGCCACTAAATAATGTTTAGTTTAATTTAAAATAGGAGGATATAAGGATGAAATATTATGTGATGTCATTCCCATGGATGTTTGTCATCTATTGCTGGGTAGACCACGACAATATGACAGGAATGTGATTCATGATGGGAGAAAGAACACATACACCCTGGAAAAAAATGGGAGAACTCACATGTTGCTGCCGATTAAGGATAAAGAGGTGAAAACAGAGACAAGAAACACTGTACTTCTCATGAGTGGGAAGGAACTTCTTAAGGAGGTTAAGAAGAAGGAAGACACACAATTTATTGTGGTTAGGAAGCCCAAAATTGTTTTGACCAGTACAAGGATAGATGATTTACCAGAAGAAATCCAAGAGTTGCTGGAAGAGTTTGATGATATAGTAGTGGACGAACTACCTCATTCATTGCCACCTATCATATTGATCTTATACCTGGAGCCAGCTTACCGAACAAAGCCGCGTACAAATTGACGCCGTAGGAAAATGAAGAAATTAAGAGACAAGTCTAGAACTTAATGGGCAAAGGATTGATTCGAAAAAGATTGAGTCCATGCGCTGTTCCAACAGTGCTCAACCCAAAGAAAGATGGAGGCTGGAGAATGTGTACAGACTCAAGGGTGATCAATAAGATTACCATCATATATAGATTTCCATTACCAAGGATGGATGACTTGATGGATTGCTTGAGTGGAGAAAGATTTTTTTCAAAGATTGATTTGAAAAGCAGATATCATCAGATTAGAATGAGAGAAGGTGATGAATGGAAGACAACATTGAAGACAAATGAGGGGTTGTATGAATGGCTTGTCATGCCATTTGGCTTAACAAATGCACCCAGTACTTTCATGATATTGATGAACGAAGTCCTGAAGGATTTCATTGGAAAATTCGTCATTGTATATCTTGATGATATATTAATTTTCAACAAAACAGAAGCAGAACACTTGAAGCATTTAGCTGCAGTAATGAGAAGATTACAGTAGGAGAAATTGCTGATTAACATGAAGAAATCATCATATATGAGGACAAAACTCATTTATTTGGGTTTTTTTAATCTATGAAAATGAGTTGAAGATGGATCCAGAAAAGGTAGATGCAATTAAGAATTGGCCATCGCTGAAGAGTGTG
Organism: Picea engelmannii; assembly: GCA_009831015.1. Lineage (NCBI taxonomy): Eukaryota > Viridiplantae > Streptophyta > Pinopsida > Pinales > Pinaceae > Picea > Picea engelmannii. The sequence goes on from ML787087.1 coordinate 255,151, forward strand.
TTTGAAGTTCGAAGCTTCCATGGTTTGGCAAGTTTCTACAGGAAATTCGTTCAAAATTTATGTGGAATTAGTGCACCAATGATGGATACAGTGAAGAAAAGACATAAATCTTTTCATTGGACAGAAGAAGCAGAGAAGAGCTTCAATCTACTGAAGAAGAAGGTCACGGAACAACCAATTCTGGTTTTGTCAGATTTTAGCAAGACATTCTAGGTCAAGTGTGATGCGAGTGGATTTGAAGTTAGAGCGGTCTTGAGCCAAGACGACAGGCCGATCACATATTTCAGTGAGAAACTGAATGAAGCGAAGACTAAGTACTCAACATATGAAAAAGAATTCTATGCAGTCATACAAGCGTTGAAGAAATGGAGACATTATTTGGTTCCTAAAGAGTTTGTTTTGTACAGTGATAATCATGCTTTACAATTCGTGACTCAATAGGAGAAGTTGAACCAGAAACATGTTAAATGGGTTGAATTCATGCAGAATTTTACTTTTGTGACTAAGCATATTTCTGGAACTGCTAACAAAGTTGCTGATGCTTTGAGCAGGAAATGTTTGCTTATGCAGGAATTCAGAGTCGAGACTTTAGGTTTTGATAACCTCAAAGAAATGTATAGGGATGACCCAGATTTTAAAGAGGCATATGAGGCATCTGAGAATCCAATTCTCAAGGAAAGAAGCCAATGGACCGAGTATATGATCCAATATGGGTTATTATTTCAGGGAAATCAACTATGTATTCCAAAATGCTCCATGAGGGAGAACCTGCTGAAGGAAAAACACAATGGAGGATTGGCGGACACTTCGGTCATGATAAGACGTTCTCAAAGTTGAATGGCTCATATTTTTGGCCAGGGATGAGGAAAGATGTTAAGAAATTTGTGGACAGATGCAAGATTTGTCAACACACAAAAGGGAAAAGGAGGAACACAGGGTTATATCAACGATTACCATACTAGAAAGGTCGTGGGACACAGTGAGCATGGATTTTATATTGGGACTGACAAGAACACAAAGAGGATGTGATTCAATCTTTGTGGTAGTCGACAGATTTTCAAACATGGCACATTTCATACCATGCTAGAAAACCAATGACACGACTCAGATTGCGAACCTGTTTTTCAAGGAAGTCGTCAGACTTCACGGCTTACCAAGGAGTATTGTGTCTGATTGGGATACCAAGTTCGTGGGACATTTCTGGAGGACCTTATGGAAAAATCTGGGGACAAGTTTGTCTTTTAGCTCAACATATCATCCTCATACAGATGGATAGACAGAGGTTGTGAACAAAAGCTTGGGAGATTTGCTGAGGAGCTTAGTGACTGAACACCATAGTCAGTGGGATCATATTCTGCCACAGGCAGAATTCGCTTACAATGATTCAATCAACATAAGCACAGGGCAGAGTCCATTCCAAATTGTATATGGGATGCAGCCAAGGGGAGTTTCTGAATTAAAAGATTCATAACATAATGAATTTAGGAGTGCTAGTGTAGAGGACTTTGCAGAAGCAATGAAGGAGCTTCATAGCTGAATTAAGGAGCGATTGCAGAATTCAAGTCAGGAATACAAACAGAGAGAAAATCAACACAGGCGAGAACTTCAATTTGAAGTTGGTGATCTGATTCTTGCACATTTGAGGAAGAAGAGGTTCCTAAGGGGGACATATAATAAGATGAAGATGAAAAATATTGGACCATGCAAGGTCATAAGGAAATTTGGGGCAAACACATATGAGATTGAATTACCTGATGGGGTCGGAATCTCACCGATATTCAGTGTTGTAGATTTGTACCCTTACAGAGGTGAAGAAGCAGGAGCATAAGATGAACATAAATAAGTTCAATGGATAAAACAAATGCCTGTAGCTGAAAAGCCACAGATGGAAATCATAATTGACAAAAGGATTAGCAAAAAGACTAGGAGAAAAGAGTATTTTGAATACTTGGTCAAATGGAAGGGACATCCAGTTGAATATGATAGTTGGGAAGATGAAGCAGAGACTTAAAAGCATGGACAGACCGTGCAGGAGATCATGAAAATTTTCAAGCGAGGGAGTATGATGTAGGAGCATCGTGCAAATCCAAAGCATGCGCCTAGCCAAAGAAATAGCTGGACGCGCGAAGGAAGAAAAAGAACACGTTTTCATAAGAACCATTTTGAATTTTGAACTTAAAAGCATTAATGTAATAGCTAGGAGGAATGTACTTGCATTTATGTCTTGGAGATATGAACAAACCTGGGGAAATTACTCCCATTTGTCGATTGTATTGAGGCATTTAAGTCTGTTAATGTGAGAGTAGGTAGATATGAATGTTAGACTAAACAGTTTAGAGAGTAGGAGGGAAAATGGAAATAGACACCCTCACCCTTGTATCATTGTATCATGAACATTATCATCATTCTGAGAGCTATAGCAGAGAGCTGTAGAGAAGAACCCATGTACATGAATATTTGAGTTAATATATGAAGCTTTGACTCAGATTTCATGGTGTTTACTGTTTTCATATGTTGAATGGTATTCTTACAGTTGGTTTATTCTCTCTGTTTATGCATTTGTTTCCATGCATATGTTGAATGTATGATTTCATGTTGAATGTATGAAGTCTGAGAGGGAAAATGAGTTTCAATTGTTTGTCTTCCTGAGAGAGTTCCTGCAAAGAGTGCAGTGAAACGTCCACAAGGGGTGTGTTGACAAGGTCTGAGTTTTATCTTAGAAAGCTCAGGAAGGATACCGTTGTTCTCATTTCAGCAGAAGTGCAGGAGAAGCACAGGAGTCGTGCAAGGAGTGGGCAGGCTATTAGAAGTCTTAGGACTTATCAACTAAGGTTGAAGAGTGGAAGACTGCTGTTGTCGAGAGTGCACAAATCCGAAGAATCAAATACTCAGAAGTATTTGAAAGATTGCCGCAAGAAGTGTGTACATGAGTCCTTTCGAGGCTTGAGTTGTCAGAGAAATATCAGGAGGGTTAACACCTTTGAAGTGTTCAAAGGGAGATGGGGTCGAAGTCACCTTGTAGAAGCTAAGTTTCAGTGTAAGAACACCATCTTTTTGCACAGAGATTCAGAGGAAGGAATCGAATGAATGAAATTCTCCGTGGAGAACTCGCAAAGCTACGAGGACCATAGGATCCAACAGAATTGCAGGGTGGATAAGGGTTGGATAAACCCATTTCATTGGTTTCAAGATTCAACATCGACTGTTTATCATGGTCAGTTGAGTATCAGATCATTTCGGCATTTCAGGGGTCTAGACGACAAGGATTCGGGCGTAGTGGAGCGAAAATCTCGAATTCGTGAGTCGTGATAGGATTTTGGTGTGGAATTTCGGGATTTCGACACTTCAGGTGTCGGGAAGCAGAGGAGGCAGCATTTGGGATCGAGAGTTTTGAACTCCCGGTACCTGAAAGCTCAAAATAACGTAGACTGTTGGATCGAGTGAGGCTTATAGCCATTGATCCCTTTGGAGGTGCCATTTCAGAGTTCGGGGTTTTGGAGGTTGGAGAGATGGAAGACCTGTATCTAGATTCGCGAAGTCACGAAGTCCGAAACTCCGAATCGGCGAAAAGTAGCATTTGGGAGCCAGCCTTTGCTGAAGGCACCGGGATTTGGCATTTTGGCAGTTACAAAGACAAGAGTCAGGGGTCTTTGTATCAAAATTCCCGAAGTCACAAAACACAAAACAATCGTGGAGGAGGACGTGGTCAAGGATTTCGACAATTCGACATTTCGGGTTTCGGAGGGTTGAAGAGTTAGAAACTCAACAACAAGATTCGCGATATCACGAAACCCGAAGTCCCGATTTCATGAAGGGCGTGATCATATTTTTGGTCAGGTGTTTGGGTTGATGACTTGTGGTTGATCACTCGAACATACCTATAAGGACTTGTGGAAAACACTGTTGTGTGTGTGTAGGATTCCTTGTGGGGGAATCAAAGAGTCAATTTGACTCAAGGGCATATTTAGAACGATCTTGCATGGACCTTGACCCGAGGGCTGGGGGTCTGCACCACTTGTTGTATTAGCTTTTACCAAAATTTCGACCAGGTCTTTGAATCTTTTCATGGGGTTTCCATTTTCTGCCAGTTGCTCGATCCTCAAGTGCTTCTTGACTTCTTCTTTGCACTCTTGTAACATTTTATTTTTCTCATTCTTTATCTTTGACATCTTGTTTCCTTCCTTGATAACTTTCTTCCATCTCTTAGATGACTCCTTTGATATGACTTTGTATAAATCAAACAAGTGTTGATTATATATATTATCATCAGGTCAAATGTGGCTTATGCAGTTGATCCTGATGGGTTGGATGGTCAGGTTGTTTTGATGATGATTCTTGACAACTTCTTCTTCTTATCCTTCTCTAAGGATTTTGTTGAGTGCCCTTCTTTATACTTACCTTGTGTTATCTGTTGTTGGTGCGAAGATGTCTGGGTTTGTTCGACATTTATTCCTTCATCTGTCTAGTTTTGTTATGTCGCATGCGTTTCTTGCTGCAAAGGAGGTTGTTGATCCTACTTTGGCCCTTGTTCTTTGTTCTAATCCTTATCCTTAATCAAGATGAGAGGAGGGTTTTCTAGAAGAGTTTCGTTGATGTGCTCCTCCCCTTATTGTTGTTTCTCTTTTGAGTTTTCTTGCTGATGAGAGGAGGTATGCCTTGCATCATCTCTCCTTGCTTTGGTTCTTGAGTGTCAACTTCCTGGGGCCTGACCTACCGTTGTTCAGTTTCATTCGGGTGAACCGATTATGTCGACATTTCTAGGATCGAATTGTGTGCCTTTGGTTTTTCAATTTAAATTTCTTCATAGACCAACGTGGTTGGATGATCTGACTCCGCCACTTATGAAGAATGCTCAAGAATGAGTTGTCTTTTCCTCTTCTTTTGTGGTCATTCTTCAACTATTGCTACCAATATGATTGGTGGAGATTCTCTTTTTAATTGAATTGTCGGTTCCATCATTCTTTTTTTGCTTGGGGTTGGATTTCTCTTGATTTCTAATTTTGTGTGGGTCTTTGTGATCCATGTTGGGGTAACAATGGTGTTTTGGCTATCAAGGATCTTTTTCTTCTTGTTCCCCCTTGTTTCAATTTGTTATATCATGGCTTTAATATGATTGGAATGCTCTTTTTCTCTTTGGCATTTTCCATAGCCTCCTTCATTCCCAGGCCAACCGATGAGCTTAAAATTTTCTTCATTACAATCATCTCTTGTCGGGTCTGATTCTCCGAATGCTTGATATTTTTGACCATTTTACTTATGATACTGGCCAACTTCTCTTGGATTATTGGGTCATCAAAATCGATTCCTTCATAGGACTAAAATGTTTCCCGCCAGACATGCTCTATGTTGAATGAGATTTCTTCGACTTTGACTTCCTTTTTCCCCTTGTCTTTATTTTTTGGTTGCTTTATTTTTGTGGGAAAAGACCTTGCATGGACAATCGTTGGTGTTTCTAGACCTTCCTTAAAGGGGATAGTATATAGTTATGCTTCTCTTTTCTCTTCATTGTCTACGTCGGTAAGACAAAGTACCATTGGCAAGCCTGACTGAATAATTTCGAGGGGAATGTCCAAGTCCTCTCACATATGTCTTTCTAATTCTTCAAAAATTTCTTCCATTGTCGGCTAATAGTGTAATTCTTATGGTTCTCGAGCTGACTTGAGTCCACACCAAAGTTTGGTGCAGTCGAGTTCCAATTGAATATGGCAGGGCATCGGTAGGTTCGAATGAATTGCTTGCTCGACATGCCATCCATGTGAGGCATTCTTTAAGTTTACAACCCATAGCCTAAGCATATGCTATGGAGGTAGGGAGTTGGAGGCACCATCTTCCTCTACTGCAAAGACTCTATATTTCTCCATCGACAGTAATTTATTTACAACAAAGGCATGGTCTTCGACCGGGCTATACTCCTCCATTGCAATCCAAATTAATAGGGAAGGGAATTTGATTTCCCTACCTGATTCCTGGCACTCCCTGCAGTTTGTACGGATGATCTCAGGCATATATTCTCCCTTGTTGAAGGCTTATGACTTCTGAAATACTTGGCCAATCGACTCTGTTATCATCAAAAAATTGTTTGCAACATTACAAACAATGGTTTAAGAAAGACATCAATTCCAACAACAATTAGTACACCTACAACATCAAAACCCATCAAAAAGGGATAAAACTATGTACTTGGTTAAAAAATCAAAGTGCGCAAATTCACCAAAGGAAGCGCGTGCACTGTGCGTAGAATGCGCAGGCCAACACAGCCCTAAGTGCGCACTGTGCACAAGATGCGTGACTAGATATGAGCAAACCCACACACTTCTAATGAAAATCACATTTATGAATCTTGTCGGCCTCTGGACCACTTCTAGTCCGACTTCCAACACGATTTGACACTCAGATCTGAGCGAAATATAGCTTGGAGGCTGGTCAAGGGATAGGAAGTTCCCTAAAAGGCCCCTTGTTCACATTATGAATGAGTTATATCTTGCCATGAATGGACACTATAAATATATGCGATGGGTTTTCTAAGAAAATAAGAACTTCAAGGTATTGTTATGCTGCAATAATTCTTCTTAAAGAATCCTCTTTTCTCTTTGAATCATTCAAGCACTATAGCAAGGGCCATTCCACTCACCTCTTGAGAGGATTGACAATGTATTTCTTCACCATTGTCACTTTCCATTGTATGAAGAGAAGATCTCTCTATTAGGGAACTCAAGAGCCCTCCCAAGGAGGAAGAGGGGATTCATAAGTCCCTGCCTCTCTCTACAGTGATGCCTATCAATATATTGATCCATTGGTAGCTATATGATTGTCATTTTCATGGTTCTAGTTCTTGCAAGTTTTCTAACATTTGTTTCCTTTTATGTTTTTATTTTTATTTTTTTGTTTCATGTGTATCTAGTTATCTAATGAACTCACAAATCTCTGTCTTGTTTAGTCGACTTAACTAGGAAAGTAAGTGCTGTATTTTTTCTCACCCATGTGACAAAACCAACACAACGGATTGGAGACCATACACCGACGCACATTTTGTGCACTCTGTGCGTAAGATCCTTCATAAACCTGCGCTTTTTGTGCACTTGGCACGACTGACAAAACTATAGCCCATGCATAAGTTTAGTTTTTTTCAAATTGTAAGGGTTTTTTGAGTGGTTTGAGGGCCCCTTGCCTTCATATTTTAATTTCCTGCACTTTGTAAAGAAATCACACTTCACTTAGTGTCCTTTATTACAAGAGAGATTAGCTAACATAAGCACATAGGGGTAAAAAGAATCATGATTCTGATCTTTTCTTTGTTTCCACATGGATGACTCATTTGGAATTTAAAACTTTGAGTTAAGGTTGTTGCTTTTTCAAACACAATAAAATCATTTGGGACTAGAAATCAATTTTAACCCCCAAGTATGCTCTTCCCCCACACCCAAGTGTGATCTCGGAAACTAGAAAAAGTGGTTAAAAGGAAATTTCATCTACCTTAAATCATTAGGAGAGGAAAAAACCCCCAATGGGTACCTCTTAGTTTTGAAAATGATCTTAAATATTTGTAACGGCCCATACATGCCCAGATGTTTACAATCTTAGGACAATTTCAAAAATATTTCTTAGTCTAGACAACACTCTAGGAAAGTTTAAAAGATCAAGTAACGAGCCCATACATGCCCACATGTCTACAGTCCTGGGATTGTTTCTAAAGCTTTTCTAGTATAGACAACATTCTAGGGAATTTAAAGGATCAAGTAAGGACCCATATGTCCACATTGCTAGTTCTCTAGGGCTTTAAATATTTCGCAAGGTTGTACCAAAGAACTTAGTACGCTAGGTAAGAAGATTTGTAAGGACCACAGGAAATCCACATGATGCAATCTTACACTTAACTTATTACAAACATTTTTCACACTTTCCACTTTCTTGCACACAAATCCACTCATCACACACATAATTTCTATTAGAATAGTGGAGGTCGAAGTAAGCTTTCTTTTTAAGTACCCACAAAGCACTTCGAAGGAACTCCAAAATATCTGACTACTTATTTAGAAATTATCCACACCAATTAAAATCAAATGAGGTTGGTCCATGACCCCAATCTCTCAACCCATTCCATCTAAATTTTTTCTAAGAACACACTAAAATTTTCCTCCATAGGAGGTGCCTAAAATAATTTTTTTTAGTCTAGGTAGGATCTCGAGGGTAGGCATCCAAATAACCCACTGTTATTAGGTTCTCACATTTTGAAACAATAGAAGTTGAGAATAGGGATCCTTCAAATCCTCCAAGTCAAGTGTTCCTATACCATAAGGGAGGGAGATACCCGCGAAGTGTCAAAGGCCTAGGTCCGGTTGTTCTGCACATCCCTCATTGAGTCACCCAACTCTTGTGAGGGTATCCAACCCGTGACCCATTTTTTAGTCCGGAAATCGAAATGCCGCACTTTGACCGAGGTACTTAGTGGCCAAACATAGGATATCTACCCAAGTGGTGGTTGTCAGCTACAATTGCACCTTGGTCAGATTTTGTGTGGCTATTGGAAAATATCACCAGCTCTTTCGGGATATGCACCCTCTACCCCTCATTATAACTTACTACTTCAACCTTCAATAGTTCCTCTTCCGATGTATTCAGACTCCATTTTCGAGTGCTATTGGAAGGCCCAATGCTAAATTGAGAGGAAGGATGACAAGTATTTAGGAAACAAACTTTTATTTTTGTTTCCCCATCACGGAAAAAATCAACCTATCCACATTCTTTATTTTACAATTGATTTATGTATGATGTTCATTTGATTACATGCAATTGTGAGTTATACTGTTTTGTGAAGGTCAAAAATATAAAAAGATCTTGTTGATTTATTTCTCTCTTGTCACCATTCTCACACATCCACTTTGCTAGTCGAAACCATAGAGGAACCACATAATCCCCGTTGTTCTAGATGCTTGCATAATCTCCCTCCTATTCTAGGAGGAGTACCTAGTCTCTCCAACTCACCGGCTCCACCATATCACACCCCAGTGAGTGTTGTTGCAAGATACCAGATATATAAAATATGCAAAACAGAAATGAAATGCTAGAAATGACAGAATAACAGTAAAATATCCAGCATAATCTTCACAATACACAGAAATGATAGACGAAATAGCAACAGAAATAACACTTTGAATCAGATAGCAATGTTCACATGCCTCTTCGAGGGGGCAACCTCCAGTCGAGCAACACTCTGTTACAATAATATCCAAGCTGGGGTTTTTCATACCCTGGACCCTTATTTATACTAAATATGTCTATTAAGAGAAGCATCTAGAGGAAGATCCTTCTAGAAGCGGAAGCTTCTGTTAGGTCTTCTTACATCCGCCTTATTCTATTTTATTGAAAGGTCTTATTAATATTGACCTTTATTACATCCGAATACATTGATCTACCTATGTGCGGGTTAGGACCTTAACATGTCTGCCCCCTTAAAAACAACCTTGTCCTCAAGGCTTGAGATGTGGAAACTGCTGCAGAATGGTAGCTAGTTCCCAAGTGGCATCTGTTGGAGTCATATCTTTCCACTGTACTAGCAATTCCTTGATGGTTCTCTGATGCAGGCGACGCTCCCTCTGGTCCAAAACTGCTTCTGGTTGTAGCCAAATGGATCCTTCTTCAGCTAACTCTGGAAGGTTGGTTTGAATTTGGCACCTGGTTCCAATCACCTTCTTCAAGCATG
>ML787087.1:287064-312628 GCA_009831015.1 Picea engelmannii
ATGGTGATTTCCCCTGAATTTAAAGAGGAAATCCCTTCGATACAATCATTACAAAGCATATCTGAATCCTACACTAAATCAGATCTTCTTTCTAAATCAGCATAGGATGTCCTATTCTCATGCAACCGAATGCTAATACAGGAACTGCATAAGATATTGCTGTTACGGCTGGTGTAACAGTTCCTTCTTATCGCTGCTGGTGCTGTTTTATTATCGCAATTCACGGGCTGTTTCAGCCACGTGAATCGCGCTCTGACTATGTCGGCTTGACTGCTACTGTAACAGCTCGTGTTTCAGCATCGTAGCAGTCTCCTCTGTGTTTCAGCATCTGCATTGAGTGACAGCTCCGTGTTTCAGCATATGCATTTCTGAACTGAGTGACAACTCCGTTTCAGCATTGCATCCTCGAACTATGTAGCACTCCGTGTTTCGGCATATGCGACCTTAGACTGTGTAACAGCTCCGTGTTTCATCATATGCAACTTCGGACTGTGTAGCAGCTCCGTGTTTCAGCATCAGTTCAACAACGACTTTGGACAGTTCTGTGTTTCAGCACCGGCCTCAATTTCTAATCTATAGTTATGGACACTTATGCTCTTCTAATCAATGGTTAAGTACAAAAGTAATGTAAAATATCATGCAAGACAGATTAAACATGTAGTGATGAGAAAGGACGTTGTATACCTTGGAATGATCAGTTGGAATGATAGTATAGGTCTAAATACGGGTAGTCCAGGGTATAATAATGGCAAAAAGTATGGGCAAAAAGGTACAATATGTGGTCCTAACACTTGGTATCCCTCAACATTCCTGATTTAACAAAACTCATGAATGACCCCATTTTACATGATGCCACTTGGCCCAATATGCCTACCAAATTGCCTTCAAACATTCTGAAGTTTGAAGGAAAACCAGGGGAAGACCCCGCCAACCATGTTATGACCTTCCACTTATGGTGCTCTTCAAACAACATCATGGATGATTCTATCCACTTGAGTTTATTTCAAAGAAACCTCACTAGTTCATCATCCAAATGGTATGTGGACGAAAAATCAGGGTCCCATGTGACCTTTGAAACATTGGCCAAGGCCTTTTTGTCCTTTTTTCAATTACTAGTTCATAATGACACTGTCTTATAACTTCTCTCCAAGTTCAAACAAACCACTGCTATCCATATCACCGACCACATCCATGAATGCCGTCGACGACCTAGTTTGTGTAAAACATAAACCACCAAAGAACAATGTCTTGATTAGTTTCTTAAATCACTTTTCCTTGTGATTTCCAATGATGTCGCATCCATTTTTCCTCAATCAAAAGAGGAATCCATCAACAAGGCCCATAAATTTGACCTCATATATGCCTAATTAGGTTACTTGTACACAGTATTTCCTTATGCACCCAGACCCCTACCATTTGTCTAGGACAAACCTGGGGTTTCCCATGATGCATATGGGTTGATTGGTTCCATGAGACACCTCAACCCTTACAGACACCCATCACCTACTTATGGTGCAAATCAATATTTGAAACCATATGGAGGAATGTATTATTACCCCACTCACCAACAATCATGTCCTGTTGTTCCCCCTCAGTCATTGGGAGGACCCCCACTGGTACCCATGATGCATCCGATCTCTCAATCTAGTACGGGTTCACCCCCATCCCCCATATATAACCCCAATAGTAGTGGATGTACTTCAACTTCCTATATGACATATGGATCATTTCCAAAAAACAATCCATATTTTCCATTTCCTAGCCCTCCCCAACCAATTGCTCGTCCACTAGAAAAACCACATGCTAGTGTTAATTTTGTTCATCCCTCTCCCATTCAGCAGGTTCATGCTTTTGAACAGTTGAATATGGAAAATCTGTCCCATTAGCCGAATAATGCCAAGAATAAAGGAAAAAATTGAAACAATAACAACCTGGGACCAGGAGGAAATAACCCCCAACAAAACTGTCCCGATGGGGGCAACTAGAATCAAGGAAACCAGAATCCCCAAGGGGGAAACAATAACAATCAACCATGACAAGGGAAGAAAAAAAATCTCAGAACTAACTTCCCTTGTGCTGTATGTGGTGAGTATGGACATTATACTCACCACTGCCCCCAAATTGCCGATTACAAATGGATGAAAGAATCCATGAACACACAATGCCCTCTGGAACCACCTTCCCCTCAGTCAACCCCACAACATTATTTGCAACCACCACCTCCGGCCATTTTGAAAAACCCCATTCCACACCAAGGTGTGATGAATACCCAACAAGAGATAAAATCTGCCCCATCAAAAATGGGGAAATGTCAAAACCCAGTTCCTAATCAACCCAAAAATCTAGCCAATCACAATATCTTCCATACCAGTGAAGAAGATATTCTTTTGCAAACATGTGTTTGTCAATACATCATTCCCCTCGACTCTACCCCAACCACCTCAGAAACAACTCCAGCTATAGAAACATGATCATTGTTGATCCCGCAATCTAACACTGAACCAAATATCTGTATACCCTGCATGCCTTTACGATGGAATATACATAACCCTCATGCTAGGGTAATCCATAATTACAGTCTGGTTGATGATTTAGCACAGTTCCCTGTAGCCATGTCCTTTTTGAAGGTCCTCCAAACCTGTCTATCACAACACAATTCCTTGTTTTCTGCCTTAGGGGAAATCAACCCTACTGATACTCGACTAATCACCTTTGATTTAGATAGTGGAGAACCATGCCTCCCCGCTCTGGTAGCCTTTCAGATACTAGTTAAGATATGGAATATAACAGTTCATCGACGCATCATTGATGAAGGTGCATCCACATGAATCATGTCCAAATTAGTATGGTAGAAACTCAACTCACTGGATCTAGTACCATCTGCCATCACCCTGAGAGATTATGACAGTCGACCATCATTCCCTGAAGGGATCTTCCAAAATGTCCCTGTAGAACTTGGGGAAGAAACCATCCTGAATGATATTGAAATTATCGACGGCCCAATTGATTAAAATTTCTTGTTCGGATGTAGCTACATGTATGTTATGAAGGTGATAGCCTCTTCTGTGTTTCATACGATGATGTTCCCCCATAACGGGAAAATCGTCATCATCGACTAACTTACACATTACGAGCCTAATCATTTTGTCAAAATTGATAACATCCTCATTGGCCCTGTAATATTAAAAAACCCATCCTTGTTAGGCACTTATCATGGAGCACCACCTCTCTTAAACGTATCTATTTCATCACAAGCGTGTGTAGTTTCCTCTAATGAAACAGATGTCAGAGACAATACTCCTCTCACTTAGTCCCCTCCCCACATCGAAGTTCCACCAGTCAGAGAACTATTACCTTAGGAATTCATTGAGAACATCACTGCACCACTTATCACGTCTTTTCCCCCCATCCAAGGGAAAATCCCAGTTTGGGATACCATCCTCGGAGCCATCACACAAATCCCCTTTTTCTACCCCCCACCTGGAGTCCAAGCATTCCAGATCACTGCTACCCTCACGCTTCCTAACATTGTTATCGCCATCCCTGTATGGTATCTCCATCCACCCTTCATGGTTCCTACACCATCTCTCCCTCTTCAAAGAGAGGGATTACCAATGCAGATCCTAGTACATGATCCTACTACACTACCCCCACTCTCAACTGGTAGCAACACCGCCACCACTAGGGGTAGACAAAGGAAGAATGAGCCCATATCTCTCCTCCCTCCCCGAGCTCAACCTCCTTATGCACTATATGATAGAGAAGGACACCCCATTAACAGATTTCCTACTCTTACTGAGTTACACAACCTTATTCAACTCCCTAAAGCAACCCCATTGCTTACCACTCCACCAAGTACATCCACTGCTAACACAAAGTCCTCAACCACATGCCAGAAAGGGTTACAAACCAATTTCACTTATGCCCTATGCTAAAAAAATGGCCATTACACTCATCATTTCCTAGCTCCACCTCAATTCCACCAAACATTAGCCACAGTCTTCCATGCATCTCTATCGGATCCCTCTCATGCACTCCCTACTGATTCTCACATTACTGACATTCGTTATATGTCTTCATCAGTCCCCGAGCGAATGATATATCATCCACAATATCTTGACATTTGGTTTATGTCAAGCAAGCCATCGCACCCTGTACATTATATCCCTTCTACGTTCTCATCCCTTGAGGTCACTAAGACTTATCCTGTAATGGTTTCCCCTACCATCTCCTAGGATCCCCTGTATTCTCAAATTTTCCACTGCAATGAAGATATATTGGAGGAAATGACTACCCCTGATTTCCCATGGCATGTGCTCCATCATTGAGCACTTTTTCTCTCACAAGAGGTATTTCACCCTCCTACCCAAGCCCCCCTATGCGCAATCGAAACCATGGATTTTATTCCTTTGGGACATATTGACTGGTTCAAAAACCCTATTTCTGCCCTGATTATTTTGAAGAAGGCAACATGGACAACATCTCCCCCACATTCAAAATTGACATTTCCATTAAACCAGGCATCATAGAAGAGATCACCATCGATGTCACATGCTCCCCTGAAGAAATCATTCCTTACAAATCTCTCTTTCAGGAATACCTATATATTTTTTCCTTGTCATATACGAAGATGACTGGCCTTGATCCTTCTATAGTCGAACATTGAATCGACACATGGCCAGATATTGCCCCTGTTCGTCAAAATAAATGCCCCCTCCACCTGTCCAAAGTTGTGGCCATCAAAGATGAAATTGACAAATTATGTGTTGTCGGGTTCATTTACCCCATTGTGTACACTTCTTGGGTCTCCAACACCGTCCCTATTAACAAAAAACATGGAACTATTCATGTCTATTCATACTTTCACAATTTCAACCACGCTTGTCCCAAATAAAACCTCCCAACCCCTTTCATCAACCAAATAATCAATGATTATGTCGACCACGAGGCACTGTCCTTTATGGCTGGGTTCTCCGTCTAGAATCAAATTCAAATCCACCCAGCAGATCAGTACAAAACCACTTTTACAACCCCTTAGGGCACCTTTGCTTATCGCGTCATTCCCTTTGGGCTAAACAATGTCTGTGCTACGTTCCAACGGGCAATGAACTACGTTTTTCATGATTTTGCTTGCATCATACTTGTTTATTTCGACGACCTCACTGCTCAATCCAAAAAGTGAACCCAACATTTAGACGAATTACACATCGTTTTTCAACGATGTCACCAGTACAATATGTGATTGAACCCACTCAAGTGTGTATTCTACGTCACTGTCAGATGCATCCTCAGGTTCATTGTCTCCCAACACAGCATCATTGTAGATCCCCTCAAGATCCAAGCTATCAAAAAAAATTCCACCACCTAGGATACTACGCCAACTGCAGAGCCTACAAGGCAAAGCCAACTTTTTATGTTTCTTTGTCCCAGACTACGCCACTCACGCACATGGTTTTCTCCGTTTAATGCACCATGATATCCCATTTCGATGGGATGAACATGCTCAAACAACTTTTGGTGATTTAAAATCTGCCCTATCCCATGCCCCTTTGATTTTTCCCCCAAACTATGATCGTGATTACATCCTCTTTTTATCAACCTCTATTGTTTTAGTAGCAGGAGTCCTCATCTAATTAGGGAATGATGGGCGTGAACATGTGATTTACTACATTAGTAAAAACCTTTCAGGGCCACCCTTAAAATATAATCACGATGAAAAACTTGCATTAGCAGTTGTCCTCACAGTCCAAAAACTACAACATTACATTTTTCTTTGAATAACCAAGGTGATAGCAGATTCCAAACCCATGCAGTACTTGCTCAGCTGATGATAGATCAACGAAAAATTTCCCCGATGGATTGTTATCCTCAAGGAATACGATCTAGAGTTCTCCACTCCCAAAATAAAGAAAGCTCTTGTCCTAGCCAAACTCATTCCAACTTTTCCCTTGGATGCCAAAGACTCCCCATCATTGAATATTTCCCCGATGAACACCTCTTCTTCATCCCCACAGAGGACCCCTGGTACAACGGCCTTTTGATCTACCTTCGTACACAAAATTTTGGGTCTCACCGATCTAGATATGACCACCGACGCATCCTCCATCAAGATCCCTTATACCTCCTCATTAGAGACATTATTTACCGACACAGGGTTGATACCATCCTTCGGTGATGTCTTACCATCGACGAAGCCGACTGAGTCTTGAATGATTTCCATAGTGGCGCTTGCGATGGTCACCTCTCAAGTATGTCTACTGCCCAAAAAATCATTCGAGCAGGATACTTCTGGCCCACTTTGTTTCACGACCGCATCCATGCCATCAAGCGATGCGATAAATGCTAGCTTTATGCAAACAAAGCACGAGATCCACCAGCTCTTCTAGACCTAGTCATCACAGCTGACCCCTTTTGTAAATGGGCCGAATCCATGCCCACATTTAACAACACTACTAACACAATGACATGTTTTTTCTTCAACCATGTCATTACCCATTTTGGAGTCCCGCAACATTTATTTTTTTGATCATGGTAAACACTTTGAGAATGAGATCTTTGCAAAAATATCCTCAAAGTTAGGCTTCGACCATGAGTTTTCCTCCCCATACTACCCTCAGTCCAATGGGTAGGTTGAGGCTGTCAACAAAGTCCTCAAAACCACACTACAATGCATCGTTAACAAACATAAGACCAACTGGCATCATATGGTGTTTTCTTCTTTATGGACCTATCACACAGCAGTCAAAACTGCCACTGATTTTCCACCGTTCCACCTCGTTCATGGGATTGAATCCACACTCCCTATCGAGTGTGAAATCCCCACAGTACGCACTGCCATAGATATCTTATCTAACATTTCTCCAATGGAGCAACACCTTCTGACATTAGAGTCCCTCGATGAAGATCGTTGATCTTCATTACAACATAATGAGGCAGCTAAAAAATGATCCAAAGTCACCTTCGACCACCATGTCAACCTCCACTCATTCAACAAGGGTGATATTATGTTAGCCTATGATATCTCCCACGACACCCTCGACCATGGGAAATTTGAGTCATTATGGCACAACCCCTTCATCATCCAACATTTCCTCAGTAAAGGCGCCTACATCTTGGCCTCTCTCGAAGGATCTCCCCTCAAAGAACCCGTCAACGGGTTGTACTTGAAGAAGTTTTATGCCTAAACGTAGCCCCCCCTACCTTTGGTTTTTACTTCTGCAATTTTGTAGAGTTTTTAGTCTTCTTTTACATTAGCCACCGCTCCTCATGTCTGATCTATCACCCGTGTTATTGACAGATGCATCATCCATCAACCTACCACATTGGTTACGTTGACGGTGCCATCCGCTGGACCCAAAATATCGCTTCGGCTACTTGGGACCTCTATACCCCCTCACATGTGATACTCCATTCCAACAACATATGCTTAGGTCCAACCACCAAAAACAAAGCCGAATATGACGCCGTCATTGGTCTCCTCGCCGAGGCTAGTCACCGCCACATTCATCACCTTAGCGTTCTATTAGATTCCCAACTCGTCGTCTTGCAACTCAATAACGTGTATCATGTTCATGATCCTTGCCTCTTCCGCAAATACCTTCAAGTTAGAATATTATCTCACAAATTTAATTCAATCACATTTACACATATTCCGAGAAACCTCAATCAAGTAGCAGATCACATGGCTAACCTAGTATTGGATTGGCATTTATCACATTAAAACCATCCTATACATATCATGATATAAAGATAACAAAATACATCACAACAATAAACACCAAACACAAAGACAAGAATGATCATTGATATATCCACTATATATATAAAAGGTCATCATTGTTTTACAAAAAATATATATACACAGCTGCCCGTAGACTCATAAATCTCATCAACACTATAAATACAAAACTGGGTATCCAATACCCTGTACAAAATTGGGCCCACAAACCCATACATATCACCTTGACACTCACTGTTCCCCTAGAGCTACCCCGGCCCCAGGTCCCCTGTTAGCCGGAGGTACCCCACCAGTTGGGGGAACTCCAGCTCCAGGAGGCAGTTGACTCATCATGGCTACCCCCACCAACACCGCCTTGTGAATCAATGCCCGCCACTCTGTTGGTACTCCTACACACTGGTCCAAGACCTCATCATTATGTATGTGGGCCCATATGCCCTATAGAACCCCCTGTAGGACCTACTTGAACTTTCAATGCAGATCCTCTAACACGGCTGTCGCATCCCCCTGTGGCTCTCTCAACGGTCCTGCACCAACATCATCTCATTGGCACGTCTGCCCAACCCTCTCCTCTGCGAGCTCCCGTCGAGTTGAATCCTATCGATCTAGCTCTCGAATGACCTCAGCTTCCCGAACCGAGGGTCCAACATCTACAAAACAACTCAGATATAGTGTCAACATCCACACACATTTCTAATCAACATTATCTACCAAAATCAAAAGGACAGATAACACACATACCTTTATGATCCCAGTCCTCCCTAGGAGGTAACAGCATGTATGGATCCTATCTGTAATCCATACTAGCGTATGGAAATTGTAAAATCACATGTGTCATTTTTTGCCACACTCGAGCAACTATGGCTGTAAAGTAATGGCCACCCTCCCCTCCTCCATGTCGGGCCCAAACATGTGCCCATCGCATCAATCGAGGCTCTTGTCATGACGCTGGCACCAATAGAATCCACGGGCACAATAGAGGCACCCTCTCCAAAAACCAAGCCACCAAAACTGACCCAAACGCGAAGTCACTTGAAACGGCACATCGACACCGGTTCAACTGGGACACCATCTAGGTCTGCATCAACACACCCCATGCGAAGAAGTCTCGATCCAAGACCTCCTCAACACTATCATTTTCTCACCTGTGATCCGCTAAGTGCCCAAGGATCCATAAATCCTCACCACCATGGCTGCTATGCACTCTGTCAGCAGGTCATCTAGGGCCTCAATCTACACTACCGAACCCGACATAGGGTTCGGCCCAAAACAATGTCTCACCATGATAGTCTCTACCCTATCCTCCCCTGGTAGATGGGGATCAACAACCAATGACCTCCCTCAGAATGGGAGTCCTATCAAAAAGTATATGTCCTCTGCTACAGAGAATGTCAGCTACTCCCCCCATACCACAAAACATTGCAGGTCGGTGCTCCACATCCAAATCAGAAACTGGAGTAAGAACTCCTGCGACTGTATCAACGGACAATAAAAAAACTTCATCAACCCACAGGCTGCCAAATTTCTATGCACTACTGATTTCTCCCTCACAACCTCTCTCAATTGATCCCAGTCTCACTCTTGCCAGTGAACTGACATCATCCCCAACTCTGTTGATCACTTGCATTCACCCAAAAAAACTTGATCATCCACATCATACATAAAAAATAATAAACATAAAAAATCCATACATCCATAATCCCGCACACAGTGCATGGATTTACCTAATACAGTTGTGGATATGTGCACGACTGTTCATCAAACAATTGCACACTAATATACAACTTTTTCATCCACATTCACACATGAGTGTGCAACTATCCATGGTACAGGCACACATCCAATGCGTGCCTGTCTATATAACCCACACGCCCATATGCACAACTGTTACCTACATAGCTGCACGTTATGCATGGGTTTTCCCATCATGGTCGCACATTCATAAATGCGCGACTATTTGGGACAAATCCACACATAATGTGTGGGAAACCGACCTCTACCCACGCACACATGCACAAGTATTCATCATTTTCCCGCGCACTAGTGGGAACCTACCTCAAAAACACCCTGTATGACCCTTCATACAGTTCCTAGCTACCCTCCCCCAACTTCACAAAGTACAAGACGATAAGGTCACCAACCTACCTCTCGCAACTCCTAGATCGATATCCCCAAGCTTCCGCAATCTTCAAATCACCTCACATCTCTCTCACTAGATCAACAATAGTGTCAGTGCAAATGAGGTGGCATTATGGGCCCAACATCCATATATAGGCCCTTTTTCCCAACTTCCACATTGCGGTACAGGAGCTTAGAGCCTCCGTTTTCCGAACCATTCTCATCCATGGGATCCTAATCCAACCATCTACACATTCATATTCCCCAGGTTGTCATCTTCACTTCTCCCTAGAGGATCCTTTTTTTTCATGCCACGTATAGGTACGCATGCTTACTTTTAGTTTTATCAAATAATTGTTATATGTTCTTTATCATTAGATATTTTTCATGTCAAGTATTTGTTTTTTGTGCAGGTACTTGTTAAGCAAGATTACAACCCCTTCATGTATATGTTCGACACTGGCATGCATTTACTCCCTCTGTAAACAATTGCATATCCCAGTCACACCCTCTGACATTTTCCTTTAGAGTCCCTACATCTGGATCTGCAGTACCTTTACCTCTGCCACATTTTGGTACTGTCAACCGATAACACTCTCCTCCACACGAGTTGTCCCATTCATAGCTCCCCTTTGCAACTTGACACTCATGTTGTTTCGCCCCCTAAGATTGGGAGTCTCGATTATTTTTTGCACTTCCAAGAATGAACCCCATACTTCTTCTTATCATATTTCTTACCTTCCCATTGGACTCCCGGGTCATATCATCCTACACTTGGTTCTATTGACTGCACCACCACAGTTCCATTAGCCCTCCATCTCATCCACCATCAGTTTTCCCATTTGTAGATTGTCCTCCATCAATTTACCTAATACAGAAACCCACCCATGGGGCCCCCACCCTCCACCAGTTCTCTTCCACAATTGTTCCCTAAACAGGCCAAGCCATCTTTCACCAGGGCACCCGTTTCTGTATTTGTATACTCAACCCCAATTATTCTTTATTCATTTAGTAATTGTATAAAGCCCTTGTTTCCAACATATAAATAGTTTTTTTTAAGTCGTCATCCCTGATGGCCTTCTTTTACCTGGCAAAGAAACCCATGTCGCCTTTGGTTGGGGAAAATACCCTTTTTTTCATATAGACATCGTTGTCAAACCCTGAGTATCCCAAATCCATGTAACCACGATCTTTGAGTTTTCCCACTTTTTCAGCCTCCAACACAGTCTAACCCCATGTCTAGTTGTCCCCCTAACACTAGATCCAGTTTTTTGGTTGCTTCCAATCATCCTTCAAAACCCCAACCAAGAGAAATCCTGAGTCCCATAGTGTCTTGACTTCATCCATGTTACCCATCAGTACCTGATATCATCTATTACTCAGTGAATTTCAAGAATCCCTTTGCTTCTTGACGTCACGTCTCCCTTCCTTTATGTTAGTATATTTAGACACTTAGGAGTTAGTAAGATCTACTTGGTCTATTGTGTCGTTAGGTAAAAGTGTGTTTCTTTAGTATGCATTTGTAGTTAGGAAATTCGACGGTCATGATATGTTCTCGACATAGAGTGATCTAACGGTTCATACTCCTCGATCTTAATGGCCATTGATATGTGGTTTAACACCCGATTGGTCCATGATCTCTATTTAAAGAGCATGGAGGGTCATTTGTTGATGATCGGTTATGAGAAAATCTCTTGTAAAATCTCTCTGTAATCTTTTTCTTTGCATTAATAAACTGCTCCAAGTGGCCGCATTGGCTGGGGGCGTGGATGTTTCCCCGTAGGGGTTTTACCACGTGAAAACATCGATGTGTTGATATTTGATATGGTTATGTGAGTGTTTATTGAAGGTGTTCATCCTCTATTGGAATACCTGTGTTGTCGAACATGGTATCAAATCCTGTTTGAAGACCCGCTCCTGTTGAAGATCGAGATCGTGAAGCCAAGTTGTCTCATCTCCACTTTCTGTTATTTTTGTACATTTTTAGGCTGAGAGAACTGTTCCATTGCGTCCAGAGTGCTCGTTTCAGTTAGGAACACTTTTCATTTCACTCGAAAACGTTTCCGTTTGCCCAAGATACAACCATTATAGTCAGATCCAGAGGTATAAAGTTTGAATACGCTTTTTAAAAATTTTTTGCAGAGAAGTTTTTTGGGTTCTATTTCGGTTTTATATTTTTTTTTATTTCTGGGTTGCTACTCTTTTAGATCTGCGTATTCTCTTTTCCCTGCGCCTTGTGCATCTTCCGGGTAAGCTAACCGAGATCTAACCCTTGCTGTCATCGAGAAGCGAAATTTTTTTCTTGTGTGAAAAGAATTTTTTTTGAGCAAGCTCTCCAACAACAACAACCCTAATCCTCCTTCTCAACATTACAATATGTTTTGCTAGATCATTTGGTTAAAAGCTGCCTTATTAAGTAAGAGGTCTTGAGTTCAAGTCTCTATTTTGTTATCGTTTTTTAAAAGTTTATGCTAAAATTGTAATGTGTATTTCACTTCAAGTATAAAAGTGAATCACTGTAAGTAGCTTTAATATTTTGTTTTAGAGTTATTTATTTTGCATGCAAATTTTCTGTTATAAAGTAACTTCATTGTAAAAATGATCCCCACTTCTCTTTATAAAAGTGGGTCACTTCATCAAGCAACTTACACAATCACGTGGTCATTTGGTTACCGATTGTGCCTTTTTAAAAAAGGACATAACTCTAACATCGGAAGTCTGTTTTCAGTGCCATTTTTTTTAAAACCACATAACTTTTCGAGCTCTTTCCATACAGATCATCAATTTCAGTTTTTAAATCCACATTATCTGCATATTTAATATGTCTTCTACAAGTACTGTCTTGCTTACCAACAACAACTACTTCCAATGGAAATCTCATACGAAAGATTTATTAAGAAGTAAAGGCTTGTACCAGATTACCTTGGGAAAGGAAAAAACACCCACTAATGCTGATAAGAAAGCCAAGTGGGATAATAGGAATGAGGAAACACGTGGACTAATTGGAATTTCCATCTCTCCTGATTTAAGGTACCACAATCAAGACATTGATGACCCCGAAGAAGCTTGGGAGAATATTGAATCTGTGTTTGGTAAACTCAATATTATTCGAGCACAATAGTTAGAAACTTAAATACTGACCTTGAGTCCAAGTGATTTTTCTTGCCTTGGAGACTATCTATCTAGGTTTAAAACACTCAGAATTTTATGTGAAGAATGTAAGATAAAGATGGAGGAAGAGCGTTGCATCTATCTTATTCTTTATAAGCTAGGTAGTGCATATTATGTGTTTGTATCTACCTTTTATGCCATGAGAGAGGATCTAGGGTAAGAAGCTTATGAAAAACCCACTCTTGAGTCCTTTTGTGCTTCTTTGATTCGAGAGGAAGATAAGCTTGTACAATTTGGAGTGATCAACACTACAAGTCCCTCCAACAAAGCCTTAGTTGCCCAGAAGAAAGATAAACCCAAGTATCCCAAGAAGCAACATCCTCGCTACAACAACAAACAACATAAAGGTCCCAAACCTTCTCAGACAGCTTCAGCTCCTACTGGTGACAAAGGACAAAAATATAAAAGTAAGAATACTAACAGACATTGCAACTTTTGTGATAAAGATGGTCATGATGAGTCCAAATGTTTCAAGAAGATGGCGGCTTTAGAAGCAGCGATGAAGAAGCACAACATTAGTATTGATTCTACTTCTTCTTCTCATGGACATGCACTTTCTGCTTCTGGTTTCTCCTTCAATGCAAATTCTACTTCTACTACTTCTTCTTCTTATGAGTGGCTTATTGATTTAGGAGCATCTTATCACACGGCTAAGGATAAAGCCATATTTTCTTTTCTAAATGAATGTAACACCAAGAAAATATTTTTTGGTGATGATATATCTCTTAGTGTTATAGGATCTGGAACAGTTCAAGTAGATAATGGTCATTTCAATGATGTATTATGTGTTCCAAGTCTTTCTTGTAACCTTCTATCAGTATATCAAATCGCTCATTCAGGTGAAGGTAAAACCGTCGAGTTTTCACCTCACCAAGTTGTAATCAAGGATCTAAAAGATCCTAAGCATGTCCTTGCAATTGGAATTGCTGATGATATTACCAGGTTGTACAAGTTTGACAACTTTAGGTCATCATATTTTTCATCAGTTTTTGTTGCTCATAGCGATGACTTGAGCAAACTTTGGCATGAGCGATTTGGTCATCTAAAATATCGCTCATTGCAACAACTATGTAATCAACATATGGTGACTAGTCTTCCTCTTGTTTCATTCATAGATGGTGTTTTTGCTGGTTGTGTTCTCGAAAAACATCATCAGGACAGTTTTGACGAACATGCCTCTTGGCATGCCTCGGGTCCTTTGCAGCTTGTTCACACTGATTTGTGTGGTCCACTTTCTTCTCCTTCTTTTTCTGGGTGCAAGTATTTCTTAACTTTTATTGATGACTTTTCCAGACGTACTTGGGTTTACTTCTTAAAACTCAAGAGTGAAGTTTTTGACAAGTTTTTGGTCTACAAGGCCCTTGTAGAAAAGCAATCTTGACATCAACTTCAAAGTTTGAGAATAGATAATGGAGGCGAATATGTGATAATTTTACAAGCTACTGCACTGCACAGGGAATCCAAATGCAACACACTGTTCCATATACACCACAAAAAAATGGTGTTGCTGAGAGAAAGAACCACACATTAAAAGAAATGGATAATTATATGATCCAATCTAAGGGTTTAAGTCTAAAGTGTTGGGCGGAAGCCATCAACTGTGAAAATTACATAGTAAATCACACTCCCACAAAGGCTCTTAAATATATAACACCGGAAGAAGCTTGAACTAAAATTAAACCAGATGTAAGTCACTTCTGTGTATTTGGCAGTATATCATGGGCTCACATTCTTGATGAGAAAAGGAAAGCATTGCAGCCTAAAAGTGAGAAGTGTATATTTGTTGGTTATTCTGAAGATGTCAAAGGTTACAGACTTCTTCAATCACATTTTAATGAAATTATTATTAGAAGAGATGTTAAATTTGATGAAAATCTCTTGGCCTGCGAGCCTAATTCGATGATTGTGCCTTCTTAGGCTTATAAGCCATCTTCAACATTTGTGGCTTCTTATGATCTGGTTTCTTATTTAGATGATGATAGTGAGGATGAAAATACACCTCCTCCTGTTCACCCTCCTCCATATGATTCCCTTGAACCTAAACCAACACCAGCTCCACTGCTTCCTAGATGGGTTTGTTCCACACGAGAAGTAGCTGGTGATCTTATCGGTGATCCTTCAGATCAATGTCGAACATGTTCACAGTTCCAGCGAGCCTCTTCTCTTTTGGCTCAAGTTTCAGAAACTCATGCTCCAGAGACATTTTCAGAATCTTCAGGTCATCTAGATTGGGATACAACAATGAATGAAGAGTATCGTTCTTTAATGGCAAATGATACTTGGGATCTTGTACCTCTTTCAAAAGGAAGAAAAATTGTTAGATGCAAATGGGTCTATAGAACTAAGTATGCATAAGATGGAAGTGTTGACAGACACAAGGCTCGGTTAGTTGCCAAAGGATTTTCCCAAGTTGAAGGAATTGACTATAATGAAACCTTTGCCCCTATAGCCAAAATGAATTCCATCCGCCTTGTTCTTTCCCTTGCTGCCTCACATAAATGGGAGGTCCATCAGATGGATGTTAAATCCGCCTTCTTGCACAGAGATTTGCAAGAAGAAATCTACATGGAAAAACCTCTTGGCTATGTCCAGAATGACTCTAGCCTTGTTTGTCACCTCAAGAAATCTCTTTATAGTTTCAAGCAAGCTCCTTGAACTTGGTATGCCAAAATGGATAGCTTTCTTATTGCCACTGGATTCTCTAGATTCCATTCTGATCCTAATGTCTATACCAAGAAAGTAGGAATCCATCTCATAATCCTTATCCTTTATGTTGATGACCTTATCCTTACTGGTA
The DNA here is from genome assembly GCA_009831015.1 of Picea engelmannii. Lineage (NCBI taxonomy): Eukaryota > Viridiplantae > Streptophyta > Pinopsida > Pinales > Pinaceae > Picea > Picea engelmannii. The sequence continues at coordinate 302,889 of ML787087.1, forward strand.
GTGACTCAAAAATTTTAAACCATGTGAAAACCAACCTTAAGAAGAAATTTGAAATGATAAACTTAGGAGTTTTTCACTATTTCCTTGGCCTCCAGGTTTTGCAAACCAATGAAGAAATTTTTCTTTCCCAGTCTAAGTATGCTTGTGACCTTCTTCGTAGCCACCCTGTACTATCAGTTAGTTGGTAGCCTCTTATACTTGACTCATACCCATCATGATCTTTCTTTCATTGTTGGTCTTGTTGCCCGATATATGCAAACACCCCATGAAAGAAATTGGAAAGTAGCTAAAAGGATACTTCGCTATGTTCTTGGTACAATTCAGTTCGGGATACATTTCAATTTAGGGGAAACTCCTTTATTGGTTGGTTTCACTGATTCAGATTGGGCTGGCGACCCTGATGATCAGAAGTCTACTGCAGGTTATGTTTTTAGCCTTGCTTCAGGACCTGTCACTTGGGCTTGTAAGAAACAATAGGCTATTGCAGTTTCTTTAGCAGAAGCAGAGTACCGAGTAGCGGTAAATGCAAGTCAAGAATCCCTGTGGCTTTGACAGATCCTTTCATATTTTGGATTCCAGCACTAGCATCCGACCAACCTTTGGTGTGACAATCAGAGTTCCATTAAGCTCTCCAAAGACCCATTTCAACATTAGCATAGAAAACACATCGAGCTACACATGCACTTCATCAGAAAGCTCATTCATGATCAAGTTATTGAAGTTCTCTTTTGCCCTACAGAAGATCAAGTTGCAGACATTTTCACAAAGTCTCTTACAGAAGCGAAGTTTTCCAAACTTCGATTTATGTTAGGAGTTCAGGAAGTTGTCATTAATCGGGGATAGGCTCTAATGCCTCCTTCCTTCTCCTATTGTGTCACTATTGTAAATCCTTCAATCCTATCCCAAGTTGTTCTTAAAGGGGGATGTTAGGATATTTAGACACATAGGAGTTAGTAAGATCTACTTGGTCTATTGTGTCATTAGGTAAAAGTGTGTTTTCTAGTGTGTTTCTTTAGTATGCATTAGTATGCATTTGTAGTTAGGAAATCCGATGGTCACAATATGTTCCCGACATAGAGTGATCTGACGGTTCATACTCTCCTTGATCTTAACGACCATTGATCCATGGCTTAACACTCAATTGGTCCATGATCTCTATTTAAAGAGCATGGAGGGTCATTTGCCGATGATCGGTTGTGAGAAACTCTCTTGTAAAATCTCTCTGTAATCTTTTTCTTTGCATTAATAAACTGCTCCAAGTGGTTATGTTGGCTGGGGACGTGGATGTTTCCCCATAGGGGTTTTACCACGTGAAAACATTGGTGTGTTGATATTTGATATGGTTATGTTAGCGATTATTGAAGGTGTTCATCCTCTATTGGAATACTTGTGTTGTCGAACACTTTCAACATCAACACAGTTTCTAGAAGGGAAACAATATATTGACTCTCATTACCTTTTCAATGAGGAGTCTCAGACAGAACATAGAGAGCCACCATTTCTTTCTGATTCTATTGACCCCCATAACATTCGAATTTAGCACAGTCTCATGTTAAGGTGGGTCTTACTATGCGATCGTTGCAGTTTTCCGTACCAGGCGAAAACCTCTAAATTTGATAGGCCATAAATGCCTACGAGTCATCGACACTTATTATCATCGTCCATTATTCGCTTTAGATTCATTTCACCATATTGAACCGTCATCTATTGTTATCAACCGCCCCCGAGGGTGCTGCAACTATCTACATCATCATACATATTCAGTTACAGACCCACATTTTGGTTTCATGACACGAGCATGGGGCATCCCGCCTCGTTTGTATACATATTTTATTTTTTCTTCCTAGAGAAAGGTTTGGTTCCCACATTTTCCCCTCTCCCTCTGGTGGATCACTCTTGGAGTTCCTCTCTTCACTCTTCCACGCAATGACACCATCAACAAAATAAACATTGATGTGTTTCATCTATATGTATTCTCCTAACCTCACACATCAAGGGACATTTCTTATCACCGAAAAATTATCCACAACATTACAAAGAACGGTTGAAGAAAGACATCAATTACAACAACAATTAGTACACCTACAACATCAAAACCCATCAAAAAGGCATACAACTATGTACTTGGTTTAAAAATCAAAGTGCGCAAATTCACTAAAGGAAGCGCACACACTGTGTCTATGAAAAAACCTACACACTTCTCATGAACGACACATTTATGAATCTTGTCGGCCTCTCAACCACTTTCAGTTCGACTTCCAACATGATTTGACACTCATATCTGAGCGAAATCTAGATTGGAGGCTCGTCAAGGGCTAGGAAGTGCCCTAAAAGGCCCCTTGTTCAAATTATGAACCAATTATATCTTGCCATGAATGGAAACTATAAATATAGTTCATGGGTGTGATAATAAAATAAGAACTTCAAGGTATTATTATGCTGCAAGAATTCTTCTTGGAGAATTCTTTTCTCTTTGAATCATTCAAGCACTATAGCAAGGGCCATTCCACTCACCTCTTGAGAGGTTTGGTATTGTATTTCTTCACCATTGTCACTTGCCATTGTATGAAGAGAAGAGCTCTCTATTAGGGAACTCAAGATCCCTCCCAAGGAGGAAGAGGGGATTCATAAGTCCTTTCCTTTCTCTACGGTGCTAGCCTATCAATATATTGATCCATTGGTAGCTATATGATTGTCATTTATATGGTTCTAGTTCTTGCAAGTTTTCTAACATTTGTTTCCTTTTATGTTTTTATTTTTATTTCCTTGTTTCATGTGTATTTGGTTATCTAATCAACTCACAAATATCTGTCTTGTTTAGCTGACTTAACTAGGTAAGTAAGCGTTGTTTTTTTGCTCACCCATGTGACAAAACCAACAAAACAGACTCTATCATGGTCATTTTGACATTAGATGCCCGACCTGCTGGTGTAAAACACAAAGATATGATGATTTTAGTCCATCTGGTGTGTAGGTATGGGATTTTGTTGATGAGTAGGCCTTTTGAGTTCTTATCCATTGTCGTCTCGGTCAAAAACTGCATCCATTCATTTGCGTTGGTGGTTTTTGGTACCTTGAACCCTGCCTTCGGAATTCCTGTGATTCTATGGATAAGGCCCTCTTTGTCTGCTATTGATTTGTCCAGCTAGATATATCCTTCATGATATCAACTGACTATGAATTTGGTCGCTTCTTCCTTCCAACAACCTAAGTGGACTATCTATGGAGCTCCTAAAAGGTGTCTAATTCCTGCTCTTCAAGGAATTTTGTTTCAGTCTTCAACGACCTTCCTCCATCCCCGAGTCGATGAATTTATTCCACTGCTTGCTCCAGTCCATTTCTTCTAGTTGTGACTGTCGGATATTGTGCATCAGGATTTGGAGTGGTGTTGCATTCGCTTTGTCGAATTTCTGCTTTGATCTTGGCTCTACCAATGCTTCGGTGACCTGACCCCTCATTATCAACATTTCTAAGTCAATTTCGATTGTACTCAGCAACTTTGGAGGAATATTGGGTTCAATTGCATACTTAGTCGATTCAATACTTTGTTTCGAAGGCGAGAATAACAATGAGGCAAATCTGTAAGAATCCTCAAGATTTATAGGCAGGAGTGACATGTTTGTATTAAATGTTGCCAACTCTTCCATGTATTCATGTGCCTCCATCATAACTGTTGATGGCTTGGCCGAATCATGCGAGGGGATGACTATGTCAGTGCTGAGTTGACACCATGTGAGTCCTATCGGGAGTTAATTGTGGTAGTTTCTAATTGATGGTCATACACGTCATGTGGTTCTGTAGTTATGGTAGTGGTTGCGCAATGTTCTTTTATGTCATTTCGGTCATTAATGTCTTTTACTTTTCCATCGGTCCTTTCTTGTTGTTGTTTGATTATGTTGTTGTTTCTTGAGTCTTATTTTTCATAGTCAGTTTTTTCACGTGCTAGATTGACTGGGTCCCTTCTCTTAATCCACGGTCGATACATGAGTTTATGTCGATAAACGACTGTGGAGTTTATGTCGTTGATTTTTTTGGGTCGATAATATTGGTAAATGCTTTGTCGATATGTTGATTTTTTGTACTCCCCCTTACTTGTGTGACACATTCTCTCTCTTCATCCACGCTCGCTTGATTTGAATTTTCTATGCTCACTTGATGAAGATCTTCCTCATTCAATCGACAATCGCCTAATAAGTAATTGTTGTAAATCTGGGGATGGAGTTGTATGTCATTGTTTTTTTCGTCTGCCTTCTTCTAAAGTTATGTGGCTCTACCAGGGACTTATTTCTCTCTCCATTCTTCTCTTTGTTATTTTTTCCCAAAAAACTTCATTGATTGAGACTTCTTTAATACATGATTTTCCTGTAATAGTTTTTTATACCTAAATTCTTACCACTGAATTTAGTTTATTAATGTAAAAGGATTTTTGATTAATAAGAAAGTTATTAATTTACATTTTTCGATTTCGACCAAACTGTTATATTTAATCTTTCAGTTCTTGTCAGTCCTTGTTGGCATCATTTTAATGAGGATTTTTCCAACAAGGCTCATTATTGTTATGTGTTGTATTTTTTTTAGATGAGCTCCATTAATTAATTTTTTAAATGGATGGCCCAACAATGTTTGTAATTGTATAGCTCATGTTGGTCATATGTATTTTATAATGTATAGTCCTAGCCATGTTGTTTATAATTTCCCGAGTTTTCCTTTAACTCAATTGTCATATAACAAGACCAAAACTCCATTATTCATTTCCTTTTTCTTTAGATGTGTTGAGGTCATTTCCCGCTTCCAAAAATTCCCTCCCCTTTTTTGTTTTCTCGAATTATTTTCTCCCTTTCTTTTCCCTCTTCTACACTTACCCATTTTTCCCTTTTATTTTTTTCCCTCTTACTATCCCTTTCTAGTTCTAACACTTAGTCACATTTTTAGATCCTGGGTTCCCGGGTTGGCGGACTTACAATTTATCACTTCCATTTACAACTTCACATCACGAGTTTGAACGACCGCCGTGCTATCCCACACTTAGCCGATTCTATGACCGTAGGTTCCTGGGTTGACGAGATCAAGCTTTAATGCTCCAATGTTCCGTGATAGACGCATTGCAAAAAAGAGTTCTACGATCTACATTTCAATCCATGGAATCTCCGAACTGCCTAAGTTTCATTCTGCCTACATGATTCCATCCAACCGCCGTGTCGTCCCATACTTAGCCAACTTCACACCTCATACCATTGTGGGCTCTCGGGTTCGCGGGTTCACAAAAATATCAAATCACATATTTCCCTTGTCCATACTTTCCATCCTCACGTCCTTCCCAATGCACATTTACTATGATTTTAATGCTAATAAGAGAAAGGCTCGAGGAGATATCCTATTAAAATGCATTAAACAGGATTTACGGAGGATTATATCATCTCCCTCCAACATTCATTCCTAACATAATTTGGAGCAAGTTAACGTTTTCGTCGACTTATGGCAACAATTTGACAACAGTTCTGTGGAGATACACTGAATATTTTTCATGCACGAGGATCGGAGTTTTCAATGGTCCAGGGCATATTCCTATTATTCATCCCCTTCTGTCCAGAAGGAAATAATCTAGACATATGGAATTGTGTGCACAGGTTGTGTCCCAGAATTTTTTGATCATAAGGATTTGGTCACCTGGTGCGCTGAGATATATATTCCAAGCCAGTGGATCATTTAGTTGCAGGACCATTCCCATGTCTCTCTGTCACTTCAGGTATTCTGTAAGATGTTGATACCTCCTAAGACAATGCTCACCTTCAAAGGTGAAGATTGTAGGGAGTTCTTAAAAAAACATGACAATGGAATGTAACTCTTACCTGAATTCCTAGAGAACCCAATGACTGTCCCCGAGGACATCACAAGATTGTAGGTTGGCTCATTAAAAAAATCCATTCCTGGAAATTGCATGGATTTTTACGAGGATAACAAGACAAGAAACCATGACCAACATCTCCCAGATGATTCTTTACATTCTATATTTTATGGTCAAAGAACATGCCATCTTAGATTGGGGTAAGTTGATTTCCATTGAAATCTCTTCCCAATTGGTGCAATATATGAAGGAGAAGAAATTCTTTATGTCATCTTATTTGGTTTTTGTGATAGCATATTATTGTTAGTTCCCGAGATTATCTGAGTGCAAGAAGATAAACTGTGAATTCGACCCAGGAACCTTTTGGTATCAAACAATTTGGAGGCACAATGCCTCCCAACATTTTTATGAAGCTTTTAATGATTTTTTCCCAGTTTTTAAGGATTTGATGTTTGGAAAGAACGCTCCCCAGTTGTCTGACCAGGCGAGTAAGTTCCTGGATAGGAAGGGGACACTAGAACAAATGGAAAATTATAACGTTATAAGGATTTTTGGATACAAGGAAAATCCTTCCTTCCTTTCATGCCACATATCTGAAAAAATGTTTGTTGTTGAAATCACAAGGAAATACAACTACTAGTTGCATTTTTCCATGAAAAGAGAAAAAATCAAATTCATACCTCTGCCTTGGAAAGTTGGGGATTTCATATTCAAAAATATGAACAAGATTGATGAATTTGCGGGCCACTTCCACAACCTCAATTTAAAATAAGATGAAAAAGTAAAAGGGTTCGACCCTAATGGTATTTTTGTAGAACATCTATTGGTTGTTGGTTTCAACAATTCTTTCATTAATACTATTTTGAAGGAAGACAGATACAATGCCTCAGACACTCCCGCTTGTGACACCGGTGACCTGAAGACAATACTCAACACCAATGAGTCATACACGGAGAGAGGAAAAGGTCCGGGTGATAAAAATTCCCAATCCCCGATTGTCATGCCAAATAGTAAAACATCTTGGAGAAACACTCCAACGACCTTCCAAAATAAGAAAGTAACCCGCAGTTATTCAGGCGGAGGAGGAGATAAGAACCCTCCTTTCGACAAAATTGAAATTTCTCATAAACTTTCCTTGAGAAAGAAAATAAAAAACATTGTGGAAGAAGAGGAGGGACCTCAAGGAGAAAGTGATATCCACGAACTCTCCGTCGAGGATATGGAACTTGAAATTGACATCGAGAAAGTGTTCCCCAACATCGACCAACTAGAGAACACTACTCACTAGAACCCTCAGATGAAAATAATTGAGACCGAGACCTTCGACGAAGAAGAGTCTTTTACATTTCAGAGGGTTGTTTTTGACAGCGAGTCCAAAATTTTGATTATTGAGAAAAGAGATGTAAAGAATAAGAAGGGGAAATTGTGTTCAGATATTAACCTACGAAACATGCGGCCTTCCCAAATTTCCCAGATACACCGAGCAACTGGATATGCTCTAGATAATTCTATTGGAGGCCTTGAAGAAGAGAATGTTAGGTTAAATGAGTGAATCAAAGAATTGGAGGAAGCTTTAATGCCCTTTCTAGTACTTGCTAGTCCTTTAGCAATAATCAGGCCTACCACACCTTCGACAAAATTAAAAGGATCGAAAATCCTTCTTACATTAGCCTGAGGCTATGTGGAAAAGAATATCAAGAAAATAATTGAATTAATAACATAGGCTTGGGAGATTTCAAAGAGCATGGTCTCTTTTGGAACGAGAGTACACACTTTTCATGAATATCTGTAGGCATATTTGAAAAACGAGGAAGGTTTATACCTCAATGCGGTTGTACCATTTGGTGTTAAAGTTATCAATATGACATAATTGAGAAGAAGAGAGGAGGAACTCCCTTGTCTGAACCAGATAAAACAACTGAATGCATGCTGGAAGGAAAAGGTTAAAAACCTGAATATTATTGTTCAAGCAATCAGTCAGGCCATAACTAGAAGAGAAGAATTATTCAAGAAACTAACTAAGATAGATCTCGCTGGAAGAACCAATGAGGTCCAAGAACCCAAACTGATACTCAATCCGTTTTTCTTAACCAAGGAAGCATTTGATGAACAAGTTGATCTCTTTAAAGGGTTATCATTTGAAAAATTCTACGACATTCTTGGATATGGTGAAGATGACGTGGAAAGCTGACTAGTTGATTATTCGATTAAAAATCAAGATATTGAAGAAGCATTGTAGAACATTTCTATTGATCTAAGGGACTTGGAAGGTGAAATCTTCAATATAAAAATCTGGCATGAAATCAATGTGGCACCAATGAGGAGCTACATCGAGGAGTGGTTTAAAAGGGTTTTCGACAAGCTTACCAATGAAGGGCAAAGGACGGTTGAGATGGTTCTTGTAACCGCCGAGGAGAGTCATAAAAGGACATCAGCGAGCAAGTGAAAAACCATGAGATACCATCATAGTAAGTTCATACTGATCACATGTTTGTTTCTTTATCAAGATCTTCATCCAGTTACTCCACCTCTTTAAATAGAAAGGTTTAACCGAAGATTGATAATTTCCTTTTTGTTCTTACCAGGTCTTGTTGTCTTATGCCGCCCACTTTCTTCTTTCTACAAAATTCATTCTTATACATATTTTCTTTATGGTCCACGGGAGCCCCAATCCCAGTCATTATGAAAAATGCCTTTTAATTTCAGAGAATATGTATTGAACTATATATTTTTTAGAAATTCCAAGAGAGCTATTTTGGGAACAATCTCGACTGTACTTTGTAACCCAGTTTTTATGAATATAATGTATTTGAGGTTGATCTATCGTTTTCTCCATTTGAGTTTCCCATTTACTACTCTGTCAAAGTTCTCTTATGCACACTGATCATTTTATTTTAGTTTTTATGTGATAATAAATCTTTATCCCTACTGTGATGGATGTGAGGAAGTTTTGTTTATTTGATTTAAATGTATGAATGTGTGTGTTTCCTGGTCCATTCTCATGAACTCTCTCTTTAAAAGAAAAATAAAAATATTTTTCCATTTTCTGTTATATCTATTTTACTTTCCTTTGACAGACTTATTAAAAGTCCCACATTTTATAAATCTCGGACAGAGGAGTGCCACTTCTAAAAAAACATAGGAGGATTTACATCCTCGTGAGGTTTCCTTTTCAGTCCTAATGGATTCAAGTGTCAAAATTTTTACCGACCATACTGGGGAACATGAACTAAAAATTTGGAACTTGGCCCAACATTTAAAAAAGAATATATGAATTTACCCCAGGGTAACCAACCCCATTTAGAAATTGGACTGAATAATCAACGAAGCATTTTGCACCAATTGTATAATATGGTAATATCAACAGCCCAGACTCGATAAGAGTTAGAATATTCTTGGAAGATCTTAGTCCAAGAAGAATATAGATAAATTCTTCGAAGACAAAGGAGAGAGGAACGAAAAGATCAAAGAAATCAAAGAGTGGCTAGAAAAGCACAAGAACAAGGTCGATATTGAAGCTAGACGAATTCAAGGGACCCATTAACTGAAGTAAAAGTAAGAAACTCTCTGTCCTTAGAAGTGAAAGGTCTGATCCTGAAACCTCCTAAAAAATGGCAGCAAGAGAAGAACCGCCTTGAATCAATCATCATGAGGAGAGACAAGGAGGTGAAAGAGATGTTGCAAGAAACCAAGGAATCCCAGGGTTTGTGTTAGCGATATTTCTTGTAGGCGGGTTAAAATGCAAAAGAATGGGTTAAAACCCACTTGTCCTAGGTTTTGAACGCAAATGCGCCTGTGGTAAGCGGCAAGCAAGTCCGAGCGGCAGTGATTCGCGCGCCCAGATCAACAGTGCATATGGGATTCCGGACCCCCCCGCCTTTCTACCTTTAAGAGG
>ML787087.1:312665-347789 GCA_009831015.1 Picea engelmannii
GGGGGGGTCCAGAATCAGACGCACAACTTTCCGATGGCCGAGATCTTAGCGCCCGGATCAATGATGCTCGTGCGATCCCATTAGTCTCAGCTTCCCTGTGTTTAGCATGCGTGGGCCCTTCTCCCATCATGTCATCTTCCAGAATCACCTTTCTCCTACTGTCGTGTGTCATCCATCCACCTCCCCTCTTTGGTCCACATGGTCCTCCTTCCTTCTCATGATCCACTCATCGCTTGCCATGTGTCCCGCTCCTTTCCACGTCAGACTCTCGCCAAAGAGCAAGTCCACTATCTCTCGTCTTCCCCCTTTTTCTGCCTGTTGTCTTCCGCCATGTGCCCTCCTCTGTCGCCATTCTCACACCTCGCCACTTCGTTTACGCCCTCATGATCCGACACCACCACTCCTGTCATGCGCCCCATCCTTCGCGCTGGCCTCCATGCCTGTTCGTCAAGCCATTCAGTTATGCCAGGTGGCAGTGTGAGGAGTTTTCCACATCCCAAAGTGCTGAGTTGGTCGGGCCGTTCTCAATCCCAACGAAGCAGTTATTGAAGCGGTTGGTGGTGGTTAGACATCGCCTCCGCCATAATGGGAAAGTCCGGCAATGAACTAGAGGCACGTCGATTCACCGATGAAATTGTCAGAAGATCAATCGCGTCTGCCACAGGTTGCACGACCATTCAAAGATTGCAGCTGCAGATTGTCAGGAGCCATGCAGACACAAAGATTTTAATGCTACGTCTCGATTTTTTTGATGTTGCTAGTTTGAGTATATGAAGGCGTTTTCGCCATATTTTGTATCTATTGATGGTATAGCTAAGCTCCCAACTGTAAAGTTTCATCAAACATTCTAGTTCTCTGGGTTGTGTATCTGTGTTTGAGATTTCTTGTTTTATGAAAAACAGTTCTCCTTTTGCATCTATGTTTTCATCTCATATCAGAGAGTTCATGATTGAATGATTCGTGTGGATTGTTGCAGTGATGTTATGATAAAGGATTTGTTGTGGCATTATTGTATTCTCTGGTCTTTTGTGTTTGAATGTAAGAGGATCTTGCGTTCGAATGCTTTCTCCTTCAGTTTGTTACAAACCTGATGTTTATAATAGACCTTCGCACTTTTCTCATGCAAGTCTTCCCCCTACTCACCCTTACTACAACTCACTGTTTGAAGTTTATCTAAGACCTCACTCACCCATGCATTCCTGGCCTATTTTCTGAGTTGAGACGATTGTTCTGAGATAGCTTCCATTTGATCACCTCTTTTAAACAAATTGTGACATTAAACTGATGGGTGTCAGGCTCTGCTCCTGCAAAGCAATCCAGGAGTGACTTCTGACGCTAACATTTCTGGCGCCGTTGCCGGGGACAAGTTTGAATATTTTCCCCGGGTATGAACGACAAAGATCAACTGATTTTGAAGGTGCATCAGATATCAGAACTTGAATATTGCTACTGTGCACCTGGTGACTCCATTGTGACAAATCCGCTGGGGAGGACCTGCTCTATCAACTGTGGCTTCGAGAGGCAGACATACGAGGTCTAATCCACACTTGCCTTTAGCTACACCAGGAGCTGACTCGGAAGCGGTGCGCAGAAAGGGAAAGAGATATGTAAAAGAATTTTCCATCGCTGAAACAGGTAATACGCCGTCCCCTTCTATGAGAACTCCATTTTCTTATTCTCAGCTTCCTAGTCGTCCTTCCTTCGAGGTTTCCCATTTTCTGAATTTCGGGAGTGTTCCTGCTGAGTTTTCTCCTCCTGGTCTGGTATCAGAAAGAGAGATCCTTGTCACTCCCCCCTCCCTGAAGGTTGTGACTCATCACAGACCTCAAGCTTCTGAAGGTTTCACCACCTCTCCTTTTATTTCTACTGCCGCACAGAGAGAAGCATCTTCACACTCAGGTCCCTTGGCTCTCTCTCTGTTTTCCCCATTGTCTCCTCCAAGAACCTCTTTTCCGACATCTCCCGTCCACACTCCTTCTCCTTTGAGTTCTCCTTTACCTAATATTCCTATGGCTGGTACTAATCCCCCTCTGAATAGAATGGATGCCATAGTTGCTGCCAGATATGCTCCTTTGATCCTACCCCATCCTATGATCCCCCTCCCTGCTGGAGACTATTTGAAATACATGCCCAAGCTTAGTGGGGAGGGAGACATAACTGCTGAAGAGCACCTAGCTGCTTTTTATAGTTATGCAGACAACTTAAATATCGAGAATGAAGATGTCTGGATGAGAGTTTTCGTCCAGAGCCTTGATGGAGAGGTAAGAAAATGGTTCAGAGGACTGGCCCCTGGATCAATTGCTGGCATTGAAGCCTTGGATAATGTTTTCCTGAGGCAGTGGGGGGACAGAAAAGATTTCATGTATTACATGACAGAGTTTGGGTCCCTAAGGAAAATGGAAGGAGAGTCTGTCTTTGACTTCTTCAAAAGATTTAATAAGATGTACAATAAGATCCCTGCAGAGATAAAACCCTCAGAAGCCTCTGCCCCAATTTCATATGCTGGTGCATTTGATCCTGATTTCTGCCTGCTACTAAGGGAAAGAAGAGATACCTCCTTAGCTCAAATGCAATACGCCGCCGTAGAAGTGGAATCCAACATATTGGTAGCTGACAGACTGAGGAACAAAGCTGATACAGACAGAAGGAAGGGAAGAACCGAAGCTTCAACTTCTGGCCCATCATTGCCTCACCCTCAAGTGAACGAATTGACCAAGATGATGAAGTTTCTGACCAAAGAGATGGAGAGGTTGAAGGTAGAAAGGAAACAAGCATATAAGGGCCCTTAGAACACCGAAAATAAAGGAGGTTTCAGGAGACCAAATAATATTTCTCCTCCAACTATGCACAGAGAAAGGGGAAGAGACAGAGAAGACCAGAGGATTCAGGCTCCCTTTCAAAACCATTTGGTGTCCCATGAGGAGGAAGGAGAAACAGATGAGCTTGATCCCGAAATCCACTGCCTAGAAGATACTCCTCCTTTTCATCATCTCACTCAGACTGCTTACGAAGAGTCTCTCATGAATAGTCATCCAAATGAATTGAGAAAGGGAGACAAAGCTAGCGGCGACCGAGGCAGGTACAACCTGAGATCCGACAAAAGGGCAGCAACACCTGATGTTCCTGAGCAATCCACTAGAACAGAGAAACCTGCTAATGAAGTAGCAGACACTCACAGAGGTAAGAAGGCTCAAACTCTCTCTCCCATCGTCCATAATCATGTTTCTGAAATTAGAGAAATCCCAAAGCCTATGTCTTCTTTCAATTTCGAACATGAGATTCAAAAGATCAGAATCCCTGTGCCACTCACTAAGTTAATTAAACATGGGGAATTCAAAAAGCGCTTCTCTGAGTTGTTGAAATCTGAAGCATCATACCCTCTCACAGACTCCATAAACCTCCAAGATGAAAGGCCTGCAGTTGTCCTAGGTTCCATGGTAGAAGAAAGAGATGATTCATCCCCTCCCTTCTACACATCCCTGAACATACATGACAAAGTGTTGCATAATTGCCTTATGGATTCAGGGGCCTCTCACAACCTCATGCCCAAAACTGTCATGGAAGAGTTGGGAGTCATCAAGGACCTGGTATTTTCCCTGTTTCAGCTACCCATGAAGAATATGGTCATGGATATCATGGTAGCTGACGTCCCCCCTAAGTTTGGCATGCTGTTGTCAAGATCTTGGATAAAGAGACTGGGGGGAACCTTGCAGATGGATCTCACATATGCCACCATTTCAGTATTTGGAGGGGAGCATAGGAGACTGTACAGAGAAGTCCAACTGGAATACATAATCAGTGATGAAGCCAACCCTACCAATCATCCCATCTATGCCTTGGACACTGATTTAGGCTCCAGTTTACTACAGCTCACCCACACCCCTGAGGCTCCTTTACAGATCAGAAAGAAGCCCATTCTTAATCAGGAGACACCCCCTCCAATCACCTTTGTTTGGAAGATGTTCTTTGATGGAGCTTCCTCCAGTATGGGTGCAGGTGCCGGAGTGATATTCATATCACCCTGTTGAGAGACCATATCCCTGTCATACAAGCTGGAATTCAAAATCACCAATAATGTGGCAGAGTATGAAGCTCTGGTTCTAGGATTAAGAGCTACCAAGGAAATGGGAATTAAGGAGATGGCTGTGTTTGGAGATGCAGAGTTGATCGTTCAACAGGTCAAAAATGTTTATCAGGCTAAGAACCCTCGGCTCAGGAATTATAGGAATGAGGTATGTGACCTAATTGATAATTTTTTCCTGGCCTTTAATATTTCTTACATTCCAAGGGAGGAAAATGCTTCAGCCGACTTTTTAGATGTCACAGCTAGCTTTCTTGAAGTTCCTTCACCACCAGTGGTCAGATCCGACGTTGAAATAAAATATAGACCTTCTATACCAAACAACGTTAAACACTGGAGGGTGTTTGAAGATGATCAGGAAATGGAGAAATTTCTCCAGTCCATCGATGACTTTTCTACGTTGCACATAGATGAGAATCCCGACATGGAAGGTGACTATCACCCTGGGGAACTTTTAAATAAAATTGCTGATCCCCAGATTATTCAACTACCGAGCAATTACATTCTGAGAGGACTAGTTCCATTAGAAAGACTGTTCGATGGAAATGATGTGGCAGTAAAGGGTAAAATCTCAGGTGATGATGATGACACAACTGAGTGCAACATAGGCACATTGGAGAAGCCCAAGTTTGTCAAGCTGTCAAGGAATTTGACCAAGGAGCAGAGAGACGAATATACTAAGTTGCTAAAGGAGTTTGCTGATGTGTTCGCATGGACCTACGAAGACCTCAAGACGTATGACACATCAGTCATTGAGCACAAGATCCCACTGGAAGAGGAGGATAAGCCATTTAAGCAGAAGCTGAGACAGATAAATCCCATGTTGATACCTATTATGGAGAGAGAGGTAAAGAAGCTGCTAGATGCCCAGATCATTGTCCCCTTGAGATATTCAGAATGGGTAGCCAATTTGGTCCCGGTGAGAAAGAAAAGCGGGGAAATCAGACTCTGCGTTGATTTCAGGAACCTGAATAGAAGTTCCAGAAAGGACAATTATCCCCTGCCCAACATGGAACACATATTACAGAGGGTCACTTGCGCATCCAGGATATCCATGATTGATGGTTTCTCTGGATACAATCAGATATCAGTCATGCCCGAGGACAGAGAAAAAACAACCTTCACCACTCCTTGGGGCACGTTCATGTATGCCAAAATGCCTTTCGGACTGATGAATGCAGGAGCAACATTTCAGCGGGCCATGGACATAGCCTTCATCGGGGAGAAGGACCAGTTTGTGGTGATATATCTGGATGACATCACAGTCTTCTCCAAGACTGATAAAGAGCACTGCTTCCACTTAAAAAGAGTTTTCCTGAAGTGTCAGAGGTATGGCCTATCTTTAAACCCCAAGAAATCACTGTTTTCTATGCAGGAGGGAAAGCTGTTAGGTCACATAGTGTCAGCAGAGGGAGTAAGCATTGACCCAAGCAGGGTGGAAGCGATTCAGGCCCTGTCACTTCCCAGGTCTAAGAAGGAAGTTCAGGCATTTTTGGGGAAGATTAACTTTTTGAGGAGATTCGTCTCAAACTTTGCCGAGTTGGTGAAACACATTACAGCCATGCTCAGGAAAGGCAATGAAGTGAAATGGACTGCTGAACCCAGGGAATATTTCGCCCGAATAAAGAAAGCATTGACCGAGGCACCTGTGCTAATCAGTCCCGATTATTCTAAAGATTTCCTGATTTTCTCATTTGCTTCTGATGACTCGGTAGCAGCAGTCTTGTTGTAGAAAAATGATCAAGGGTGAGAGAAACCTATTGCTTTCTACAACAAGGCATTGAGAGATGCTGAACTCAGGTATGAGATCATGGAGAAGCAGGCCTATGCATTGGTGAAAGCTCTCAAAGCTTTTGGGATCTATGTTTTGCACTCAAAGATCACTACATATGTCCCTTCAACCTCTGTGAAGGACATTCTTATACAGCCTGACATAGATGGGAGAAGGGGTAAATGGATCGCCAAGATCTTGGAATTTGACCTAGAGATTAAGCCCACCAAGTTGATAAAGGGGCAAGGTTTGGCCAAGCTGCTGGCTGAATCCAATTGCAAGACTTTGGGGATTAACTTCATCAATGAGCAAGCTGAGTCATATGGCAGGAATTCTCATATCATCATACCTCTAGCATCATGTCCCTGGTACAAGGATATCTTGTATTTTCTGCAAGAATTAAAGCCCCCTGACGGATTAGGAAAGAGTAGGGCCAGAGCTTTGAAGCTCAAAGCGGCCAGGTATTGTCTCATTGACCGAGCCTTGTATTGGAGAGACCCTCTGGGGATACTATTAAGATGTCTGGACCCGCTGCAAGCCTAAAAGGTGATGTTCAATTTTCATAGCAGTCTCTGTGGAGGTCATCATTTTTGGAAGACCACAACCCAAAAAATCCTCCGAGCTGGGTATTACTAGCCTACTTTTTTTACTGATGTCTGCAGGGAAGTTAGTGCTTGCATTAAATGCCAGTAGTTCTCAGGTAAACAACAACTCAAATCTCTGACATTAAATCCTGTAGTAGTTTCGGCACCCTTTCAGCAGTGGGGATTGGATTTCATCGGAAAGATTCATCCTCCCTCAAGTGGCCAGCATAGATGGATCCTCACTGCGATTGATTATTTCACCAAGTGGATAGAGGCTGTCCCCACCAGGAGCACTTCTCACAAAGTAATCATCAGTCTCTTGGAAGACATCATAGCCAGATTTGGTTGCCCAAGTAGGATTGTCACTGACAATGCCACCCCCTTCAGGTCTGAGCCTCTAGTCAAGTTCTGTGAACAATTTGGGATTTCATTGGTTCACTCCACTCCATACTACCCTCAAGGAAACAGACTGGCAGAGTCCTCCAATAAAAGCCTAATCAATCTCATCAAAAAGCTACTGGAGGACAATCAGAGGGCCTGGGACTCAAAGCTCAAATTTTCCCTTTGGGTTGATCGGGTAACAACAAAGAAATCCCTGGGTATCTCACCTTTCCAACTTGTTTACAGAATACATGCCATTTTCCCCACTCAACTCGCCTTACCTGTGGCGAATTTCCTTCAAGATTTTGAAGGAGAACCTAACCATGTGGTCAGGAGGATTCATCAAATGGTGGAGGTGTAGAAAATCAGAGAACAGGTCATGGATAGAGCCTGCAATCATCAGCAGAATATCAAACACGCTTTTGACAGGAAGAAGAGAAAGAAGGAATTCAAGCAAGGTGAACTGGTACTCAAGTGGGACGCACCCAGGTAGGACAGAGGCAAGCACGACAAGTTTGATGCCCTCTGGTTTGGGCCTTTTGAGATCCTTGAAGTATTTTCAAACAACACATACAGGTTGCAGGATCTGGAAGGCAAAGAAGTTTTTAGTGGCCCAGTAAATGGGCATTTCCTGAAAAAATGTTTTCTGTGAGCTGCAGTCGGCTCTTTTGTTTTGTAAATATTGTTTTTGTTTTGTTTTCAGTTTAATAAATGACTCCATATCCCAACAGCAAAGGCACTGGATCTGCAAAAGAGTTCTTAGAGCATCACAGGGACGACTCTATCCCCCATGGAGCCAAATGTTAGCGATATTTCTTGTAGGGGGGTTAGAATGAAAAAGAATGGGTTAAAACCCACTTGTCCTAAGTTTTGAACGAAAATGCGCCTGTGGTAAGCGGAAAGCAAGTCCGAGCGACAACGATTCGCGTGCTCGGATCAACGGTGCATATGGGATTCTGGACCCCTCCGCCTTTCTACCTTTAAGCGGAGGGGGGGGGGTCCGAAATCGGGGGCGCATCTCTTCAACGGTCCAGATCAGCGCACCTGGATCAACGGCGATAAAGGCAATTCCGGACCCCCCCTGCCTTTCTACCTTTAAGCGGAGGGGGGGGGGTTCGGAATCAGACGCGCAGCTTTCCGACGACCGAGATATTAGCACCCAGATCAATGACGCTCGTGCGATCCCATTAGTCTCAGCTGCCCTGTGTTTAGCATGCGTGGGCCCTTCTCTCGTCATGTCATCTTCCAGAATCACCTTTCTCGTGCTGTCATGTGTCATCCATCCACCTCCCCTCTTTGTTCCGTGTGGTCCTCCTTCCTTCTCATCATCCACTCGTCGCTTGCCATGTGTCCCGCTCCTTTCCACGTCAGACTCTCGCCAAAGAGCAAGTCCACTATCTCTCGTCTTCCCCCTTTTTCCGCCTGTTGTCTTCCGCCATGTGCCCTCCTCTATCGCCATTCTCACACCTCGCCACTTCGTTTACGCCCTCATGATCCGACGCCACCACTCCTGTCATGCGCCCCATCCTTCGCGCTGGCCTCCATGCATGTTCGTCAAGCCATTCAGTTATGCCAGGTGGCAGTGCGAGGAGTTTTCCACATCCCAAAGTGCTGAGTTGGCCGGGCCGTTCTCAATCCCAACGAAGCAGTTATTGAAGCGGTTGGTGGTGGTTAGACATCGCCTCTACCATAATGGGAAAGTCTGGCAATGAACTAAAGGCACGTCGATTCACCGATGAAACTGTCAGAAGATCGATTGCGTCTGCCACAAGTTGCACGACCATTCAAATATTGCAGCTGCAGATTGTCAGGAGCCATGTAGACGCACAGCTTTTAATGCTACATCTCGATTTTTTTGATGTTGCTAGTTTGAGTATATGAAGGCATTTTCTCCATATTTTGTATCTATTAATGGTAGAGCTAAGCTCCCAACTGTAAAGTTTCAACAAACATTCTAGTTCTCTGGGTTGTGTATCTATGTTTGAGATTTCTTGTTTTATGACAAACAATTCTCCTTTTCCATCTATGTTTTCATCTCATATCAGAGAGTTCATGATCGAATGATTCGTGTGGATTGTTCCAGTGATGTTATGATAAAGGATTTGTTGTGGCATTATTGTATTCTATGGTCTTTTGTGTTTGAATGTAAGAGGATCTTGTGTTCAAATGCTTTCTCCTTTAGTTTGTTACAAACCTGATGTTTATAATAGACCTTCGCACTTTTCTCATGCAAGTCTTCCCCCTACTCACCCTTACTACAACTCACTGTTTGAAGTTTATCTAAGACCTCACTCACCCGTGCATGCCTGGCCTATTTTCTGAGTTGAGACGACTGTTCTGAGTTTGATTCCATTTGATCACCTCTTTTAAACAAATTGTGACATTAAACTGATGGGTGTCAGGCTCTGCTCCTGCAAAGCAATCCAGGAGTGACTTCTAACGCTAACAGTTTGGAAATAGAAGGAGGGTGAGAGATTCCCCTCTTAATCTCATACGTGAATAACACAAACTCCCGATTCTCCATAAGGGTACCTTAAAGGAATTTTATGTAGATGGGACAATTGTTGCAAAGAGGCATTTTCATTTATTTCTTGACGTTTCTGAATTCCACCGAGTTGAACATGATGAAATCATGGTGAGATTATTTTTGCAAACTTTATCAGAAAAAGATTATGAAAGGTATATAACATTTCCCAGTATTTCCATTCACTCATTTAACGACCTCGAAGTTATGTTCCTAACTATGTTCCCCCCCCCAATTTCCTACCATACCCTCCTCACAAACTTCACCTAGATTGGGTTGAGGAAGAATGAAAGGATACGAGATTTTAATCTCAGGTTCAATAATACCTTGGGTAGAATCTCAGAAGACAAAATACCAAATGACCCGATCATTCTCGTTTTCTATAAGAATGCAATGCCCCTGAACGTAAAATATGCCATCAGAACGTCCCAAATGGATACTCTGGAGGAAGCAATGACTAAGGACACTTAGATGGAAGAAATTATGATTGAAATGGGCATCGACCCCAAAATTATATTGGGAAGAGTACAAAGGAAGATGGGGGGATTGAATATTGATAATCAAGGAGCTTCCAACTTGATAAATAATGAAGATTTTAAACCTCAAGCAACTCAGAATCAAATGGTAGGAGGAGGATTTTTTAAGGGAACCATACCTGATGTAAATTTTTATCCTACGGTGGCACAAGAAACAAATCAAAGAATTGAGATTTCACAGATGAATAGAACCATCAAACAAATGCATAACAAAATAACTAGGTTGAGAAGGGGAGATAATTACATGCCGAACCCAATAATGCCAATTCCCGAACAAAGGAGGAACCCTTCCCCCAAAAACAGAGTCAGATTCAAGAATAATGAAGACTCACCGAGACCAAGGGTTCCTAGACAACCCACTCCAAACACGATTTTTTTGGATGATGTTTGTGACGAGAAATTGACCGAGCAAGAAGATTATTACATACCCGATGAATGCTATGAGACAATGCATATGGACAGATGGAAGGAATCCATGTATATATATGGAGAGGGCGACAACGATCCTAACTTGTAATAAAACATCTCCAAGACAAGAGGATTTGTAAATAGACAAAAGAATAAAAGTGACTCTGACAAAGAAAAGGAAAAACAAAAAGAAAATGAAAATGAAAAAGTGTCGAATGAGAAGGTGACAGTTGGAACCACAAGGCAACCCATAGTGACAATCTCAACTCAAATGACATATAATGTCGTGGAGGACTTAAGTAATTTGTGGATAACCTTTCCTTTTATGGAAGTGGTGAATATTCCTCAGCAGAGGCAAAATATCTTGAAGTTGTTGGATGATCCATCAGAAAGAACTGAAGCTGTTGTTACCACTCCAAAACAGAACCATAGCTCATCGATTGCTAAGATGAGAGGTAAAATTCCACCCTTCTACATCTCAATTGAAAACAATGATATTGCATTACATAACTTTTTAGTTGATACTGGTCTGGCAAATAATATAATGCCACTCACGATCATGGAAGCATTGGGCATGATTTGCACTAAATATTATGAAACTGATGAAAACATATATGCCATTGATTCTAGAAAAGTGTCGGCATACAGAGAAATCAAGGATTTTTATGCATGGATTACAACAACTCCCCATATCATCATAGTTTTTAATATTATTGTGGTAGACTTGCCTCCAACATATGGGGTTGTGCTGGGAAGAGATTGGAGCTCCATGATCGGTGGATATATAATGAATGACGAAAACTGTATGATGCTACTAAGAAAGGAGGGAGAAATGATTAAATTACCCCAAGAGCCCAAAAAACCTTACTCCTTCAAGAAGAAGGATAATTAATTAATGGAAGACTACATAAATGTCAAGATCGAAAACTATGCCACTTGGACATGGAGCATAATGAAAACCTAGAACGAGTTCAAGACTTGGAGGCCTCAAAATATATATTTGGAGGCTACTGGAGAATGTCATTTGATGGAGCATGTTCTAAATCAGGGAATGAAGTTGGAATTGTTATCATAAGCCCAAATAATACGACACATCCTCATGCTGTAAAACTGGAGTTTCCATGCACGAATAACGAGGAAAAATATGAAGCTTTAATCTAGGGGATGATCCTCACACAATGAATGAAAGTAAAACATCTCACTCTAACTAGAGATTCAGAGTTGGTCACCAACCAGGTTACCAAAAACACAAAATAAAAAAGGAGAGACTTAAACTGTATTTCAAAAGAGTTAATGAACTGATGGAATCTTTCAACTCTTTCAATATTTATTTCATTCCAAGGGATAAGAACCACAAGGATGATTCACTAGCCTTGGAGGATTCATTATAAAATCCAAACAATGTCCTGAGAAAAACATCTTTCCAGGTGGAAAGGACCTTTTGGCCATCCGTGCCCGATAATATTGAGTAATTGCAAGTGTTTGAAAATGATGAACAATTGGAGATTTTTTTGTTAAACGATGATGATGAAGATGATGATAAATAAATTGTCATCACCAAATACTGCATACAATTTGAATCTTTGTTCATACAATATGATCATGCCAAGAATCGTCTTGAAGAATTTTCAGTTTGAAAGGCACAAGAGACAAGAAAAGTCAATATCGAAACAAACCAGTCCTTGAAATATGTCAATTTGGGAGTCGGTTGCACCCTCAAAGAAGTTGATCAATATGTTGACTTGTTCAAGGAATATATTGATGTGTTTTCTTGGACCTATCATGACTTAAAGGCTTATGACAAAACAATATTCCAACATATCATTCCTTTGAGGGAAGAAGCCAAACCAGTGAAACAAAAAATAAGAATGATGAATCCCAAGCTGATGCCTCTGGTAAAAATTGAGTTGGAAAAGTTGAATAAGGCAGGGATAATCTATCTCATCAGACATTCAGAATGGATTTCAAATCCAATGATTTTTAGGGATAATACTGGGTAAATCCGAATGTGCATCGACTTCAAAGATCTTAACAAATCGATCATAAAAGATAATTTTTCGTTGCTCAACATAGAGTTTCTGCTACAACAAGTTACAGGATCGACATGCATGTCTATGTTGGATGGTTTCTATGAATATAATCAAGTTTTAGTGGCTTAGGAAGATGGAGAAAAGACATCATTTATCACACCATGGGAAACATATCCATACATTGGAATGCCCTTCAGTTTGAAGAATGTTGGAGCCACGTTGCAAAGGGCCATGGATCATGCGTTCAACAGACTAATAGGAAAGTTTATGGATGACTACCAAGATGACTTGACAGTGCATTCGAGAAAAAGGGAGGATCACATCCATCATTTAAGAAAAGTCTTTGAAATATGTAGATTATATGACGTATCTCTCAACCCAAAGAAATGCTTGTTTGTTGTGACTCAAGGCAAGCTGTTGGGCCACATTTTATGCAAGGAAGAGATTTACATTGACCCAGAAAGAGTTAAAGAGATTAATGAACTGAACCCCCTGACATCTAAGAAGTGAGTCCAACCATTGTTCGGGAAAATAAATTTTGTTTAAAGATTTGTTCCTGATTACGCAAGCATCGTAAAACCCATCAATTTGTTGCTGAAAAAAGAGCAGAGGTTCGAGTGGACAACAAATACTTAGGAAGCATTCAACAATATCAAGGGGGCCATCACCACTGATCCCATACTCATTAGTCTAGATTTTCAAAGGGATTTGATCATCTATTCATTTTCTACAGAGGTAGTTGTCGCGTCCGTCCTCACTCAGAAAAACAACAATGGAGAAGAGCTCCCCATAAATTTTATGAGAAAATATGCACAACTATGAGTTGAGGTACTCAGAACTCGAGAAACAAGCTTTGTCTCTTGTAAAAGTTGTGACACACATTCAGAATTATATACTAAAATCTCATGTTATTGTCTGCGTCCCCTCGTCCCCCGTCAAGATGCTTCTAAAACAACAATTGAGAGAAGGGAAATGGGATAACTGGTTAGCAAAAATTCAAAAGTATGATATTGAGATCAAACCATTGAAGGCAATAAAAGGAGAATGATTATGAAAGCTTATGGAGAATGGGGACTCAGTCGATGGGATGATTTCAATCTCAGTCGGGGAACCATTAGCTGATTCAGAATGGTACCGAGATATCATATTCTATTTAAGATTCGGTCAATTCCCTATTACAATGAATTCCAAGGAGCGAAGGACACTCAAGATGAAGGCAAGCCAATATGTGTTCATTGCTGATATACTTTTCAAAAGAAATTTCGATGGTATACTGCTGAGATGCGTCGATGAGAATCAAGCTCCAGGATTGATCAAATAATTCCAAGAGGGAATATGTTGTGAACACTTTTCATCCACTGCAACTGCTCAAAAAATAATTAGAGCAAGATTCTACTGGTCGCCAATCTTTAGGGACTCGTATGCCACAATAAGGAGATGTTTGTCATGCCAGCAGTTCTCAAGAAAAATGAAGAAAGTTGTGATGCCTCTGCAATCGATTGTGGTGGAACAACAATTTTCCCAGTGGGGACTTGATTTCGTTGGGCCAATTAATATGGAATCTATTAAAGAGCACATGTACATTTTAACAACTACCGATTATTTCACAAAATGGCCAGAAGCAGTGGTGCTGAAGAAGGATAAAACTGAAGAATTGATTGGATTCCTCGAAGAAAACATTCTGTCGAGGTTTTGTGTCCTAGATAAATTTATCACATACAACGGTTTGATCTTCATTGGGGAAAAATTCACGGAGTTTTTCGGACAATATGGGATCATCATGGGTCAATATTTGAATTATTATCCATAAGGAAATGGCCTTGCCGAATCCACGAACAAAACACTGGTGCATATATTGAAGAAAACGTTTGATGGAAACCAGAGGAATTGGCATTTGAAGCTGACATAAGCATTGTGGGCAAGAAGGACAACCCCAAATGATAGTACCGGGATGCCTCTGTATCTATTGGCTTATGGGAAAGAGGAAAAAATTCCAATCAACCTCGATATTAATGCATTGATCTCTATGGTTAATACTGAAGATATGGGAGACACTTTGCCTAGCAAGAAAAGGATCAATCAATTGCTGAAGCTGGAGGAGGGACGAAGCAAAGCCCTGAATCAGACTTCTTAGAGGCAACAGATCATCAAAAAATATTTTGATCAAAGCATAACTATGAAGAACTTTCATAAGGGAGAACTGGTACTGCTTTGGAACAACACCAAGGAAAAGCCATCCATGCACATGAAGTTCAAAGCACTCTGGATAGGACCCTATGTATTCGAAAATATATTGGGCTTTAACTCATATATGCTCCAAGACTTGAAAGGAAAAATGTTAATGTTTCCTGTCAACGAGCAACATCTGAAAGGTTTCTTCTCCTAGCACTTTTTTATTCTCATTGTACATAATTTTATTTCTAGTTTGTATATTCTTAATCTGACTCCATAACCCAATGGGCGGAAGCACCTGGTTATGAGAGATTCTGGATTCTTGACAACCCACATGGTGTCATCATCTCACAGTTGGAGCTTGTTGTTGAGGTCATTTCACGCTTCCAAAAATTCCCTCCCCTTTTCTATTCTCCCAAATTCTTTTCTCCCTTTCTTTTCCCTCTTCTACACTTACTCGTTTTTCCCTTTTCTTTTTTTCCCTCTTACCATCCCTTTCTATTTCTAACACTTAGTTGGATTTTCAGATGCAGGTTCCCGAGTTGGTGGACTTGCAATTTATCACCTTCTTTTACAAATTCACATGATGAGTCCGACCGACCGCCTTGATGTCCCACACTTATTTGAATCTACGACCGCGGGTTCCCGGGTTGACTAGATCGAGCTTTCATGCTCCCGTGTTCCATGATAGATAGATTGCACCAAAGAGTTCCATGATCTACATTTCGATCCATGAACTCCTTGAAATACCTAAGTTTCATTCCACCTATATGAGTCCATCCTATCATCGTGTCGTCCCATAATTAGCCAATTTCGTGCCTCATACCATCATGGTCTCTCGAGTTCGCGGGTTCCCGGGTTCACAAAAATCTCAAATCACATATTTCCCCCGTCCATCCCTGCCACCCTTGCACCCTTCCTAATGCACATTTACTAGGATTTTAATGTTAATAACTTACCATGCAGGTTTGAAAGGATGGTCATTAATAAGCGAAAGGCTTTAGGAGATCTCTTATTAAAACACATTAAAACATGATTTACGAAGAATTATATCATCTCCCTAGACATTCATTTCTAAAATAATTTGGAGCAAGGGAACATTCTCGTTGACTTATGGAAGAAATTTAACAACAATTGTGTGGAGATACACTAAATATTTTCGGGTGCGAGGATCATTTTTTTTCAGTGGTCCAGGGCATATTCCTATTATTAATCCTCTTTTGCCTAGAAGGAAATAATCTTTATGTTTGGAATTGTGCGCGCAGGTTGTGTCCCAAAAGTTTTGATTGTAAGGAGTCAGTCACCTCGTGCACTGAGAGATATATTCAAAGCCAATGGATCATTCAATTGCAGGACCATTCCCATGTCTCTCTGTCACGTCAGGTATTCCGTAATATGTTGAGACTTCCTGAGCCAACGCTCACCTTCAAAGGTGAAGATTTCGGGGATTTCTTAAAAAATAATGATAATGGACTAGACCTCTTACCTGAATTCCTAGAGAACCCAGTGGTCATTCCCGAGGACATCACAAGATTGCAAGTTGGCTCATTTAAAAATACCGTACGAGAAATTGCATGGATTTTTACGAGGATAACAGGACATGAAACCATGGCCAACATCTCACGGATGATTATTTACATTCTATATTTTACGGTCAAAGAATAATCCATCTTAGATTGGGGTAAGTTGATTTCCATTGAAATCTCTTCCCAATTGGTGCAATACAAGAAGGAGAAGAAATTCTTTGTGCCATCTTATTTGGTTTTCATGATAGGGCATTGCTTTCAGTTCCCGAGATTATCTATGTGTAAGAAGGTAAACTATGAATTCGACCTAGTAACCTTGTGGTATCAGACATTGTGGAGGCACAAGGATTCCCAACATTTTTATGAAGTTTTTAACAATTTTGTCTCAGTTTTTAAAGATTTGTTGTTTGGAAAGAACACTCCCCAAATGTCTGACCAAGCGAGTAAGTTCCTGTATAGGAAGGGGACACTAGAACAAATGGAGAATTATAACGTTATAAGGATTTTTGGATCCAAGGAAAATCCTTCCTTCCTTCCATGCCACATATCTGACAAAATGTTTGTTGTTGAAATAGCAAGGAAGTACAATTACTGGTTTCATTTTTTCCATGAAAAGAGAAAAAAACAATTCATACCTCTGCCTTGGAAATTTGGGGATTTCATATTCATAAATATGAACAATATTGGTGAATTCGCAAGCCACTTCCACAACCTCAATTTAAAATATGCTGAAAAAGTAAAAGGGTTCGACCCTAATAGTATTTTTGTAGGACATCTATTGCTATTGGTAACAACAATTATTTCATTAATACTATTTTGAATGAAGACAGAGACAATGCGTTAGGCACTCCTGCTTGTGACACTGATGACCTGGAGACAATACTCAACACCAATGAGTCATACAAGCATAGAGGAAAAGGTTAGGGGTGAGAAAAATTCCCAATCCATGACTATCACGCCAAAGAGTACAACATCTCAAAGCAGTGCTCCAATGACCTACTAAAGTAAGAAAGTAACCCACAGTTATTCAAGTGGAGGAGGAGATAAGAACCCTCATTCTGGTGAAATTGAAAGTTCTCATAAACTTCCCTTGAGGAAGAAAAGAAAAAACATTGTGAAAGAAGAGGAGGGACCTCGAGGAGAAAGTGATATCCATGACCTCTCCCTCGAGGATATGGAACTTGAAATTGACATTGAGAAAGTGTTCCCCAATGTCGACCAAATATAGAACACTGCTCACCAAAATGCTCATATGAAAATAATTGAGATCGAGACCTTCGACGAAGAATATACTTTTTCATTTCAAAGTGTTTTTTTGACATCGAATCCAAAAGTTTGATTATTGAGAAAAGAGATGTAAAGAATAAGAAGGGGAAATCTCATTCATAGATACCTACGGAACATGAGGCCTTCCAAAATTTCTCAGATACATCAAGAAACTGGAGATGCTCTAGATAATTCTATTGGAGGCCTTGAAGTGAAGAATGTCAGGTTAAAGGAGCGAATCAAACAATTGGAGGAAGATTTAATGCCCCTTCTATTACTTGCTAGTCCTTTAGCAATAATCATGCCTACCACACCTGCAGAAAAATTAAAAGGATTGCAAAGCCTTCTCACATCAGCCTGAGTCTATGTGGAAAAGAATATCAAGAAAATAATGTAATTAATAACAGAGGCTTGGGAGATGTCAAAGAGAATGGTCTCTTTTGGAACGAGAGCACACACTTTTCATGAATATATGTAGGAAGATTTGAAAAATGAGGAAGGTTTCTACCTCGATGCGGTTGTACCATTTGGTGTTAAAGTTACCAATATGACATAATTGAGAATAAGAGAGGAGGATCTCCCTTCTTTGAACTAGATAAAATAACTGAACGCATGCTGGAAGGAAAAGGTTAAAAACCTAATTATTATTGTTCAATCATGCAACTAGTCGATAACCAGAAGAGAATAATTATTCAAGAAGCTAACTGAGAAATATTTGGATGGCAACACTAATGAGGTCCAAGACCCCAAATTGATACTCGACTCATTGTTCTTAACCAAGCAAGCATTTGATGAACAAGTTGAGATCTTTAAAGGGTCATCATTTGAAAAATTCTACGTCCTTCATGAATATGGTGAAGATGACGTGGAAAACTGGCTAGTTGATTATTCGATTAAAAATCAAGATATTGAAGAAGAATTGCGAAACATTTTTATTGATCTAAGGGACTTGGAAGGCGAACTCTTCAATATAAAAATCTGGCATGAAATAAATGTGGTGCCAATGAGGAGCTACATCAAGGAGTGGTTTAAAAGGGTTTTCGACAAGCTTACCAATGAAGCGAAAAGGACGGTTGAGACGGTTCCTATAACCACCGAGGAGAGCCATAAAAGGGAATCAATGAGAAAGTAACAAACCATGAGATACCATCATAGTAAGTTCATACTGATCACATATTTTTGTCTTGATCAAGCTCATCATCTAGTTACTCCACCTCTTTAAATAGAAAGGTTTAACCAAAGTTTGATAATTTCCTTTTTCTTCTTACTAGGTCTTGCTGTCTTCCGCGACCCACTTTCTTCTTTCTACGAAATTCATTATTATACATATTTGTTTTATGGTCCATGGGAGCCCCAATCCCAGTCATTATGGCAACTGCATTTTAATTTTAGAGAATATGTATTGAACTACATATTTTTTAGAAATTCCAAGAGAGCTATTTTGGGAACAATATCGATTGTACTTTGTATCCCCGTTTTTCTGAATATAAAGCATTTGAGGTTGATCTATAGTTATCTCCATTTGAGCTGCCCATGTACTACTTTGTCAAAGTTCTCTTATGCATCCAAATCATTTTCTTTTAGTTTTTATGTGATCATGAATATTTATCCCTGCTATGATGGATGTGAGGAAGTTATGTTTATTTGCTTTAAATGTATGAATGTGTGTGTTTCCTGGTCCATTCTCTGGAACTCTCTTTTTAAAAAGGAAAAGAAAAATATTTTTCCATTTTCTGTTATATCTATTTTAATTTCCTTTGACAGACTTCTTTAAAAGTCCCACATTTTATAAATCTCAGACATAGGAGTACCATCTCTATAAAAACATAGGAGGATTTGCATCCTCGTGAGGTTGTTGTTTCGGTCCTAACAGATTCAATCGTCAAAAATATGTTGATCATGTCAAGCCTTCTGGTGTTGCTTCTGGACCTCTTGATGATGTATTTCTATCAACCTTCCTTCTTTAAGTTTGTTCAACTGGTAGAGTCTATCATTCAAAATTCTTCTTTGGTCGAACTTGGCAACATATGCCACCCTATCTGAGTTGTCCTAGAAGTGGAGTGGAATCACAAATCCTTATCCATAGACCCGTTTAAAAGAGGTATGGCCATTCAATATCTTATATGCATACCTACATGCCTATAGAAATGCAGGAACTTTATCATCCCAGTCATTCTTGTTGATTCCACAGATTTGGGTAAGTCATTTGTGTAATGTTTTATTGAATGATTCAACATCTCCATTTGCTTGAGGATGGTATGTTGTTGTTTTTATATGGCCGATGAGACATTTTTTGAGAAGGAATTGGATTGTCTCATTTACAAAGTGCATCCTTTGATCACTCATTAATGTTACTAGACATCCAAATATTGTCATTATATTCTCATAGATGAATTTTGTTGCAACTTCTTTAGTACATGATTCGACTTGCTTTGCTTATGCCCACTTAGTTACATAATCGACTGTAGTAACAATGTACTTTTCACCTACTCTTTTTCTCTTTGGGGAAAAGGTCTGACAAAGTCGATGGACCAAATTTCAAATGGTAACTAGAGTTTACTGACTACAAGGGCATTTCGTTTTTCCATAGAGGTTGACCCATTCTTTGGAAGCTGTCACATTTTTCCATTTGTTCTCGACAGTATTTGTGTTGGGTCGACCACCAAAGACCCACCTGGAGTATCTTTTGGGTTGTCATGTCGTCCTGGAAGTGACCTCTAGCCGGTCCTTCATGTGCTTCATCGATTATGATTTCTCGTTCATGCTCTACGACACATCTCCTCAAGACGTCCTCGTGTTCCAATTCATATAGATAACCATTCATGATAGTGAATGGTGTTTATTTTAGATCTAGGACCTTCTTTTTATTTGCAGGGATATCTTCAGGTGCATTCCCCTCTTCCAAAAGGTTTTCTATTTCTTCAATATCTTTTGGGGCTGCTTCAATATGGAATATTGTGCAACTAGAAGGTTGTCTTCTATGCCGGTCGGGTCCTCCCCCATCTCTAGTCGTGACATATGGTTGAGCCCAGAATTATTTTTTCTTGGTCAGACTATTATGTCGAATTCAAATTCTTGAAATAAAAATATCCAATGCCATATTTTCCCTTGATGCATGGGTTTTTTAACTAGATACTTCATGGCCTAGTGATCTATGAAAAATGTAAACGGGTTCACGAATAAATAATGTCAGAATTTCTGTAGTGCAAAGATCATCGACATGGCTTCTCTTTCTATAGTCAAATAATTTATTTCTGCTTTATTTAGCTTCCGAATGGAATAAGCATTAGGATGGTCGATTGTGTCATCATATAGTTGTGTGAGAACCGATCCTACAACAATACTTGATGCGCCAACATGTACATGAAATCTTCTTGACCAGTAAGGAAATTTAAGTATAGGGGTTTTGACCAATTTTTTCTTTAAGAATTCAAATGACTCTTGATAGTCTTGGCTCCATATGAATTCAAATTATTTCCTAAGTAATTCATCCCTTGGAAAAGTGATGTCTGAATAACGACATATGAACTTTCTATAATACCTGGTATGCCCCAGTAAGATTTTTATCTTCTTTTGATTGACAGGTGGTTTTAAGTCAAGGACAATTTTAATTTTTTCCATATCTACCTTCACACCATCCTTGCATATGACATGTCCTAAGAGGATTCCAATTGGGGTGGAAAAGATACATTTCTTAATATTTAGGGATAATTGAATTTGTTTGCATCTTTCAATCATTAACCTAAGCCATTGTATGTGGTTTTTAAGTAATATGTGTATGGTCCAGTCATTGAAATAGATAGCCATCACATTGTAAATGTATTCTTGAAATTCCTTCACCACTATCCTTGAAAATACTACATGGACACTCTTTAACCCAAGCATTACCCTATAGGAAAAGGAGCCAAATTCAGATACAAATGTTGTCTTTGGTTGGTATTTTTGGCTATGGGCACTTGGTTGTATCCTGAGAACCCATCTGTAAAGGAATAACATTCATGGCCCGCGATTTCATTACTTTTTTATCCACAAACGAAGTGGGGAATGGATCTGACAGTGTCAACTAATGAGTCCTTTGAAGTCTATGCAGATTCTTAGCATTTTAGGGTCGTGCTTCTTTGGCTGGACCACCATGTGACTTAGCCATTCTGATTTGTCGATCAGGTATATAATGTCTGCTTCTAAAATTCTATCGATTTATTTCTGGACGATTGACTTGTATTTATGTGCTAGTTTATAAGGTCGTTTTTTAATTGGTTTTTCCCCAGGGATGAGGTTGATTTTCATTTGCCCCATTTCTTGTAAAATCCCTTTTAAGTATTTATAGTCTCAGGAAAACACATCTTGGTACTCCCTCAGTAGGTTTACTATATCATTTGTCTGTTTTTCTGACCAATAATCACCTACTTGTGCCATCTTAGGTTGATCGTCGTTTGATATATTAAAATGATTTATCTTTATCTCAATATTCATCCATTCCGATGGTTTTTCTTTCACAAGGCGTCGTTCCCCTTCCTCGACTTTAGTGAAAATTTATGGAAACTCGGGTTGTTATGGATCATCCTTATCTTCCTTGGTTACTTTGAATATCGACTTTACGTAATTTTGCATGGCTCGGTGATTACTTCTCCACCCAAAACTTTGACCTGAAATACTTTTGGTTTCCATGTCGATTCATCGAGTAGTTGTACTTTCATTATTTTTCGTCAAAATAAGGTGGCATTTCGATGTCGATCCTATGCCGACCATCATTTCCGCTTTTTCTTTTTGCATGGATGGTGTTGTTTTTTCAAGAAAATTTTTGGTTTGTTGGGATTCTTCTCTTAAGTGCTCCTCCTCCAGGGTGAATTCAAAATATCTGATAAAATTATCTTTGATGTCAGATCACTCGAGTGTGTGACCACATGGTTCTTCAATTTTGTACCATTTTTTTTGTATTTCGTCAAGCGTATTTGCAAACATATGCATCCATACCCTTTCATCCCTATAACCTATTCTACACCATTCGTTTTCACAGTAGTGAATGTGTTCCATGGCATTGTATCTGATTTTGAAGAGGGGAATGTCATTTGTTTTAGCTAGATTCTTCTCTCCAAAGAGTTCTATAAATTAATTTGACACAGTTGTCCATGTTTGTAGTCTTGGGGAATGCGTTTCCCACCATCTTGCAGCTTGTATTGTGAAAGTTTCCACCAGGCTTTGGGTTCTACCCCGTTCTCCCACAGATTTAGAAACTTCTTCGACATGTGTTGATGGTGTGTTTCATTTTTTATAGCACAGTGGATTTTTCATCCTATTTTCGGTTGGGATTAGAGTGGGTGTTTTTCAGAGCCTTTTCTCATATACTATGGGTACTACTTGGATTGAAAAGCATGATCTTGGATATTTTATTTGAATGGATTCAATGGACCAACAATATTTTGAATGGGCTTCATAATTTTCTATATGCCAATTATATAGAGATGAGTCAGAGTTGTTTCCAATCGACATGGGATATTCTGTTAAAATTTCTCCTTACACATTTGGTTTGACATAATCTCTATGTTCATTTATTATCTGGTACAAACATCGATCTTCTTGATCTTCATCCCATGACTCCATCCAAGGTTTCCCTTATTTGGGATCCAGGACAATAATTATTTTCCTATCGCTCCCTTTTAGATTGATTTTATCCCTTTCAAGGGAGATAGTGTCTTTAATTTGTGAGCCCCATGGTCGATCGACAAGTGTTGGATAATCAATCATTCCTTCAACTAAGTTGATTA
The DNA here is from genome assembly GCA_009831015.1 of Picea engelmannii. Classification (NCBI taxonomy): domain Eukaryota; kingdom Viridiplantae; phylum Streptophyta; class Pinopsida; order Pinales; family Pinaceae; genus Picea; species Picea engelmannii. Next base: position 335,710 of record ML787087.1, read on the forward strand.
CCTTGAAGGAGACTGATGTCAGTATACCCATAATTTGTGTTTCCACATTTCTAAGTATGACAATAGGTTCTATTAATATTTGGTCAACAAGTTTGAGGTAGTTCAGTGTCAGTGATAATGAAGGTCGTCCCAACCATATCCACGTGTCCCAAGGAAGGATATCTACTTGGGATCTAAAATCGACGACTACATGTTCAATCATTACCCCGTTGATTTCCAAGTCGACCCATGGGTCGTAATATTTATGTTTATATGATAGTTGTCTGACATATTTGGATGGTCTCTGTCCCTCTTTATATTCTCTTAGGATATTAAGCAGGTCTAACAACTGACTGACAGAGTGCTTGTGTTTTAGGCATTGTATAGATTCTTGCACTATATCTTCATTTTTTTTTCCTCTGTTTTGATGTTCTTGATTAGTATTTTTAAAGAACTTGAGTGCTTCCATCATGATCTACTCTTCTTTATCAGGATTTGGGAATGGATTGGAGTTCCATGTTTGTCAATTTTGTGATGGAGTTTTATTAATATCCCATCCTACTCCTAATCTTGTAACAATATGTAGATTCTTTGAGTTTAATACTTCTTGTTTCAGGACTTTGTGGAGTAAATTCACAATATTTTTGTTCATTATTTTATCAAGTACTATTGAGAAATCCTCGAGTGAGTGATCACCGACACTGCATATGTTGCAAAATTTTAAGTCGACTTGATCTTTTATTGGGTAGTAGGGCTTAATGTGGTCTTCTTTCCAACAGTTAAAATAGTAAGGTCGACCTCGATTGCAACCCTAGAAACCACCTCAACCTCAACCATAGTAGTCATTTCTTCTTCCAAAGTCATTATTCTAGTCGGTTGATTCTATATGATAAAATGTGTGCACATTTGTTCTATTTCATGTCTTTAATCAACATTTGGATGTTCTATGGTTATGAGTTTAATCAACAATTGTTTTAGCTAGAGAGGTAGTGGGGGTGCCCAGAGGGCCCATAGTGATAATAATGGAGGCCATTCAATGTAAGGTGGACTAGGTCCACTATATTATTAAATAAGGCCCACTATGGTAGTTAGATATATTAAATGGGGTGTTAGATATAATAAATGTAAGAGGACTTCTCAGAAGGTTCTACTTCTAGAAGATTCCTCCTCTAGAATATTCTTAGGTGATGGTAGCACTATATAAAGGGGTTCAAGCAATGTAATGGGATATGAAGAAAAGTATTGAATTTGGAGTTGAAGCTCATTAGAAGGAATCCCCCTCGAAGAGGCAAGTGAACATGATATGATACCTTCCATAATAGGATCCATTGTATGGTGTTGCCCTACCCCAAGGGTTTTGATATAATAAAGTTGTGGTTTTCTATATTGTTTCATATATATTGTGTTGTGATTGTATTCAGATATATTTGGTACTATTGTTTTATTTTGTATGCAAGTATTTGGTTCTTAACAATTGGTATCAGAGCACTTTCCTTGGCCAAAGAAGGGAAGAATTTTTTGCTCTTTTTGCAGAATTTGTTTTAGGGAAGAAAAAGAGGGTGACGCACTTTAGGTTCATATATGAAGCTTTATGAGATGAATTTGGAAAAACAAATTAGGTATTTGAATTCCTCTCGGAAAGATACCCAAATTCAAAAAATAAATCAGTCGAAACAAAGTGTGGGAAGTAAAGTTATGAGCATTTTATATTCAATAGTTTTTCAGGGTATTTCTGGAAAAAGCGCGATTTGCTACATAAATTTATTTTTAAACCCTTGTTCTTTTTTTTGGGTTTTTTTCGTGAAAGCGACGGGAATGCAAAGTTTATAATTTCATAGGGTGCTCAGATGGCTATTTCCTCTCAAACCCTCAAAGAATTTATACAAATTACTGAAGCATTCAAATCTCAATTGTATGACACATTGTATGGCACATTGCATGACAGGTTGCATGACCTTGCAGATGGTCTCAATGATAGTTTTTGTAGTATTCAAGATTCATTGGATAACATGCATGAGATATTTCTTATGGAAAACATCGGGGTTGAATATAATTAAGAAATATATGCTTGGTATGATTTTGAGGTTGATTGGGATGATTGGTATATGGATAGTTGTCATTTCTGGGATGACAACCAATTCCATATTTTATTTGATGACTCTACTCCACCTTCTGTAGAGAACATCAATGTCCCACATTAGGAGCTAGTTATAATTACCAACATCCAACCTGCATATTCTACAATGGTATTCTTCCTTCCAAATTCAGCTTTGATCCTCTCCCACTATATGGATGGATATTCCTATTTGGATCCACATGATCGGTGTCAGTATTGGAAGCATCATTTTCAGTTGGTTATTGGGTGCTAATATCTTTTGTGTGGGGTTCACATGAGAAATTGGACATGGGACCCTGATTTACAATGGCGGTTGGACTACTTTAGCATGGTGGCTTTAATTTCTCAATGGGACCTTGGTTCTCTAGTCTACTTCAACACTATGGTCCACAATTATCCATGGGACCCTGGTATATGGTTGTACATCAAGCATTGAGGACAATACTTTCTTAAGGGGGACGGAATGTTAGGTATCTAGAGAAGTAGTGGGGGGCCCCAGAGGGCCCATAGTGATAATAGTGGAGGCCATTCAATGTAAGGTGGACTAGGCCCACTATATTATTAAATAAGGTCCACTATGGTAGTTTGATATAATAAATGGGTAGTTAGATATAATAAATGTAAGAGGACTTCTCAGAAGGTTCTACTTCTAGAAGATTCCTCCTCTAGAATGTTCTTAGGTGATGGTAGCACAATATAAATGGGTTCAATCAATGTAATGGGATATGAATATAAGTATTGTATTTGGAGCTGAAGCTCATTAGGAGAAAGCCCCCTCAAAGAGGCAAGTGAACATGAGAGGATCCCTTCCATAATAGGATCCATTGTATGGTGTTGCCCTACCCCAAGGGTTTTGATATAATAAAGTGTTGGTTTTCTATATTGTTTCATAAATATTGTGTGGTGATTATATTTAGATATATTTGGTACTATTTTGGTATTCTGTATGCAAGTATTTGGTTCTTAACACAGTCAGAGTTTCACATATATTGCAATATGTTTTGGCTTGCACTCGTCGTGTGTCTGTTTCTCCTGTCACTTGATCATTGAGACTGTAGGTGTCTTTTGTGTGACCATATTCACAACATACAATAAACCAAATCTCATTTCTTCTTAAATTCAAGTTTTTGATTGTCTGTTGTAGTTGTTCTAATTTGTCCTCTAGCCTTTTTTCTATTGACGAAGAAGTCGATGGGCCTTCGTCATCTAATTCGACACATTGTACTTTCTGTAGTGCGTCTTCGCATGTGTTTATCTCATAGAGGAAATGGTGTTCGAATTCGTTGGAGTAATATAGCTACATACCATTGTACTAGTAAGTTTTGATCAATGGTCGACGAGATTTGGCTAAGGAGGTCTTTAAATATATTGTCATATTCACAAACCGACTCTCCTGGTCTTTGCTTTATCTCTTTAAGTTTTTTTGTAGCCAAATGCGCAACATCTTGGACTTTGAAGAATCATAGGAAATTGTTCTTTATGTCTTATTTCGACCTATTTTCATTCTTTGTATAATTCATAAACCATATAAGAGCACAGTGTCAAAAAGTTGCATCAAATTGTGCCATTTGTTTATCCTCATCTATGATGTCCATTGTGTCCTAGAATTTTTCACATACAAACCAATGTTTTTTTGGATCCTCATCTCCCTCATAAATGGGAATATGATTGAGTCCCACTGTTGTTTTAATTTTAAGAACAATAGACTTTTGTGATGTTTTCTTGATCAAGAGTTTCGACTGGGGTGTCAGAATTTTAGTCGATTGTTGTTTTGTTGAATCGTCTGTCGGTTAGTATTTTGTCGGATAATATTTGAGAAGTAATTGTTCCTTATTTTTTTTGGGAGTAATTTATTCAATCTGATAACTTTGATCTTTATACTCAACGATATGTCGTTCCAACGGATATGTCGGTTCATGTCTATAATCTACTAAATTATTGTGCTCCTTTGATATGAGATCTGGCAGTGGGGTTGGTGTCGTGAGATTCTTGATGTGTATGATAATGTTATCGACTTAATTTAGGTTTATTTATGGCTCAAATATGATCATTTCATGTATATTCCCATGCTCGTCAGTTCTATACCATAGCCTTGCAGACTGTAAGTCGATCTGAAGCCTTTGCTAGATGAATTCTATGATTTGAGGGCTAGTTACTTGAACATGAGTAGTGCATATTGTGGGTCTGAAGCCTCTACTAGAGGAATTCTTTGATTTGAGGGCTAGTTACTTGAACATGAGGAGTGCATATTGTGGGTGTCAAAATTTTAGTCCGTTGTTTTGCTGACTCGTCTGTTGGTTAGTCTTTTGTCAGATAGTATTTGAGAAGTAATTGTTCCTTCTTTACTTTGGGAGTAATTTATTCAAACTGATAACTTTGATCTTTATAATCGACTATACGTCATTCCAACGGACGTGTCGGTTCGTGGCTATAATCTACTAAATTATTGTGTTCCTTTGATATGAGATCTGGCAGGGGGGTCAGTGTCATGAGATTATTGATGTGGATGAGCATGTTATCGACTTCATTTAGGTTTATTTATGGCTCAACTATGATCATTTCGCGTATATTCCCATGCTCGTCAGTTCTATACCATATCCTTGCAGACTGTTCATCGATCCAAAGCCTCTACTAGAGGAATTCTTTTGTTTGAGGGCTAGTAACTTGAACAAGAGGAGTGCATATTGTGGGTCCCATGTCTTCATAATCCGTGCTCTTAGGTTGGTCTTAAAGTTGATGGGTGCTCATGCTAGCCTCTATCAACTGTAGATCATTACTTATTTTGAGGGTCGTTGTTATTTCCAGATCATCTGGTTAATTCCTATCAGACTCAGACTACTCAAACACTCTATCAGGCGGATCCTCCCCAACTATTTTTCTATTTCAATTCTAATTGTTCCACATATTACATATCTCCTCTATTTTCTTTTTCCTCTTGTCCTACTCCAATTTTTGGATGTCGGTCATTTTCTTGTAAATTTTATTTCCTCTCAAAGACATTTATTCTTCAATCATATGAACTTTGGTATGCTCTTCTTTTTCTTACGGGATCTCATCGATCAACCAACCCCCTATCACCGCCCCAACTTACTCGGAGTTGGCAGTGATGGCCATATTTATTGGCTCAAAAAGTAGTCCCAGACTTCTTTTGTATCCTTGCACTTTGCATCCAGGAATTCTTCCCACTTCTCGTCTTTTTCTTCCAAGTTACTATTCAATAGTGGTATTCTTAGTCGAGGTCAATATTGCACAATGTTATCGACTCCTTTGTCGAGAATAAATTTATGGAGCAGTCTTGGGACAGTGCACAAAAATTCTTCATGCAGGTCAGTGTAGAATTTTTCTTTTACTGTGTCGAGGGAATTTCGATCCTCAATGGCTTGTATTGTTATATAATCTTTGACAATTCTTTAAACCCACTCATGCAAGTTTGTTCATCCTCCATTTGTAATATTGAGTGTTAATTTTTCGTCGGAAGTCAATTTACACATTACCAGATTTGTTAATGTACTCAAATATGGATTCTTGGATAGCCTCTAGAAATCGTTCGTGAGTCTATGAGAAAAATTTTGATCTTGCTTCTTCTAGTGTGAGGTTGTTCCTTCTTACGTAATTCTTGGTGTATTTTGCAATTTTTTACTCCCACTATTCGCGTATGTCTTGTAACTTATCATCTATGTGATCTTCTGCATGCCTAGGTTCAGAACTACCAGCAATGGAACCAATGTTGTAATCTAAGGGAAAGTAGGGAATGTTACCAGTAGTCCATCACATAAGAAATAAAATCACAGAGGTTACATACACATATGTAAATACATACACAAAGTAGTGAGAGACCAAGAAACAATACTTTATTATATATGTGTCAATACAAAACAAAAGAGACATTTCTCTTGATACTTGATAATTTATTTATACATTTTCAATTGTCAGGAAGTTGTAACTACTTAACCGCATCAGTCGATAAACTTAACAAATACTTCAACCAACTTGTAATTTTGACTTCGACAGTCAATCGACTATCTCTTATTCGATTGTTGGGTCTAGTCGATAGAGTCGACTAGTCCTTACAACACTTCCCAATAATTTTGTTAAATTTTATTTCTAAATTTACAAGTACAATAATTCCAAATTATATTTTGGCCAAAATCATTAATAATACATGAAAAAATAGGCCACTATCAGGGTTGGAATTTCAAATCCAAATACCCTGTCAAATTTGATGGTTTCCACACCTCCAATGCCCGTTTTGACACATTTAACAAAGAATACTAACGATTTCTCAAAGTTTTTTAATGCATTTAACAGACAAACTGCACCATAAGGAACAATTTTCCTGTCAAATTCCATCCCTAGCCACTACAATAATATTCTCTCTAATTTTAATAAAATATTCTCTAATTTTAAAATTTAAATTGTTGTAGGGAAGAAAGAACCAACATTGAATTATAGTAAATTATACTTTAATGAGAAAACATTTTACATCAAGATTTTTTTTTGCATATCAACATCAGAATCAATATCCACTTGCCGTATCCATTGACCACATCATGATCCTTTCCTTGCTTGTTTGTTAATGATTTTTTTTATATAAGATGTATTACTAGATCCTCTTTAATTTTGGAAAGTCAGTAATAAACAAATCAAGTTTTACTTTACTAAGCTAAAAAAAAAAAAAGTAATTGAAATTTTGGTAAAAAAAGAGAGAAAAACCTATAACTTCACTTCTTAATGGATCTCCCAACCATGATTGGATAAGTAAAAAGAGAAATACTAGCTCCACAAGACAAACATAATGTAATGTCCCCACTTTGGGACATCATCACAGTGCAGAGATTTATGATGACCAGAGTAGCCAAATGGATATTATAGCGAGTACAGGGGTATTTGAGAGGCATTGTGGGGTCTAGCTTGGATTGATCATCATATCCCATCATTATGAGCCATTCTTCACATGTTGGCTTTGGTTTTGTTACATTCCAACGATTTCCATGATTTTGACTATTTTGAGCTATAAGTTAATTGAAATCACTGAAGAGGTCATTTTGGGCACATTACTTGGAGGAACCTCTCAGTGTAATAGCTCATTGGAATCGAGAGTAGAAACACTACAAGATGGGATGGCTAGAAGTGACTTTTAGTGGCCAGGGAAGCCACAAGGAGAGATAATGAGCTTTTCAAAGGTAAAAAGGTTAATTAATTAATTAAAGTGATTTAATTAATTAATTAAATATTAATAAAATGAAAGTCACTTTGGAGGGACAAGGTGAGACAAAAGTATAAAGGAAAAGCAAGGGCCTCTTCTCAGGATTCATGTATGTTTATCAGTTTGATATCTGGCTTTAGCTAGTGAGCCCATCTCTTGGGGGTTTTGAGGATTTTGACTTAACAAACCCTAGAGGACGATTCGGTGGTGAAAGATTCCACCTAGCTTGTCCCAAGCTTGGTCCTGGAGATGCAATACTCTCCCACACCATTCTAGTCAGATCTACATCAGTGCGGGAGGTTCTACACAACCACAGGCACATGAAGAGGAGGAGAGTGCACCATTGGGGGTTTCCAGCAAGGGGGGCGCACCATCCTTGGAGAGAGATTCACTGTAGGAGTTTGGCAGGGCCGTTGAGGATTCTATCTCTTGGGTTTTCATTATAGGGCCTTGGACATAAGATCTAGTGCTTTCTGAGATAGTTTTATGGCTTGGATTATTTCTTGAGCAATGGGGCGAATTGAAGAGAAGGAGGGCATTTTTGAGATCCAGATCTAGTCCGTTTGGAGGGGTTACAGTTCAGATCTGACCCTGAGAATTCACCTAGTGACTTGCAGTGTCCCGATCTATATTTCTGGAGAGTTTCAGAGCATTTGGAGGCCTCCTTCAGCAGGGCCGAATTATCTAGGGGTTCAGTCATCCAGTGGGGCACACCATTCAGTGGGGGATTTCAGATCTACAGATATTGAGAGGGATCTTGGAGATTCAGGCACCTGGGTTGTTCTTACCATCACCCGATCTATCAGTTGGCATATTTCTTAGGGTGATTGGACACTTTTGGCAGCAGGGACGAGTTATTGAGGGTTTCAGCCTTCTATTGGAGCGTGGCATCCTTCAACTGGAGAGTTTGGCATTCAGGTCTACTTGTATTGATCTTCATTTCTTATTCAGCCTTTGGAGGCATATTTTGTATTAGTGAGAGCATTTTGTAGCAGCTCTTATCTATTTTCTATCTTCTTGGCCATCTGTTCAACATTCCAGATTGACATCTTCATTGTAGTAGGTTTCTCTATTTTATGAATAAAGAAGAATTGAGATGTTTTGGCTTGTCTATCTTATTGCATATGGTTGAGGTATGTTCCATGGTTATCTATTTCTGTTATTTGCTGCATACACACATATAAACACATCTAAAAGGTAGATCAACAAAGTGTTTGACGAAATACCTCACTCAGAAAAAGTTTTAAAAAGACACCAAAACAGTAATGATCCTTGCATAATGGCTTGGGATCATTACACATAAACACTAGTTCTTACTTATAAAATTAAGAAGAAATTGTTCCAGATATACTTAAGTAGTTCAATGAGTGAAAGCAAATAATTCAAGTAAAGAGCATTAAACATATACAAGCAAATATATTGGTCGAAGAAAAGAGATTATATAATAAATAAATAAAATTGCATACATACATCCATACTTTGAATGGTAATATGGCTCCAATTCCTTTCTCCAAATATATTGGTCGAAGAAAAGAGATTATATAATAAATAAATAAAATTGCATACACACATCCATACTTTGAATGGTAATATGGATCCAATTCCTTTGTCCTTACGTTTGTTCCTATTCAAGGATATATTTAATTCAAAGGTCTTCAATGATGTCCTACCATTGTTCTCTTCAAACCTCTATAATATTGGGCAAGTGGATACAAAAGTACAAATTAGGTATTCATGAAGAGAATTTAAAACTAATCCATGATTANAAAAAAAAAAAAAACTTAAGACCAATCCAATAACTAACAATCCCATGTGAAGGGTTATTCACTATCTACCTTCACATTCTGTCTGGTACCTCTTGCAAATGTTTTCTAACATTGGAATCAACCTTTTATTCATTGAATATTGTTTCAAATTGTTGCACCATGTACTTCCTAAGCTCAGATATGAATATTTTAGATTATTGGGGGACATAGGACCTAGTAATAGTGGGTGTGAAAGGGCTACATGCCTTCTCATACAAGTCAACATAAAATTTATTTCTCCCAAGAAATTGTGGTCTTTCCTTCAAGGGGACTCCATCACTATCCAAATACAAGTCTATGGGCATTTTCCCCATGCTACGAACAATAGTAACTAGAGAAAAAGTGTAGGTAGTACTAGGACTAGGCTCTTAGCCAATGGGGGGGCGATGAGATGGAATTTGGAGGTTGTTTGTGGATGTGTCTTACGATGGAGAATCGATCTTGTTTGTGGTGTGGCGTTGTGTGATGGAGATCAGGGATTCTTTATGGGTTCGAGGAGAATAGTGGATTGTACATCTAGTGGTAGGAAAGGATTAGTACTAGGACCAACTTGTTGATTGATAGTACAAGCATACTTTGAAATCTGATATGTAACAAATAAAAATATATCATATTTTTTTAAACTAAAATACAAATGTTTAACTCACAAATCAAGAAAGTATTATCTCCATCACGTTTATTTCCTTATTGTATATTGATCCATTTTTTAAAATATTTTTTCACTCATTTTTTTCTTTCAGGGGTATCTAATTTTATCATACATAGATAAAGATTTACGCACTTCTCCAAATAAAACTTTATTGTATTATAAGGGTTCAAATCATAAAGTGTATTATCATCGACGATGTTGTTCCCTGTGGATGGGGGTTCAACTTAACAACACACAACATTAAATAAGTAAACCTTTCTACAACCTTAAATAGTTAGTGATTCCAGTTCAACATCATATATGGATGTTGAACATATATATTGAGAGGGGCAATTGAGGACCAATATGCAAGGTGGTGGACCATGGGCGTCATGGACCTGTACTACTATCTCGTGATGTTTTATCTCCCTCTACCATTGGTTTCTTCCCCTTATCAACTTGCAATCATATTGATGAGATAAAATTATGATAAAATTCATCTATATTATCTTATTATAGTAACATATTTTTACTTATAAACATAGTTTCTTTTAATCATAAGTTGTTTAGAACCATCACATACCAAGATGATAATTACCATAACATTAAATAAAAAAGAAGAAAGTGTGGATGGGTTATTTAAAATATTACAAACTGATATAGATTCATCTTAACCTTGGGTATGCTATGCATTGAAAGGGATAAATAAACTTTGAAGTTTGCACATTTAACATTTTTTAATCTCTCATGGTACTTAATATATGCAAGGTTAAGATGTATCGATGCTAATACATATTGAAAATGATGTGCTCCAATCGAATAAGAGATGAAGACCACCAATTTGAAGTTTGTTCTCTCATTGAATTTTGCACAAATTTTGAAATTTTATAATAATAATAATAATAATCTATTTTTAAGGTCACGGCCAAGCCAACACACCAAATTGGTGTATGAGACCCCCTTGTTTGTGGGACAAGGGACCCCCCTCCGCCCAACGATTTGACTAGTAAATTCTACGAAGGTATACATACCCTACCCCCCTCTAGATTTGAACCTGTGACCTCTTAAGAGGAAACACATGTTCTTAACCATGAGGCTATAATGATCCCAAGCCATTATGCAAGGATCATCACTGTTTTGGTGTCCTTTTAAAACTTTTTCTGAGTGAGGTATTTTTTCAAACACTTTGCTGATCTACCTTTTAGATGTGTTTATATGTGTGTATGCAACAAATAACAGAAAGATATAACCATGGGACATACCTCAACCATATGCAATAAGATAGACAAGCCAAAACATCTCAATTCTTCTTTATTCATAAAATAGAGAAACCTGCTAAAATGAAGATGCCGATCTGGAATGCTCAACAGATGGCCAAGAAGATAGACAAATAGATAAGAGCTACTACAAAATGCTCCCGCTAATACAAAGATGCCTCCAAAGGCTGAATAAGAAATGAAGATCAATACAAGCAGATCTGAATGCCAAACTCTCTAGCTGAAGAATGCCACGCTCCAATAGAAGGTTGAAACCCTCAATAACTCGGCCCTGCTGCCAAAAGTGTCCAATCACCCTAATAAATATGCCAACTGATAGATCGGGTGATGGTAAGAACAACCCAGGTGACTAAATCTCCAAGATCCCTCTCAATCTCTGTAGATCTAAAATCCCCCACTGAATGGTGCACCCCACTGGATGACTGAAACCCTAGATAATTTGGACCTGCTGAAGGAGGCCTCCAAATGCTCTGAAACTCTCCAAAAATATAGATCAGGACACTGCAAGTCACTAGGTAAAGTATCAGGGTCAGATATGAAGTGTAACCCCTCCAAACGGATTATATATGGATCTAAAAAATGCCCTCCTTCTCTTCAATTCACCCCACTGCTCAAGAAATAATATGAGCCATAAAACTGTCTCAGAAAGCCCTAGATCTGATGTCCAAGGCCCTACAATGAAAACCCAAGTGATAGAATCCTCAACAACCCTGCCAATCTCCTACAACGAATCTCTCTCCAAAGATGGTGCGCCCCTCTTGCTGGAATCCCTTAACTGGTGTGCCCTCTCTCTATCTGCACATGAAACTGATGTAGAATCCTCCTGCAACTGAGTATATATGGAACTAGAATGGTGTGGGAGAGTATTGCATCTCCGATACCATGCTTGGGACAAGATAGGTGGAATCTTTCACCACCGAATTGTGCTCTAGGGTTTGTTATGTCAAAACCCTCAAAACCCCCAATATTGGGCTCACTAGCTAGAAGCCAGAAATCAAAATAAGATCATACATGAATGATGAGTAGAGGCCCTTGCCTTCCTTTTATACTTTTTGGCTCACCTTGTCCC